>CM059794.1:42428130-42470630 GCA_030435695.1 Brachymystax lenok tsinlingensis | reverse complement strand
TTAATAGGTATTTCAATATGAATTAGTTTTTTAATGGTGTAGACTGCCCTGTGTGATTTCTCTCAGATCATTCACAGCCTCATTTAGGTGTCCAGTTGAGCTTATTTTTAAATCTAAGTAATTGTAATGTGTGCAGTACTGAGAACTTTGGTCTAATTCCCGGAAAATCATGTTTGTCTTTTCGGGGTTTACTGCCAGAGCCCTGATCTGGCTGTACTGCTCTAGCAGTTCCAGGCTCGGCTGTAGGTCATGTGCTGTGGTTGACAGCATTTAACCTCTAAATTGTGGAGACTAACACCAGGGGCTGAGAATTTTTCTAGAATAGTGGCCAATTCATTGATGTAAGTATTGAAGAGCGCAGGGCTGCGATTGCAATCCCGGCGAAGGCCCCGCTCCTGGTTAAATGATGATGTTATTTAATTGCCAGTTTTGATGCTTCACGTATTGCCATTATACATTGATTTAATTATGTAATGTTTTACCCCCCTACACCACATTCAATAACTTTGTAGAACAGTCATGTATGTCAAAAATAATCAAATGCTTTTTTGGAAGTCAATAAAGCCAGCATATATTGTGGTGGACATGTTCATCTATCAGAGTGTGTAGGGGTAAATATGTTTTGGTATAAATCCAATCTGGCTTTTACTCAAGACATTGTGCTTATTAAAGAAGTTAATAAGTCTACATTTATTGTACTACAGAAAACCTTCACTCAAATGTTACTGTGCACTCAAATGCCTCAGTAATTGTTAGGGTATAATTTGTCTCCGTTCTTAAAGATTGGCGTTATGAGTCTCTCTCGATCTCTCACACGCACGCACGCACGCACACTATGGTTGCTGGGGGAAAAAGTCTCACTTCCCTCTGTTCTGCTGAGAGACAGGGTTCTGGTGTTGAACTACAGTAAACCCCCACCCTGGTGTAGAAGTATGTGTCACAGCCGAGCAAGCTCACTTCCTGTTGGAGATGAAGGAATAGAGGGAGTAGAGGGTGAAATGCCACAGAGAAAGAGATAGTGAGAAAGAGATAGAGATGCCACAGAGAGAGAGGAGACAGAGCGGGGGGATAGAGAGAAAGAGACAGAGATAGAAACACCACAGAGAGAGGGGGAGAGAGAGGAGAGAGAGAGGGGGAGAGAGAGGAGAGAGAGAGAGGAGAGAGAGAGGGGGAGAGGAGAGAGAGAGGGGGAGAGAGACAGCAACACATGAAAACACAGCATAGTAGCAACACAACAACAACATGGTAGCAACACAACATGGCAGTAAGGGTGTCCATGATTGAGTCTTTGAATTAAGAAAATGCGTTGTGTGCTTAGGTTCCTTGTCCTGTTGGAAGGTGAACCTATGCCCCAGTCTGAGGTCCTGAGAGCTCTGGAGCAGGTTTTCATCAAGGATCTCTCTGTACTTTGCTCCGTTCATCTTTGCCTAGATCCTGACTAGTCTCCCAGTCCCTGCCTGTGAAAAACATCCCCACAGCATGATTCTGCCACCTCCATGCTTCACCATTGGGATGGTTCTAGGTTTCCTCCAGACGTGACGCTTGGCATTCAGGCCAAAGAGTTCAATCTTGGTTTCATCGGACCAGAGAATCTTGTTTAGTCCTTTAGGTGCCTTTTGGCAAACTACAAGCGGGCTGTCATGTGCCTTTTACTGAGGAGTGGCTTCCGTCTGGCCACTCTACCATAAAGACCTGATTGGTGGAGTGCTGCAGAGTTGGTTGTCCTTCTGGAAGGTTCTCCCATCTCCACAGAGGAACTCTAGAGCTCTGTCAGAGTGACCATCGGGTCCTTGGTCACCTCCTTGACCAAGGCCCTTCTACCCCGATTGCTCAGTTTGACCGGGCGGCCAGCTCTAGGTAGAGTCTTGGTGGTTCCAAACTTCTTCCATTTAAGAATGAGGAATGCCACTGTGTTCTTGGCGACCTTTAATGCTGCAGAAATGTTTTGGTACCTTTCCCCAGATCTGTGCCTCGACACAATCCTGTCTCGGAGGTCTACGGACAATTCCTTCGACCTCATGGCTTGGTTTTTGCTCTGACATGCACTGTCAACTGTGGGACTTTATATAGACAGGTGTGTGCCTTTCCAAATCATGTCCAATTAATTGAATTTACCACAGGTGGACTCCAATCAAGTTGTAGAAACATCTCAAGGATGATCAATGGAAACAGGATGCACCTGAGCTCAATTTTGAGTCTCATAACAAAGGGTCTGAATAATAATGTAAATAAGTTATTTCTTTTTTTTGTTTTTGCAAAAATGTCAAAAACTCTTTTTTCATATTGTCATTATGGGGTATTGTGTGTAGATTGCTGAGGATGATTTAAAAATTTTTTTAGATTAAGGCTGTAACGTAACAAAATATGAAAAGAAGTCAATGGGTCTGAATACTCTCCGAAAGCACTGCATATAGCGATGTACTATAGTTCAACACCAGAACCCTGTCTCTCAGTAGAAATAGAGGGAAGTGAGACTATATTTGTGTGTGAGAGAGGGAGAAAGAGAGAGAGAGAGACTCATGAGATTATGAGGGGGGGGCTATGAGGGGTTAGGGGATAGAGGCGTGGCCTCTGTTGGTCAGGTGTGAGGGTGAGAGGGGCTATAAACCAGTTACAGACATTCCTAAGACACAGCTACTTTAGACCCCAACATAAAGACCCCAGACCCAGTCTCTTCTCCTCAACAGCCTGTCTGTGAGTCACTCATCTCAACACCACTTCCTGCTGTTAAGGCACACTTCCTGTGGTGCACTACTTTCATTTCACCGGAGCACTGTGGGTAGTGCATTACATAGGGAATGTCGTGCCATTTTGGGACACAGACAGGGAGGAGTGGGGGAATGGACCATAATAACAGGAAGTACATTTAGTCAACAGGACGTAGAAACATGTTTTGTTGGTGCTTTTGGAGAAATGGGTTAGAAAAGGGGAAATGGGACAAACAAACAACTACAACAACGACGAGCCTTCCATCCATTCCCTTTAGAGTGAACTCAGAAAGAGTTGGTCGGGCCTCCCCCAAGTGGCGCATTTGTCTAAGGCACTTCATCGCAGTGCTAGCTGTGCCACTAGAGATTCTGGTTTGAGTCCAGGCTCTGTAGCAGCCGGTCGCGACCGGGAGACCCATGGGGCGGCGCACAATTGGCCCAGCGTCGTCCGGGTTAAGGGAGGGATTGGCCGGGAGGAATGTTCTTGTCCCATTGCGCACTAGCGACTCCTGTGGCGGGCTGGGTGCATGTACGCTGACACGGTCGCCAGGTGTACGGTGTTTCCTCCGACACATTGGTGTGGCTGGCTTCTGAGTTAAGCGGGCATTGTGTCAAGAAGCAGTGCGGCTTGGCAGGGTCGTGTTTCGGAGGACGCACGGCTCTCGACCTTCGCCTCTCCCGAGTCCGTAGGGGAGTTGCAGCGATGGGACAAGACTGTAACTACCAATTGGGGAGAAAAAGGGAGAAAAAAAATAATGATAATAAAAATAAAAATAAATAGAACATGGAACAGCTTAATCCTGATGCCTTTACTTATTGGACTGACAAGAGAAAATCTAAACTATTCAAATCAAATGTTATTTGTCAAATGCTCCGAATACAACAGGTGTAGACCTTACAGTGAAATGCTGAATACAACAGGTGTAGACCTTACAGTGAAATGCCGAATACAACAGGTGTAGACCTTACAGTGAAATGCCGAATACAACAGGTGTAGACCTTACAGTGAAATGCCGAATACAACAGGTGTAGACCTTACAGTGAAATGCTGAATACAACAGGTGTAGACCTTACAGTGAAATGCTGAATACAACAGGTGTAGACCTTACAGTGAAATGCTGAATACAACAGGTGTAGACCTTACAGTGAAATGCTGAATACAACAGGTGTAGACCTTACAGTGAAATGCTTACTTTCAAGCCCTTAACCAACAATGCAGTTTTAAGAAAATACCTAAAAAAAAATAAAATAAGAATAACAAATAATTAAAGAGCAGCAGTAAAATAACAATAGCGAGGCTGTATACAGGTGATACCGGTACAGAGTCAATGTGCAGGGGCACCGGTGTCGAGGTAATTGAGGTAATGTGTACATGTAGGTAGAGTTATTAAAATGACTATGTATTGTTACTAAGCCATAGCAGAGAAACCACATGATCAAAATCACGTCATTTCATTGGTGTGACATCATAGAGGGGGCAGCGCAAGCTTCAAACAGGATGCTCAGCCTGCACTGTGCCAAACGGTCATGTAAATGTCTATACTATGTACTGATGCATAAACATTGATATTAAAGTTGTCAATAATATTTAAAAACTTTGTAATTCAGTGATTTGTTTTGGTCCAGCTTTACGAAAAGCTATATTGGGACAGCATGGAGCAGCTATAGTAGGACAGCATGAAGTAACTATAGTGGGACAGCATGGAGTAGCTATAGTGGGACAGCATGGAGTAGCTATAGTGGGACAGCATGAAGTAACTATAGTGGGACAGCATGGAGTAGCTATAGGAGGACAGCATGGAGTAGCTATAGTGGGACAGCATGGAGTAGCTATAGTAGGACAGCATGAAGTAACTATAGTGGGACAGCATGGAGTAGCTATAGGAGGACAGCATGAAGTAACTATAGTGGGACAGCATGGAGTAGAAATAGGAGGACAGCATGGAGTAGGAAAGAATGGAGTAGCTATAGTAGGACAGCATGGAGTAGCTATAGTAACTATACTGGGACAGCATGAAGTAGCTATATGACGACAGCATGGAGTAGCTATACTAGGACAGCATGGAGTAGCTATTAGAGGACAGCATGGAGTAGCTATATTGGGACAGCATGGAGCAGCTATAGTAGGACAGCATGAAGTAGATATATTGGGACAGCATGGAGCAGCTAAAGTAGGACAGCATGGAGTAGAAATAATAGGACAGCATGGGGTAGCTATAGTAGGACAGCATGAAGTAGCTAAAGTAGGACAGCATGAAGTAGGACAGCATGGAGTAGTTATAGTAGGACAGCATAGAGTAGCAATAGTAGGACAGCATGGAGTAGAAATAGGAGGACAGCATGGAGTATCTATAGTAGGACAGCATGGAGTAGCTAACGTAGGACAGCATGAAGTAGCTAAAGTAGGACAGCATGAAGTAGGACAGCATGGAGTAGCTATAGTAGGACAGCATGGAGTAGAAATAGGAGGACAGCATGGAGTAGGAAAGCATGGAGTAGCTATAGTAGGACAGCATGGGGTAGCTATAGGAAAACGGCATGGGGTAGCTATAGTAGGACAGCATGGAGTAGCTATAGCAGGACAGCATGGAGTAGCTATAGGAGGACAGCATGGAGTAGCTATAGTTGGACAACATGGAGTAGCAATAGGAGGACAGCATGGAGTAGAAATAGTAGGACAGCATGGAGTAGCTATAGTAGGACAGCATGGAGTAGCTATAGGAGGACAGCACGGAGTAGGAAAGAATGGAGTAGCTACAGTAGGACAACATGGAGTAGCAATAGTAAGTCAGCATGGAGTAGCTGTAGTAGGACAGCATGGGGTAGCTACAGTAGTTCATAATGGAGTAGCTACAGTAGGACAACATGGAGTAGCAATAGTAAGTCAGCATGGAGAAGCTAGAGTAGGACAGCATAGAGTAGTTATAGTAGGACAACATGGAATAGTTAAAGTAGGACAGCATGGAGTAGAAATAGTAGGACAGCATGGAGTAGCTATAGCAGGACAGCATGGAGTAGCAATAGGAGGACAGCATGGAGTAGCTATAGGAGGACAGCATGGAGTAGAAATAGTAGGACAGCATGGAGTAGCTATAGTAGGACAACATGGAGTAGCTATAGGAGGACAGCACGGAGTATCTATAGTAGGACAGCATGGAGTAGCTAACGTAGGACAGCATGAAGTAGGACAGCATGAAGTAGCTAAAGTAGGACAGCATGAAGTAGGACAGCATGGAGTAGCTATAGTAGGACAGCATGGAGTAGCTATAGTAGGACAGCATGGAGTAGGAAAGAATGGAGTAGCTATAGTAGGACAGCATGGAGTAGCTATAGGAGGACATTATAAAGTAGGAAAGCATGGAGTAGCTATAGTAGGACAGCATGGGGTAGCTATAAGAGGACATTATAAAGTAGGAAAGCATGGAGTAGCTATAGTAGGACAGCATGGGGTAGCTATAGGAAAATAGCATGGGGTAGCTATAGTAGGACAGCATGGAGTAGCTATAGCAGGACAGCATGGAGTAGCTATAGTTGGACAACATGGAGTAGCAATAGGAGGACAGCATGGAGTAGCTATAGGAGGACAGCATGGAGTAGAAATAGTAGGACAGCATGGAGTAGCTATAGTAGGACAGCATGGAGTAGCTATAGGAGGACAGCACGGAGTAGGAAAGAATGGAGTAGCTACAGTAGGACAACATGGAGTAGCAATAGTAAGTCAGCATGGAGTAGCTGTAGTAGGACAGCATGGGGTAGCTACAGTTGTTCATAATGGAGTAGCTACAGTAGGACAACATGGAGTAGCAATAGTAAGTCAGCATGGAGAAGCTAGAGTAGGACAGCATAGAGTAGTTATAGTAGGACAACATGGAATAGTTAAAGTAGGACAGCATGGAGTAGAAATAGTAGGACAGCATGGAGTAGCTATAGCAGGACAGCATGGAGTAGCAATAGGAGGACAGCATGGAGTAGCTATAGGAGGACAGCATGGAGTAGCTATAGTTGGACAACATGGAGTAGCAATAGGAGGACAGCATGGAGTAGCTATAGGAGGACAGCATGGAGTAGAAATAGTAGGACAGCATGGAGTAGCTATAGTAGGACAACATGGAGTAGCTATAGGAGGACAGCACGGAGTAGGAAAGAATGGAGTAGCTACAGTAGGACAACATGGAGTAGCAATAGTAAGTCAGCATGGAGTAGCTGTAGTAGGACAGCATAGAGTAGTTATAGCAGGACAGCATGGAGTAGAAATAGTAGGACAGCATGGAGTAGCTATATCAGGACAGCATGGAGTAGCTATAGTTGGACAACATGGAGTAGCAATAGGAGGACAGCATGGAGTAGCTATAGGAGGACAGCATGGAGTAGAAATAGTAGGACAGCATGGAGTAGCAATAGGAGGACAGCATGGAGTAGCTATAGTAGGACAGCATGGAGTAGCTATAGTAGGACAGCATGGTGTAGCTACAGTAGTTCATAATGGAGTAGCTACAGTAGGACAACATGGAGTAGCAGTAGTAAGTCAGCATGGTGTAGCTATAGTAGGACAGCATGGAATATAAATAGTAGGACAGCATGGAGTAGCAATAGTAAGTCAGCATGGAGTAGCTATAGTAGGACAGCATAGAGTAGTTATAGAAGGACCACATAGAGTAGTTATAGTAGGACAGCATAGAGTAGTTATAGAAGGACCACATAGAGTAGTTATAGAAGGACCACATAGAGTAGTTATAGTAGGACAGCATGGAGCAGCTATAAAGTCAAAGTCACCATTATTAGTCAGTTGTACAACCGAATGCCTTCAACCGAAATGTGTCTTCCGCATTTAACCCAACCCCTCTGAATCAGAGAGGTGCGGGGGGCTGCCTTAATCGACATCCACGTCTTCAGCGCCTGGGGAACAGTGGGTTAACTGCCTTGTTCAGGGGCAGAACGACAGATTTTTTCCTTGTCAGCTCGGGGATTCGAACTTGCAACCCTCCGGTTACAAGTCCAACGCTCTAACCACTAGGCTACCTGCCGCATTGAGTAGCTATAATTGGACAGCATGGAGCAGCTATAATTGGACAGCATTGAGTAGCTATAATTGGACAGCATGGAGTAGCTATAGTAGGACAGCATGGAGTAGCTGTAGTAGGACAACATGGAGTAGCTATAGTAGGACAGCATGGAGTAGCTATAAGAGGACATCCTGGAGTAGCTATAAGAGGACAGCATGGAGTAGCTATAGTAGGACAGCATGGAGTAGCTGTAGTAGGACATCGTGGAGTAGCTATAAGAGGACATCCTGGAGTAGCTATAAGAGGACAGCATGGAGTAGCTACAGTAGTTCATAATGGAGTAGCTACAGTAGGACAGCATGGAGTAGCTGTAGTAGGACATCGTGGAGTAGCTATAAGAGGACATCCTGGAGTAGCTATAAGAGGACAGCATGGAGTAGCTATAGTAAAACACTATGGAGTAAGTTTAATAGGACAGCATGGAGTAGCTACAGTCGGACAGCATGGAGTAGCTACAGTAGGACAGCATGGAGTAGCTATAGTAGGACAGCATGGAGTAGCTATAGTTGGACAACATAGAGTAGTTATAGTAGAACACTATGGAGTAAGTTTAATAGGACAGCATGGAGTAGCTATAGTTGGACAGCATGGAGTAGCTACAGTAGGACAGCATGGAGTAGCTATAGTAGGACAGCATGGAGTAGCTATAGTAGGACAGCATGGAGTATCTATAGTAGGACAGCATGGAGTAGCTATAGTAGGACAGCATGGAGTAGCTATAGGAGGACAGCATCGGGTAGCTAAAGTAGGACAGCATGGAGCAGCTATAGTAGGACATTGTGGAGTAGCTATAAGAGGACAGCATGGAGTAGAAATAGTAGGACAGCATGGAGTAGCTATAGTAGGACAGCATGGAGTAGCTATAGTAGGACAGCATGGAGTAGCTACAGTAGGACAGCATGGAGTAGCTATAGTAGGACAGCATGGAGTAGCTATAGTAGGACAGCATGGAGTAGCTATAGTAGGACAGCATGGAGTAGCTATTGGAGGACAGCATGGGGTAGCTAAAGTAGGACAGCATGGAGCAGCTATAGTAGGACATTGTGGAGTAGCTATAAGAGGACATCCTGGAGTAGCTATAGTAGGACATCGTGGAGTAGCTATAGGAAGACAGCATGGAGTAGCTATAATTGGACAGCATGGAGTAGCTGTAGTAGGACAGCATGGAGTAGCTGTAGTAGGACAGCATGGAGTAGCTGTAGTAGGACAGCATGGAGTAGCTATAGAAGGACACAATGGAGTAGCTATAGTAGGACAGGACAGCATGGATTAGCTATACTAGGACAGCATGGAGTAACTATGGTAAAACAGCATGGAGTAGGTATAGTAGGACAGCATGGAGTAGCTATAGTAGGACAGCATGTAGTAGCTAAAGTAGGACAGCATGAAGTAGCTATAGGAGGAGTTTATGTAGTATCTATAGTAGGACAATCTTTTCCAATGGAGGAAACATTTCCAGTTTACATTAGGGACCCCCTGTACTGATGTCAGGCACAGCTCTGATCCCTGAAGTACCATATCCAGCTAGGTTAAGCACGGCTCTGGTCCCTGTAGTACTATATCCAGCTAGGTTAGGCACGGCTCTGGTCCCTGTAGTAGCATATCCAGCTAGGTTAGGCACCAAGCTAACATACTGTAGTGGTCCAATCTAACATACTGTACTGGTCCAATCTAACATACTGTAGGGATCCAATCTAACATACTGTAGTAGTCCAATCTAACATACTGTAGTGGTCCAATCTAACATACTGTAGTAGTCCAATCTAACATACTGTAGTAGTCCAATCTAACATACTGTAGTGGTCCAATCTAACATACTGTACGGGTCCACTCTAACATACTGTAGCAGTCCAATCTAACATACTGTAGCAGTCCAATCTAACATACTGTACGGGTCCAATCTAACATACTGTAGCAGTCCAATCTAACATACTGTAGCAATCCAATCTAACATACTGTACGGGTCCAATCTAACATACTGTAGTAGTCCAATCTAACATACTGTAGTGTCCAATCTAACATACTGTAGTGGCCTAGTCTAACATACTGTAGTGGTCCAATCTAACATACTGTAGGGATCCAATCTAACATACTGTAGTGTCCAATCTAACATACTGTAGTGGTCCAATCTAACATACTGTAGTGGTCCAACACATGATTCATTTCTGAAATCCTTAGATGTTTTCTAATCACACAACACCGAATTGAATTTTCATTGGGTTATCGTTAACTTTATATTAATGGTGTCCCAGTTTATCTGACCTATTTGTCTCAGTCTACCAAATGCGAACTGACATTTTTTTTTTTGACTCAGTGTACACAAATGGGTGTGCCATGCCTCCTGTAAATTGGATATCAATTTTAGTTTTTTTGTGTGATATGGAAACATCTTGATGATTTCAGACATGTATCATGTATCATGTCTGCAAAAAGTGTCCCACCCCCTCTGGATTCTCTAGATCAGGTATTCTCAAACTGGGGTACGCGTGTGATTCACATGAAAGAAAACAGTACATTTATATTTTCCAACGAGGTTATACATTTCTGGTGAGTTTTTTTTTCTCACCTGAGTAGCCTCGTTTCATTGCCAAAAATCTAATTAAATCATCTAGTGTTCAGCAGAATAACAACACAATGTCAAATACAGGTAGCCCTGTCAAATAATTAACATCCAATCACAGGAACCGTAAGTAGTTAGACATGTATAAAAGCAACAGATACCATTAATAAGAAGGGGCTAAAAGCGTCTTACATGGTGAGCTACCGAGTGGCTAGGACAGGCAAGCCCCATACTACTGTGGAGGACTTAATTCTTCCTGCTGCCGTGGATATGGCTGGGACAACGCTGGGGGAAAAGGCCCCAAAAAACTATACAGATAATGATTTCATCAAACAACACTGTTTCACGACGCATCAGTCACATGGCAGGAGATGTTTTGAAACAGTTACTGGTTCACATACAGGCCAGTGAATTCTATGCGTTACAGCTGGATGAGTCAACAGACGTGGCGGGCCTGGCACGGCTCCTGGTATGTGTCCGTTACGTTTATGTGGGGTAAATTATTTAGGAAGACATCCTCTTCTGCAAACCACTGGAAACCAGGACAACAGGAAAATATATTTTTAAAGTACTGGACAGCTTTGTGACATCAAATGGACTTTGCTGGTCAAGATGTGTTGGTATCTGCATTGATGGCGCAAAAGCCATGACAGGGAGACATAGTGGAGTGGTAAGGCACGTGCAAGCAGTTGCTCCCGACGCCAACTGGGTACACTGCAGCATCCACCGAGAGGCTCTTGCTGCCAAGGGAATGCCTGACAGCTTGGACGTTTTGGACACTACAGTGAAAATGGTCAACTTTGTTAAAGGAAGGCCCCTGAACTCTCGTGTATTTTCTGCAGTATGCAATGATATGGGCAGCGACCATGTAACGCTTTTACAAAATACAGAATTGCGCTGGTTACCAAAGGGCAAAGTATTGACACGTCTTATTGAATTGAGAGACGGGCTTAAAGTTTTCTTTACTGACCATAATTTTCACTTGTCTGACCGCTTGCACGATGGTGAGTTTCTCATACGACTGGTCTATCTGGGTGATGTTTTTTCTCGCCTGAATGATCTGAATCTAGGATTACAGGGACTCCGCAACTATATTCAACGTGCGGTACAAAATTGAGGCTATGATTAAGAAGTTGGAGCTCTTCTCTGTCTGCATTAACAAGGACAACACACAGGTCTTTCCATCATTGTATTATTTTTTGTGTGCAAATGAACTCAAGCTTACGGACAATGTCAAATGTGATATAGCGAAGCACCTGAGTGAGCTGGGTTCGCTTTTACACAGGTACTTTCCCGAAAGGATGACACAAACAACTGGATTCGTTATCCCTTTCATTCCATGCCTCCAGTCCACTTACCGATATCTGAACAAGAGAGCCTCATCGAAATTGCAACAAGCAGTTCTGTGAAAATGTAATTTAATCAGAGGCCACTGCCAGATTTCTGGATAGGGCGGCGCTCAGAGTATCCTGCCTTGGCGAATCGCGCTGTTAAGACACTGATGCCCTTTGCAACCACCTACCTATGGGAGAGTGGATTCACGGCCCTCACTAGCATGAAAACTAAATACAGGCACAGACTGTGTGTGGAAAATGATTTAAGACTGAGACTCTTTCCAATACAACCAAACATTGCAGAGTTATGTGGATCCTTTCAAGCACACCCTTCTCATTGACCTGTGGTGAGTTATTCACAATATTGATGAACAAATTATGTTCTATATGTAAGATGGCTAAATAAAGAGCAAAATTATTTATTATTATTATATTATTATTTCTGCCCTGGTCATATACAGTTGAAGTCGGAAGTTTACATACACCTTAGCCAAATACATTTAAACTCAGTTTTTCACAATTCCTGACATTTAATCCTAGTAAAATATTTCCTGTTTTAGGTCAGTTAGGATCACCACTTTATGATAAGAATGTGAAATGTCAGAATAATATTAGAGAGAATTATTTATTTCAGCTTTTATTTCTTTCATCACATTCCCAGTGGGTCAGAAGTTTACATACACTCAATTAGTACTTGGTAGCATTGCCTTTAAATTGTTTAACTTGGGTCAAACTATTCGGGTAGCCTTCCACAAGATTCCCACAATAAGTTGGGTGAATTTTGGCCCATTCCTCCTGACAGAGCTGGTGTAACTGAGTCAGGTTTGTAGGCCTCCTTGCTCGCACACGCTTTTTCAGTTCTGCCCACAAATTTTCTATAGGATTGAGGTCAGGGCTTTGTGATGGCCACTCCAATACCTTGACTTTGTTGTCCTTAAGCCATTTTGACACAACTTTGGAAGTATGCTTGGGGTCATTGTCCATTTGGAAGACCCATTTGCGACCAAGCTTTAACTTCCTGACTGATGTCTTGAGATGTTGCTTCAATATATCCACATAATTTTCCTTCCTCATGATGCCATCTATTTTGTGAAGTGCACCAGTCCCTCCTGCAGCAAAGCACCCCCACAACATGATGCTGTCACCCCCGTGCTTCACGGTTGGGATGGTGTTCTTCGGCTTGCAAGCCTCCCCCTTTTTCCTCCAAACATAACGATGGTCGTTATGGCCAAACAGTTATATTTTTGTTTCATCAGACCAGAGGACATTTCTCCAAAAAGTACGATCTTTGTCCCCATGTGCATTTGCAAACCGTAGTCTGGCTTTTTTATGGAGGTTTTGGAGTAGTGGCTTCTACCTTACTGAGTGGCCTTTCAGGTTATGTTATATAGAACTCGTTTTACTGTGGCTATAGATACTTTTGTACCTGTTTCCTCCAGCATCTTCACAAGGTTCTTTGCTGTTGTTCTGGGATTGATTTGCACTTTTCGCACCAAAGTACGTTCATCTCTAGGAGACAGAACGCGTCTCCTTCCTGAGCGGTATGACGGCTGCGTGGCCCCATGGTGTTTATACACCAGATCCTCTGGATTCACTAGATTGTCTAGATTCACTAGATTGTCTGGATTCCCTAGATTCTCTGGATCCTCTGGATTCTCTAGATTCTCTCGATTATCTGGATTCACTAGATTCACTAGGTTCACGGGATTCATTGGATTCACTACATTCTCTGGATTCACTACATTCTCTGGATTCACTACATTCTCTGGATTCACTAGATTCTCTGAACTCACTAGAGTGAATTCACTAGAGTCTCTGAATTCACTAGAGTCTCTGGATTGACTAGATTCTCTGGATTCACTAGATTCTCTGAACTCACTAGAGTCTGCATTCACTAGAGTCTCTGGATTGACTATATTCTCTGGATACACTAGATTATCTGAAAACACTAGATTCTCTGGATACACTAGATTCACTGGATTCACTAGGTTCACTGGATTCTCTGGATTCACTAGATTCACTGGATTCACTAGGTTCTCTGGATTCACTCGATTATCTGGATTCACTAGATTCTCTGGATTCACTGGATTCTCTGGATTCACTGGATTCACTAGGTTCTCTGGATTCACTCGATTCACTGGATTCACTAGGTTCTCTGGATTCACTAGATTCTCTCGATTCACTAGATTCTCTGGATTCCCTAGATTCTCTGGATCCTCTGGATTCTCTAGATTCTCTCGATTATCTGGATTCACTAGATTCACTAGGTTCACGGGATTCATTGGATTCACTACATTCTCTGGATTCACTACATTCTCTGGATTCACTACATTCTCTGGATTCACTAGATTCTCTGAACTCACTAGAGTGAATTCACTAGAGTCTCTGAATTCACTAGAGTCTCTGGATTGACTAGATTCTCTGGATTCACTAGATTCTCTGAACTCACTAGAGTCTGCATTCACTAGAGTCTCTGGATTCACTAGATTCTCTGGATACACTAGATTATCTGAAAACACTAGATTCTCTGGATACACTAGATTCACTGGATTCACTAGGTTCACTGGATTCTCTGGATTCACTAGATTCACTGGATTCACTAGGTTCTCTGGATTCACTCGATTATCTGGATTCACTAGATTCTCTGGATTCACTGGATTCTCTGGATTCACTGGATTCACTAGGTTCTCTGGATTCACTCGATTCACTGGATTCACTAGGTTCTCTGGATTCACTAGATTCTCTCGATTCACTAGATTCTCTGGATTCCCTAGATTCTCTGGATCCTCTGGATTCTCTAGATTCTCTCGATTATCTGGATTCACTAGATTCACTAGGTTCACGGGATTCATTGGATTCACTACATTCTCTGGATTCACTACATTCTCTGGATTCACTAGATTCTCTGAACTCACTAGAGTGAATTCACTAGAGTCTCTGAATTCACTAGAGTCTCTGGATTGACTAGATTCTCTGGATTCACTAGATTCTCTGAACTCACTAGAGTCTGCATTCACTAGAGTCTCTGGATTGACTATATTCTCTGGATACACTAGATTATCTGAAAACACTAGATTCTCTGGATACACTAGATTCACTGGATTCACTAGGTTCACTGGATTCTCTGGATTCACTAGATTCACTGGATTCACTAGGTTCTCTGGATTCACTCGATTATCTGGATTCACTAGATTCTCTGGATTCACTGGATTCTCTGGATTCACTGGATTCACTAGGTTCTCTGGATTCACTGGATTCACTAGGTTCTCTGGATTCACTAGATTCTCTCGATTCACTAGATTCTCTGGATTCCCTAGATTCTCTGGATCCTCTGGATTCTCTAGATTCTCTCGATTATCTGGATTCACTAGATTCACTAGGTTCACGGGATTCATTGGATTCACTACATTCTCTGGATTCACTACATTCTCTGGATTCACTACATTCTCTGGATTCACTAGATTCTCTGAACTCACTAGAGTCTGAATTCACTAGAGTCTCTGAATTCACTAGAGTCTCTGGATTGACTAGATTCTCTGGATACACTAGATTCTCTGGATACACTAGATTCACTGGATTCTCTGGATTCATTAGATTCTCCGGATTCACTAGATTCTTTGGATCCTCTGGATTCACTCGATTCTCTGGATTCTCTGGATTCACTTTGTTTTGTTGTGCCCTATAGTTTTAATCGCTTTAAATTGCTGGTCCTCAGGGGACAATAGAATGGGATCATATCCCCAATGGGATATGATAGAAGTGGCATCGAATCCAAGCTGGCTTCTCTTGACACCATTTTTTGGGGGTGGAGCAGGACCATTCACAGTTGAGCTCATTCAGTTTAGCTCAATGCTGAATGGCAAATGTTTTATTTATTTTTTTGTCACGGGAGGCCAGATGCTCGCTGGCTTCCCTTGCCTTCAATTGCTACGACCGGCAACAATGTAATACTCGTTTGGACCAGACAGTATCAGATAGAAGGTCTACACATATTTTCCAATCCAAGATGGTGTAGCAGTCAGACGTCTTTTGTCCTCGTCCTGTCGTGTCCAGTGTATATATATTTTTATATATTTTCTTCGCATATCATTTTATATATTGTTTCTAAAACACTCTCCTGCAATCCTGCAACCCGCCTCACCCAATGTGGTACGGATCTGTTTTTTTTTTCAAGTATTATCCACGGAGCAAGCACCAATTAGCCTGAAGCTTGCCTATGCTAAGCCCATCTTCCGGCTAGCCGAAGAATCCCACCTGGGCTACAACACTTATCCGGACCCATTTTTACTGCCGGTGCGGAGCACCACCGGGCCTTCACGACTGGACTATCGACGTTATCTGCCCGAGGGGGTTATTCAACCGGCCCTCCGTCGCGACGTCACCTGAACGGCCATCAGCTAACTGCGGCCTGCTAAGTTTGCTGTCCAGAGCATATCGGCTGCTAGCAAATTCAGGTCCATCGGACAATTTCTTGGGCCACTATTATCTATTTTGCCAATTGGCCTGGTCCCCTTCACCACACGGAACCCCACTAACCCATCACGACTGGTCTACTGACGGAAACGCACGAGGAGGCAGACTTCCAGACTTCCTCCGTCTTTGTTAGCTGGCCTGCTAGCCTTTGCTAGCTTGCTATCCCCGGCTAGCTGTCTGAACCGCCGTGTCCCCAACCAGCCTCACTACTAACTGGACCCTTATGATCACTCGGCTAAGCATGCCACTCCTCAATGTCATTATGCCTTGTCCATTGCTGTTCTGGTTAGTGTTTATTGGCTTATTTCACTGTAGAGCCTCTAGCCCTGCTCAATATGCCTTATCCAACCCTTTAGTTCCACCACCCACACATGCGATGACATCACCTGGTTTAAATGTTTCTAGAGACAATATCTCTTTCATCACCACTCAATGCCTAGGTTTACCTCCACTGTATTTACGTCCTACCATACCTTTGTCTGTACATTATGCCTTTAATCTATTTTATCGCCCCCTGAAACCTGTTCTTTTTACTCTCTGTTCAGGACGTCCTAGACCACCAGTCATTATAGCCTTTAGCCGTACCCTCATCCTACTCCTCCTCTGTTCCTCTGGTGATATAGAGGTTAATACAGGCCCTGCAGTGCCTAGCTCCACTCCTATTCCCCAGGCGCTGTCATTTGTTGACTTCTGCAACTGTAAAAGCCTTGGTTTCATGCATGTTAACATTAGAAGCGTCCTCCCTAAGTTTGTTTTATTCACTGCTTTAGCACACTCTGCCAACCCGGATGTCCTAGCCGTGTCTGAATCCTGGCTTAGGAAGACCACCAAAAACCCTGAAATCTCCATCCCTAACTACAACATTTTCAGACAAGATAGAACGGCCAAAGGGGGCGGTTTTGCAATCTACTGCAGAGATAGCCAGGTCTGTACCCAAACAACTTGAACTTTTACTTTTAAAAATCCACCTTTCTAGAAACAAGTCTCTCACTGTTGCCGCTTGCTATAGACCACCCTCTGCCCCCAGCTGTGCTCTGGACACCATATGTGAACTGATTGCCCACCATCTATCTTCAGAGTTCGTGCTGCTAGGTGACCTAAACATGCTTAACACCCCGGCCATCCTACAATCTAAGCTTGATGCCCTAAACCTCACACAAATCATCAATTAACCTACTAGGTACAACCCCAAAGCCGTAAACACGGGCACCCTCATAGATGTCATCCTAACTAACTTGCCCTCTAAATACACCCCTGCTGTTTTCAACCAAGATCTCAGCGATCACTGCCTCATTGCCTGCATCCGTAATGGGTCTGCGGTCAAACGACCTCCCCTCATTACTGTCAAACGTTCCCTAAAACACTTCAGTGAGCAGGCCTTTCTAATCGACCTGGCCCGGGTATCCTGGAAGGATATTGACCTCATCCCGTCAGTAGAGGATGCCTAGTTATTCTTTAAAAGTTGCTTCCTCACCATCTTAAATAAGCATGCCCCATTCAAAAAATGTAGAACCAGGAACAGATATAGCCCTTGGTTCTCTCCAGACCTGACTGCCCTTGACCAGCACACAAACATCCTGTGGCGTTCTGCATTAGCATCGAACAGCCCCCGTGATATGCAACTTTTCAGGGAAGTCAGGAACCAATATACACTGGAAGTTAGGAAAGTCTAGCTTTTTCAAGCAGAAATTTGCTTCCTGTAACACAAACTCAAAAACGTTCTGGGACACTGTAAAGTCCATGGAGAATAAGAGCACCTCCTCCCAGCTGCCCACTGCACTGAGGATAGGAAATGCTGTCACCACCGATAAATCCACTGTAATTGAGAATTTCAATAAGCATTTTTCTACGGCTGGCCATGCTTTCCACCTGGCTACCCCTACCCCGGTCAACAGCCCTGCACCCCCCTCAGTAACTCGCCCAAGCCTCCCCCATTTTTCCTTCTCCCAAATCCAGTTAGCTGATGTTCTGAAAGAGCTGCAAAACCTGGACCCCTACAAATCAGCCGGGCTAGACAATCTGGACCCTTTCTTTCTAAAATTATCTGACGAAATTGTTGCAACCCCTATTACTAGCCTGTTCAACCTCTCTTTCGTGTCGTCTGAGATTCCCAAAGACTGGAAAGCAGCTGCGGTCATCACCCTCTTCAAAGGGGGAGACACTCTTGACCCAAATTGCTACAGACCTATATCTATCCTACCCTGCCTTTCTAAGGTCTTTGAAAGCCAAGTTAACAAACAGATTACCGACCATTTCGAATCCCACTGTACCTTCTCCGCTATGCAATCTGGTTTCAGAGCTGGTCATGGGTGCACCTCAGCCACGCTCAAGGTCCTAAATGACATCATAACCGCCATCGATAAGAGACATTACTGTGCAGCCGTATTCATTGATCTGGCCAAGGCTTTCGACTCTGTCAATCACCACATCCTTATCGGCAGACTCGACAGCCTTGGTTTCTCAAATGATTGCCTCGCATGGTTCAACAACTACTTCTCTGATAGTGTTCAGTGTGTCAAATCGGAGGGCCTGTTGTCCGGACCTCTGGCAGTCTCTATGGGGGGTGCCACAGGGTTAAATTCTTGGGCCGACTCTCTTCTCTGTATACATCAATGATGTCACTCTTGCTGCTGGTGATTCTTTGATCCACCTCTACGCAGACGACACCATTCTGTATACTTCTGGCCCTTCTTTGGACACTGTGTTAACTACCCTCCAGATGAGCTTCAATGCCATACAACTCTCCTTCCGTGGCCTCCAACTGCATCTTTAAACGCAAATAAAACTAAATGCATGCTCTTCAACCGATCGCTGCCTGCACCTGCCCGCCCGTCCAGCATCACTACTCTGGACGGTTCTGTCTTAGATTATGTGGACCACTACAAATATCTAGGTGTCTGGTTAGACTGTAAACTCTCCTTCCAGACTCACATCAAACATCTCCAATCCAAAATTAAATCTAGAATTGGCTTCCTATTTCGCAACAAAGCATCCTTCACTCATGCTGCCAAACATACCCTTGTAAAACTGACTATCCTACCGATCCTCGACTTCGCTGATGTCATTTACAAAATAGCCTCCAATACTCTACTCAACAAATTGGATGCAGTCTATCACAGTGCCATCCGTTTTGTCACCAAAGCCCCATATACCACAAACCACTGCGACCTGTACGCTCTCTTTGGCTGGCCCTCGCTTTACACTCGTCTCCATACCCACTAGTCCCTGCTAAGTAAAGCCCCGCCTTATCTCAGCTCGCTGGTCACCATAGCAGCACCAACCCGTAGCACACGCGCTCCAGCAGGTATATCTCACTGGTCACCCCCAAAGCCAATTCCTCCTTCGGCCGACTTTCCTTCCAGTTCTCTGCTGCCAATGACTGGAACGAACTACAAAAATCTCTGAAACTGGAGACACTTATCTCCCTCTCTAGCCTTAAGCAACAGCTGGCAGAGCAGTTCACAGACCCCTGCACCTGTATATAGCCCATCTGTAAATAGCCCAACCAACTACCTCATCCCCTACCGTATTTATTTATTTATCTTGTTCCTTTGCACCCCAGTTTTTCTAGATTGCACATTCATCTACTGCACATATGCCATTCCAGTGTTTAAATACTATATTGTAATTACTTCGCCACCATGGACTATTTATTGCCTTACCTTCCTTATCTTACCTCATTTGCACACATTGTATATAGATGTATTTTTCTACTGTATTATTGACTGTATGTTTGTTTTACTCCATGTGTAACTCTGTGTTGTTGTATGTGTCGAACTGCTTTGCTTTATTTTGGCCAGATCGCAGTTGTAAATGAGAACTTGTTCTCTACTGGCCTACCTGGTTAAATAAAGGTGAAATAAAATACATATAGAGAGACAGAGGGGCCCTGTTTATCTCTCTGATGATTTCTCCTGTGAGATACATTCAGCCTCTTGCGAAATTAAGGAAAATTATGAAACACAGAAAGATGAAAGATACATCTTTTGTTTTTATTGGTACATTTTTGGGGAAGCCTGTCTTCCCTTGGCATCCATGAATACACGCCACTGTTGAATTGACTTCTCGACAAAGAGAGACAGAGACAGAGACAGAGACAGAGGAGAGGAGAGGAGAGGAGAGGAGAGGAGAGGAGAGGAGAGGAGAGGAGAGGAGAGGAGAGGAGAGGAGAGGAGAGGAGAGGAGAGGAGAGGAGAGGAGAGGAGAGGAGAGGAGAGGAGAGGAGAGGAGAGGATGGTGATTTCTATTATAAGTGGTGATGGTGGTTTGCTGAGGATGGCTATATTCTAGCAGAGCAGGACACCACTTATAATAGAAATGAAACGAAAGCTGGCTTGTAGGTCCATAAATTAACCTCACACATTTTCTATCAACAAAGCAAAAATAATGTTTTATTGACGTAGCAGATTGCCCTTACAGATCTAGGAACAGATTACCCTTACCACAGATCTAGGATCAGATTACCTTTACCACAGATCTAGGATCAGATTACCCTTACCACAGATCTAGGATCAGATTACCCTTACCACAGATCTAGGATCAGATTACCTTTACCACAGATCTAGGATCAGATTACCCTTACCACAGATCTAGGATCAGATTACCCTTACCACAGATCTAGGATCAGATTACCCTTACCACAGATCTAGGATCAGATTACCTTTACCACAGATCTAGGATCAGATTACCTTTACCACAGATCTAGGATCAGATTACCCTTACCACAGATCTAGGATCAGATTACCTTTACCACAGATCTAGGATCAGATTACCTTTACCACAGATCTAGGATCAGATTACCTTTACCACAGATCTAGGATCAGATTACCTTTACCACAGATCTAGGATCAGATTACCTTTACCACAGATCTAGGATCAGATTACCTTTACCACAGATCTAGGATCAGATTACCTTTACCACAGATCTAGGATCAGATTACCTTTACCACAGATCTAGGATCAGATTACCTTTACCACAGATCTAGGATCAGATTACCTTTACCACAGATCTAGGATCAGATTACCTTTACCACAGATCTAGGATCAGATTACCCTTACCACAGATCTAGGATCAGATTACCCTTACCACAGATCTAGGATCTGACTCTGGACCTGTGGTATAGGACGAACTGTTGCCAACTCCTGAATAGTTTCAAGATAGTTTTGTTTTATTTTAAAACCACTGTAGCTCCCCCCTGTGGTGAAAATCCCCACACATAAAGACAAGGACAGGTCAGGTAAAAGAACTGCATACTGTATGTTTTCATTTGGGAGACAACCAATGTCTCCTGGATTGTATTCATTGGTTGATAAAGGACTAATCAAGTCTATAGCTACGTTTCCATCCAATTTACGACAGATTTTCATGCGAATAAAACCTGCATAAAATAATATGCGTAAAGTATGAGATTATTATGGATAAGAGCCATATTATTATTTATATTTGTCAAACGGCAGCCAATCATCAATCAACATGTCACCAGAATTAGACCCTCTGTATGTATTGGAAAGGAGCATCAAGCTCGTCACCAGGCACTTTCACCACCCTGTGAAGTTCATCATAATGTATTTAATCTGCAGCCTAATAAACTGCATGGTTTCCCGAGTCGTAGTGGAAGGACCACACATCACATCATCACGTGACTCCAAGTTTACTTTTGACATGATGGTTATTATATCAATATCTGCGCATAAAGGCGTTTCCAACACCGTTCCTCGCATAATTAATTTAACCAACACAAAAAGACAACGTCGAACGAACACATTGTCTGTTGGCATTTACTTCATGTTTCCATCCGGTTGTGACTTTTTTCACGAGTCAGGTAATTCACCTGTATGAAAAGGTTGGATGTTTTTTTTTTTTTTTTTCATGTGTACATCATATGGAGGCAAATCAGACCCAGATTATGGAGTCAGTCTGCTCTGTTTAAATGCAGTAAATATGATTAGTGGAGTCAGTCTGCTCTGTTTAAATGGAATAAATAGGATTAGTGGAGTCAGTCTGCTCTGTTTAAATAGAATAAATAGGATTAGTGGAGTCAGTCTGCTCTGTCTAAGTGGAGTAAATATGATTAGTGGAGTCAGTCTGCTCTACGTGGAGTAAATATGATTAGTGGAGTCAGTCTGCTCTGTCTAAGTGGAGTAAATATGATTATTGGAGTCTGTCTGCTCTACGTGGAGTAAATATGATTAGTGGAGTCAGTCTGCTCTGTCTAAGTGGAGTAAATATGATTATTGGAGTCTGTCTGCTCTACGTGGAGTAAATATGATTAGTGGAGTCAGTCTGCTCCGTCTAAGTGGAGTAAATATGATTAGTGGAGTCAGTCTGCTCTACGTGGAGTAAATATGATTAGTGGAGTCAGTCTTCTCCGTCTAAGTGGAGTAAATATGATTATTGGAGTCTGTCTGCTCTACGTGGAGTAAATATGATTAGTGGAGTCAGTCTGCTCCGTCTAAGTGGAGTAAATATGATTATTGGAGTCTGTCTGCTCTAAGTGGAGTAAATATGATTAGTGGAGTCAGTCTGCTCCGTCTAAGTGGAGTAAATATGATTAGTGGAGTCAGTCTGCTCTACGTGGAGTAAATATGATTAGTGGAGTCAGTCTGCTCTGTCTAAGTGGAGTAAATATGATTAGTGGAGTCAGTCTGCTCTGTCTAAGTGGAGTAAATATGATTAGTGGAGTCAGTCTGCTCTACGTGGAGTAAATATGATTAGTGGAGTCAGTCTGCTCTGTCTAAGTGGAGTAAATATGATTAGTGGAGTCAGTCTGCTCTGTCTAAGTGGAGTAAATATGATTAGTGGAGTCAGTCTGCTCTGTCTAAGTGGAGTAAATATGATTAGTGGAGTCAGTCTGCTCTGTCTAAGTGGAGTAAATATGATTAGTGGAGTCAGTCTTCTCTCTACACACACAGACATCAGTTCTTATATTTTAATATTGATCTGCCCTTATCAGGTTGTGTTCCAGAGGGAGACACAGACAGAGACACACACACACAGTGATGGAAAAAGTACACAATTGTCATACTTGAGTAAAAGTAAAGATACCTTAATAGAAAATGACTCAAGTAAAAGTGAGTCATCCAGTAAAATACAACTCTAGTAAAAGTCAAAAAGTATTTGGTTTGAAATAAACTTAAGTATCAAAAGTACATGTACAGTTGAAGTCGGAAGTTTACATACTTATGTTGGAGTCATTAAAACTCGTTTTTCAACCACTCCACAAATTTCTTGTTAACAAACTATAGTTTTGGCAAATTAGTTAGGACATTTACTTTGTGCATGACACAAGTCATTTTTTCCAACAATTGTTTACAGACAGATTATTTCACTTATAATTCTCTGTATCACAATTCCAGTGGGTCAGAAGTTTACATACACTAAGTTGACTGTTTTGACGGTAGACCTTGAAATACATCCACAGGTACACAACTGTGGATGTATTTCAAGGTCTACCATCAAACTCAGTGGCTCTTTGCTTGACATCATGGGAAAATCAAAAGAAATCAGCCAAGACCTCAGAAAAAAAATTGTAGACCTCCACAAGTCTAGTTCATCCTTGGGAGCAATTTCCAAACGCCTGAAGGTACCACGTTCATCTGTACAAACAATAGTACGCAAGTATAAACATCACGGGACCACGCAGCCGTCATACCGCTCAGGAAGGAGACGCGTTCTGTCTCCTAGAGATGAACGTACTTTTCTAGAGATGAACGTACAATTCACATTCTTAAAATAAAGTGGTGATCCTAACTGGCCTAAAACAGGGAATTTTTACTAGGATTAAATGTCAGGAATTGTGAAAAACTGAGTTTATATCTATTTGGCTAAGGCACATGTAAACCTCCGACTTCAACTGCAATTGCTAAAATATACTCAAGCGTCAAAAGTAAAAGTATAAATCATTTCAAATTCTTTAAATTCCTTATATTAAGCAAACCAGACTGCACCATTTTCTTGTTTTTTGTTTTTATTTACTAGAGGCACACTCCACACTCAGACATGACAAACGAAGCATCTGTGTTCCAGAGAATCTGGTGAGCCAGATCAGTAGACGACCCCAGGGATGTTCTCTTGGATGTTGTCTTGATACAGTAAGTGTGTGAATTGAACCATTTTCCTGTCCTGCTAAGCATTCAAAATGTAACTACTACTTTTGGGTGTCAGGGGAAAATGTATGGAGTATAAAGTACATTCTTTTCTTTAGGAATGTAGTGAAGTAAAAGTTGTCAAAAATATAAATAGTAAAGTAGATAATCCCCCCAAAAAACGACTTAAGTAGTACTTTAAAGTATTATTTACTTAAGTACTTTACACGCAACCACACACAGGGGCAAATGTCCACACCATAGAGGACAACAGACATTTAACTACAACCTGTATAGACACATTTTTATATAATTTCTGAGAACAAGTTAACACCTTGAAGTGACAAAGAGCATTTAACATTCTGTATCACTATGAATGTGTTTGTAGCAGGAACTGCAATGAGGTACTCTGATACAGAGCCATCAGAAAGTATTCAGACCCCTGGACTTATTCCACATTTTGTTGTGTTACAGCCTGAATTTAAAATGAATTAAATGGAGATGTTTTGTCACTGGCCTTAACACAATACCTCATAATGTCAAAGTGGAATTATGTTTTTTGAAACTTTTTCAAATTAATAAAATATAAAAAGCTGAAATGTATTGAGTCAATAAGTATTCAACCCTGTTGTTATGGCAAGTCTAAATCCAGTGCATTCAGAAAGAATTCTGACCCCTCCCCTTTTTCCCCTTTTTGTTACGCTACAGCCGTATTCTAAAATGGATTCAATAAATGTTTTTCCTCATCACAATACCCCATAATGACATCACAATACCACATAATGACATCACAATATCCCATAATGACATCACAATATCCCATAATGACAAAGTAAAAACTGTGTCCCTAAGCACACAGTGGCCTCCATCATTCTTAAATGGAATAAGTTTGGAACCACCAAGACTCTTCCTAGAGCTGGCTGACCAGCCAAACTGAGCAATTGGGGGAGAAGGGCATTGGTCAGGGAGGTGACCAAGAAAGACAACCATCTCTGCAGCACTCCACCAATAAGGCCTTCAAGGTAGAGTAGCCAGACGGAAGCCACTCCTCAGTAAAAGGCACAGGACTCTAAGACCATAAGAAACAAGATTCTCTGGTCTGATGAAACCAAGATCGAACTCTTTGGCCTGAATGCCAAGCGTCACATCTGGAGGAAACCTGGTACAATCCCTACGGTGAAGCATGGTGGTGGCAGCATCATGCTGTGGGGATGTTTTTCAGCGGCAGGGACTGGGAATGTAGTCAGGATCGAGGGATTGATGAACAGAGCAAAGTACAGAGAGATTCTTGATGAAAACCTGCTCCAGAGTGCTCAGGACCTCAGACTGGGACGAAGGTTCACCTTCCAATAAGACAACGACCCTAAGCACACAGCCAAGACAACACAGGAGTGGCTTCGGGACAAGCCTCTGAATGTCCTTGAGTGGCCCAGCCAGAGCCCGGACTTGAACCCGATCGAACATCTCTGGAGCGACCTGAAAATAGCTGTTCAGCAACACTCCAACCTGACAGAGCTTGAGCGTATCTGCAGAGAAGAATGGGAGAAACTCTCCAAATACAGACCTGTTGTGTCTCTGACATCATTAAATGTGAATACTTATTTTATCAAATAAATTCTCTGTAATTGTTATTACGTGATTAAACTAATCATGTACATTTAATTAACTAGGAAGACAGGGCACCACGTAAAATGTTGGTTTACAGAGTCATCATTTCCAGAATATAACTCTTCACATATTTTAATATCTGATCAATTAGTCTTCTATTAATGAATTATTATTATTACCTTCCGTCAGACTCATCTGAACTTCGTAAAATTCTTGGTTATCTGCACGAACCCAGCCTTTACTATGAATCAGCAACATACAAATTGGCTTAATTATTTATTTACTAACTAACTAAATAATCACAGAAATACATTAAAAAAAACAGTAGATATTGGTTATTATTAACAATGATAGGAAAGAGTCCCTAGTGGGCTAAGCCGATATGACGGCTTGGTAGACAAAGGGAAGGGGGTGTGGACTGAGAGAGCGGGAAAGGGGTGGGGACTGGAAAGGGGTGTGGACTGAGAAAGAGCGGGAAAGACAACATGGATTCATTACACACAGTCTGTAATTATATTCATTGAAATGCTAATCCTTTGCCCATGAACGGCCGCTCAATCGAAAAAGGAATTGCAATTTAAATTTACGCCCGCGTGTCGTTGTCAGCTTCTCTGTTGGAATCCGGTCCGTCTGCTGGAGAGTCGACAAAGTCTCTCTGGTTAACTTTCATTGAAGTCACAAAGTCTTTCGTGGTTAGAATGGATACTTCAGAGTACCATTCAGAAATGTTCTCATAGAATAGCTGTTTCGGAGGCTGTCTGTATTCTCGTCCACAGTTTTATGCAATTTCTAGCTGCAGACTAGAAATTTGTGTCTAAGATTTGCTCTTATTCTGTAGGGATCGATAGTCTCAGAGTTGAACCGTTTCCAGCCGTGTAGCCAATGCTCCACGTGGAATAGTCTTGTCCTTTGGTACAGTTGTAGTTTCAACCACTTCACACACCAGCGTCACCCAGGCATGTTTTGGTCTTAGAAATTCAACCATTTGCACCCTCAGCTCACGCTAGGGGTTTCTTAGTCTGATGAGAATTTCATCCGGGGTAACATTAGAAAAGGACGGTCCATGGCGCCTAACATGATGTCTGGGCTCACGGGGGTATGGCCACTGACTCGTTAAACTTTATACGAAAATCCATACTTTCATTTAGAAGGTTAATATCACATTACATATTTTCACAAATAGTTTAATGTTTAATCACATACCTTTCACAATATTTAGATGTAAACCTGACAGCTGGGAAATATACACTTTAAGAGATACAGTTATGTGTGTTTTCTGTCCTTCATGAGATCACCAAATCAAACACACTTGTCACAACTGTCCCTTAAGTGTCCACGGATTATTCCCACATTCTCAAAAGTAGCAATATTGTTTAATTCTCCCATTTTGGGGTTTTAGGAGTTCAGCCAAGGTAAGTCCTTTGTTCTCTCTCTGTGCTCTCTCCCTCCCTTTCTGCATGACCAGGGGGAGAGAGTTTCCGCCAGGAATTTATAAAAGGAGATACTAAAACCTGGGTGTAGGAGAGAGTGAGAGAGGGGGTCATTATGTGATGTCATTATGGGGTATTGTGATGTCATTATGGGGTATTGTGATGTCATTATAGGGGTATTGTAATGTCATTATGGGGTATTGTGATGTCATTTTGGGGTATTGTGTGTAGATTGATGAGGGGGAAAAAAGCACTGAAATACATTTCAGAAGAAGGCTGTAACGTATGAGGCCAATGGTGGCTTTAAAACAGTTACAGAGTTTAATGGCTGTGATAGGAGAAAACTGAGGATTGGATCAACAACATTGTAGTTACTCCACAATACTAACCTAAATGACAAGAGTGAAAAGAAGAAAGCCTTTACATGAATAAAATATTCCAAAACATGCATCCTGTTTGCAACACGGCACTAAGGTAACACTGCAAAAAATGTGGTAAAGCAATTAACTTTAATACGGAATACAAAGTGTTATGTCTGGGGACAATCCAATACAACACATCACTGAGTACCACTCTCCATATTTTCAAGCATAGTGGTTGCTGCATCATGTTATGGGTATGCTTGTAATTGTTAAGGGCTGGGGAGTTTTTCAGGATAAAAAAAGAAACAGAATGGAGCTAAGCACAAATAAAATCCTAGATGAAAACCCGGGTTCAGTCTGCTTTCCACCAGACACTGGGAGATGAATTCACCTTTCAGCAGGACAATAACCTACAACACAAGGCCAAATATACACCGGAGTTGCTTACCAAGAAGACGGTGAATGTTCCTGAGTGGCCGAGTTACAGTTTTGACTTAAATCTGCTTCAAAATCTATGGCAAGGCCTGAAAATGGTTTTCTAGCAATGATCCACAACCAACTTAACAGAGCATGAAGAATTTAGAAAATAATAATGTTCAAGTATTGTACAATCCAGGTGTAAAAATCTCTTAGAGACTTACCCAGAAAGACTCCCAGCTGTAAACGCTGCCAAAGGTGATTCTAACATGTATTGACTCAGGGGTGTGAATATTTATGTAAATTAGATATGTATTTCATTTTCAATACATTTGCAAACATTTCTAAAACCATATTCTTCACATTTTCATAATGTGTTATTGTGTGTAGATGGATGAGAAAATAAAATCTGTTTGTAACCCAAATAAATGTGGAATTAGTCAAGGGGTATGAATACTTTCTGAAGGCAACTGTAAAATAGCTAAATATAACTAATACTGAGGCAAACAGGTCCCTTTGGATCTGGAGTCCCAACATCAAAATGACAGACATACAGTATCTGCACACAGTACAGCACTCTACACACAGTGCAGTATCTACACACAGTACAGTATCTACACACACAGCGCAGTATCTACACACAGTACAGTATCTACACACAGTACAGTATCTACACACAGTACAGCACTCTACACACAGTACAGCACTCTACACACAGTACAGTATCTACACACAGTACAGTATCTACACACAGTACAGTATCAACACATAGTAAAGTATCTACACACAGTACAGTACTCTACACACAGTACAGCACTCTACACACAGTACAGTATCTACACACAGTACAGTATCTACACACAGTACAGCACTCTACACACAGTACAGTATCTACACACAGTACAGTATCTACACACAGTACAGCACTCTACACACAGTACAGTATCTACACACAGTACAGCACTCTACACACAGTACAGCACTCTACACACAGTACAGTATCTACACACAGTACAGTATCTACACACAGTACAGTATCTACACAGTACAGCACTCTACACACAGTACAGTATCTACACACAGTACAGTACTCTACACACAGTATCTACACACAGTACAGTATCTACACACAGTACAGTATCTACACACAGTATCTACACACAGTACAGTATCTACACACAGTACAGCACTCTACACACAGTACAGTATCTACACACAGCACAGTATCTACACACAGTACAGTATCTACACACAGTACAGCACTCTACACACAGCACAGTATCTACACACAGTACAGCACTCTACACACAGTACCGTATCTACACACAGTACCGTATCTACACACAGAACAGTATCTACACACAGTACAGTATCTACACACAGCACAGTATCTACACACAGTACAGCACTCTACACACAGTACAGCACTCTACACACAGTACCGTATCTACACACAGTACCGTATCTACACACAGAACAGTATCTACACACAGTACAGTATCTACACACAGCACAGTATCTACACACAGTACAGTATCTACACACAGCACAGTATCTACACACAGTACAGCACTCTACACACAGTACAGCACTCTACACACAGTACCGTATCTACACACAGTACCGTATCTACACACAGAACAGTATCTACACACAGTACAGTATCTACACACAGCACAGTATCTACACACAGTACAGTATCTACACACAGCACAGTATCTACACACAGTACAGCACTCTACACACAGTACAGCACTCTACACACAGTACCGTATCTACACACAGTACCGTATCTACACACAGAACAGTATCTACACACAGTACAGTATCTACACACAGTGCAGCACTCTACACACAGTACAGTATCTACACACAGTACAGTACTCTACACACAGTACAGTATCTACACACAGTACAGTATCTACACACAGTACAGCACTCTACACAAAGTACAGCACTCTACACACAGTACAGTATCTACACATAGTAAAGTATCTACACATAGTAAAGTATCTACACACAGTACAGTATCTACACACAGTGCAGCACTCTACACACAGTACAGTATCTACACACAGTACAGTATCTACACACAGTACAGTATCTACACACAGTACAGCACTCTACACACAGTACAGTATCTACACACAGTACAGCACTCTACACACAGTACAGCACTCTACACACAGTACAGTATCTACACACAGTACAGCACTCTACACAAAGTACAGCACTCTACACACAGTACAGTATCTACACACAGTACAGCACTCTACACACAGTACAGTATCTACACACAGTATCTACACACAGTACAGTATCTACACACAGTACAGTATCTACACACAGTACAGCACTCTACACACAGCACAGTATCTACACACAGTACAGTACTCAACACACAGTATCTACACACAGTACAGTATCTACACACAGTACAGCACTCTACACACAGTACAGTATCTACACACAGCACAGTATCTACACACAGTACAGTATCTACACACAGTACAGTACTCTACACACAGCACAGTATCTACACACAGTACAGTATCTACACACAGTACAGTACTCTACACACAGTATCTACACACAGTACAGAATCTACACACAGTACAGTATCTACACACAGTACAGTATCTACACACAGCACAGTATCTACACACAGTACAGTATCTACACACAGTACAGTATCTACACACAGTACAGCACTCTACACACAGTACAGTATCTACACACAGCACAGTATCTACACACAGTACAGCACTCTACACACAGCACAGTATCTACACACAGTACAGTATCTACACACAGTACAGTACTCTACACACAGTATCTACACACAGTACAGAATCTACACACAGTACAGTATCTACACACAGCACAGTATCTACACACAATACTGTACTCTACACACAGTACAGTATCTACACACAGCACAGTATCTACACACAGTACAGTATCTACACACAGTACAGCACTCTACACACAGCACAGTATCTACACACAGTACAGTATCTACACACAGCACAGTATCTACACACAGTACAGCACTCTACACACAGTACAGCACTCTACACACAGTACAGCTTGACATTAAATACAACAAACTTAATCTCACTCAGCATTTAAAACAGACAAAATGGAGATTTAGTTAACCTGGCAGCCTTGTCTCTCTCTGTCTAAACAGGATAATGACGTGTGAGACTAAACATGAATTAGTCCATTTAGGTCAAATTAATGAACCATCCAGTATCTCTTGCCATGAGAGGTTGCAACAGCAGCTCATCACGTCCCATCAACTACAGTATGTAAATATACATGAATATTCAAACACTTTACATAGAATAACAGCCAAAACAAACCCAGTGGCTGTGAAGCTACCGGCAAACCCAGAGCCCTTTCCCTTCACCTCCAACTATGAGGCCCAGATTCCCTTTATAAAACACCTCTCTCTCTCTCTCTCTCTCTCTCTCTCTCTCTCTCTCTCGGCTTCATCCCTCCATCTCTCGTCTGCACATCTCCCAAAGCCAATGGAACACTTTCTCCTGCTTATAATCAGGATGACAGCAGGCCAACTCTGTCCTCTATAAACACAGTTTAACACTCTCAGCTACATAGCGTTGTAGTGTGACTGTACTGGATGCTACATAGCGTTGTAGTGTGACTGTACTGGACGCTACATAGCGTTGTAGTGAGACTGTACTGGATGCTACATAGCGTTGTAGTGAGACTGTACTGGATGCTACATAGCGTTGTAGTGTGACTGTACTGGATGCTACATAGCGTTGTAGTGTGACTGTACTGGATGCTACATAGCGTTGTAGTGTGACTGTACTGGATGCTACGTAGTGTGACTGTACTGGATGCTACGTAGCATTGTAGTGTGACTGTACTGGATGCTACATAGCATTGTAGTGTGACTGTACTGAATGCTACGTAGCGTTGTAGTGTGACTGTACTGGATGCTACATAGCGTTGTAGTGTGACTGTACTGGATGCTACAGTCAAAGTCAAAGTCAAAGTCAAAGTCACCATTATTAGTCAGTTGTACAACCGAATGCCTTCAACCGAAATGTGTCTTCCGCATTTAACCCAACCCCTCTGAATCAGAGAGGTGCGGGGGGCTGCCTTAATCGACTTCCACGTCTTCGGCGCCCGGGGAACAGTGGGTTAACTGCCTTGTTCAGGGGCAGAACGACAGATTTTTTTACAACGCTACGTAGCATTCAGTACAGTCACACTACAATGCTATGTAGCATCCAGTACAGTCACACTACAATGCTACGTAGCATCCAGTACAGTCACACTACGTAGCATCCAGTACAGTCACACTACAACGCTATGTAGCATCCAGTACAGTCACACTACAACGCTATGTAGCATCCAGTACAGTCTCACTACAACGCTATGTAGCGTCCAGTACAGATTTTTTTTTCCTTGTCAGCTCGGGGATTCGAACTTGCAACCCTCCGGTTACAAGTCCAACGCTCTAACCACTAGGCTACCTGCCGCCCCAGTAGCATTGTAGTGTGACTGTACTGGATGCTACATAGCGTTGTAGTGTGACTGTAATGGATGCTACATAGCATTGTAGTGTGACTGTACTGGATGCTACGTTGCGTTGTAGTGAGACTGTACTGGATGCTACATAGCGTTGTAGTGTGACTGTACTGGATGCTACGTAGCATTGTAGTGTGACTGTACTGGATGCTACATAGCGTTGTAGTGTGACTGTACTGGATGCTACATAGCGTTGTAGTGTGACTGTACTGGATGCTACATAGCGTTGTAGTGTGACTGTACTGGATGCTACATAGCTTTGTAGTGTGACTGTACTGGATGCTACATAGCGTTGTAGTGTGACTGTACTGGATGCTACATAGCTTTGTAGTGTGACTGTACTGGATGCTACATAGTGTTGTAGTGTGACTGTACTGGATGCTACGTAGTGTGACTGTACTGGATGCTACATAGCTTTGTAGTGTGACTGTACTGGATGCTACATGGCGTTGTAGTATGACTGTACTGGATGCTACATAGCTTTGTAGTGTGACTGTACTAGATGCTACATAGTGTTGTAGTGTGACTGTACTGGATGCTACGTAGTGTGACTGTAATGGACGCTACATAGCGTTGTATCGTGACTGTACTGGATGCTACCTAGCGTTGTAGTGTGACTGTACTGGAAGCTACATAGTGTTGTAGTGTGACTGTACTGAATGCTACATAGCGTTGTAGTGTGACTGTACTGGATGCTACATAGCATTGTAGTGTGACTGTACTGGATGCTACGTAGCGTTGTAGTGTGACTGTACTGGATGCTACATAGCGTTGTAGTGTGACTGTACTGAATGCTACGTAGCGTTGTAGTGTGACTGTACTGGATGCTACATAGCGTTGTAGTGTGACTGTACTGGATGCTACATAGCATTGTAGTGTGACTGTACTGGATGCTACGTAGCGTTGTAGTGTGACTGTACTGGATGCTACGTAGCATTGTAGTGTGACTGTACTGAATGCTACGTAGCGTTGTAGTGTGACTGTACTGGACGCTACATAGCGTTGTAGTGTGACTGTACTGGATGCTACATAGCGTTGTAGTGTGACTGTACTGGATGCTACATAGCGTTGTAGTGTGACTGTACTGGATGCTACATAGCGTTGTATTGTGACTGTACTGGATGCTACATGGCGTTGTATTGTGACTGTACTGGATGCTACATAGCGTTGTAGTGTGACTGTACTGGATGTCATCTCCTGCCCCAGACACCTCAAACTCTGGGGAGGTTAGAGATCATCCAACTGTCCCTACCAACCTCCTACACTCCGATCATGGTTTCATCCAGTGTGGTGGTTTCTTCTCTGAGGGACAGCTGCTGTCTCTGTCCGGTTGGTCGATGGTTGTTGTTACCATAGCGTCGGGGGTGGGGCTCGTGTCTGAGCAGGAAGAGGCGGTGCGCGGCGGCCCGGTACTTCCTGGACATGAGGTTGTAGAGGACAGGGTTGATGGAGGCGCTGAGGTAACAGAGGACCATGGAGCCTATGTTGAAGTCCTGGCTCAGTTTGGCCTCATCGTAGTCATCCACCTGAGCAAACAGGTTACGGCCGATATGGTAGGGCAGCCAACAGACCACAAACGCCAGGACTACTATCACTGGTGGAGGATGAGGGGGAGAGAGAAATGGAACCTTTGTTTAACTAGGCAAGTCAGTTAAGAACAAATTCTTATTTACAATGATGGCCTACAGAAAGAGAGAAAGAGAGAGAGAGAGAGAGAGAGAGAGAGAGAGAGAGAGAGAGAGAGAGAGAGAGAGAGAGAGGGTTTGACCTGTGCAACCAAGTGGTTCCATAATAAAAGGTAAAGGGCCCAGAGCTGATCCTTGTGGTACACCATACATATTTTAACTTTAAAGTGACAGGACGATTTGTCATTCATATGAAAAAATTGATACCTGTGGATTCTTCTTAACTTAAACCATGCCTGTCCACAGATTTCAACAAGAGTTTCCAATCTCTCTAAACATATGCATGTGGTGGTCAGATATTTCACTGAGATTGAGGAGCACTAGAGGGATATAAACTATTTGACCAAAAGTATGTGGACACCTGCTCGTCAAATATCTCATTCCAAAATTATTGACATTAAAATGGTGTTGGTCCCCCCTTTGCTGCTATAACAGCCTCCACTCTTCTGGGAAGGTTTTCCTATGTTGGAACATTGTTGCAGGGACTTGCTTCCATTCAACCACAAGCGCATTAGTGAGGTCGGGCACTGATGTTGGGCGATTAGGCCTGGCTCGCAGTCGGTGTTCCAATTCATCCCAAAGGTGTTCGATGGGGTTGAGGTCAGGGCTCTGTGCAGGCCAGTCAAGTTCGTCCACACCGATCTCAACAAACCATTTCTGTATGGACCTCGCTTTGTGCACGGGGGCATTGTCATGCTGAAACAGGAAAGGGCCTTCCCTAAACTGTTGCCACAAAGTTGGAAGCACAGAATCGTCTAGAATGTCATTGTATGCTGTAGCGTTAAGATTTCCCTTCACTGGAATTAAGGGGCTTAGCCAGAACCATGAAAAACAGCCCCAGACCATTATTCCTCCTCCACCAAACTTTACAGTTGGCACTATGCACGGGGCAGATAGCGTTCTCCTGGCATCCGCCAAACCCAGATAATCCGTCAGACTGCCAGATGGTGAAGCATGATTCATCACTCCAGAGAATGCGTTTCCACTGCTCCAGAGCCCAATGGCGGCGGGCTTTACACCACTCCAGCCGATGCTTGGCATTGCGCATGGTGATCTTAGGCTTGTGTGCGGCTGCTCGGCCATGGAAACCCATTTCATGAAGCTCCCGACAAACAGTTATTGAGCTGAAGTTTCTTCCAGAGGCAGTTTGGAACTCGGTAGTGAGTGTTGCAACCAAGGACAGACAATTTTTACGCGCTTCAGCACTTGGTCGTCCCGTTCTGTGCGCTTGTGTGGTCTACCACGTCGTGGCTGAGTCATTGTTGCTCTTAGACGTGTATGAGCTATGTGACAGTGGCTGTCATGTTACCTATACTCTGTTGGAAAGGCAGTGAATTAGTGATCCCTAATGTAGGGGGGAGCAACAGGTCATGAAAATCCCCATTATCTCTGAATAATGAGTCCCTTTGATGACAATCCAATTTGTGGACTGAAAAAGCTGGCGACATGCTATCTGCTGTTGCACTGTGGTTGTCTAGCTAATTCATATAGAAGCAGATACAGTAAATATTGACAGGCTACTGATGAAGACACAGGATTCACGATTCCAGTAGAACACGACAGGACTACAAATCAAGGACTACAAATCAAGCGGATAGGCGTGTTCTACTAAACAGGCTTTTAGAGTCCTTATTAGGTCACACACTGCCTTTCTCCTTGCAGTTAATATCATCAGGGTTTTGTTCTGACATTAAAAACAAGCTTATACTACAGCATTGTTGAATACTCATTTCTGATTAGTTAGAAGGGCATTCTAGAATGGACATTAAAACCAGTTATACCATGGTATTGTTGAATACTCATTTCTGATTAACTAGAAGGGCATTCTAGAATGGACATTAAAACCAGTTATACTATGGTATTGTTGAATATTCGTTTCTGATTGGCTTTTAGGGCATTCTAGAATGGACAATAAAACCAGTTATACCATGGTATTGTTGAATATTCGTTTCTGATTGGCTTTTAGGGCATTCTAGAGCGTTCATTATTTAAGTGATAATGCCAGAGAAGGCGGTGTTTGGAGGATATATTGACACGGTTTGCTGGCCCTCAACTTCGTTACACCCGTTGCCAATATCCTCCCAAACACCAACATTGATGGCATTATCACTTTTATTCAACGGGTTACTAACATATTCAAATAATGATGAATTATTTAGATTTTATGTATTCATACTATTTCATCCTTCCACGAGATATAGTACCGACACAAATCTAGGGTTGCTACCGAAGCCGGCTGGTCATTCGTTCTATCAGTTCGGTTACAAGAAACACGACCCAGTCGTTCAGTATCTATGGACCCAGTCGTTCAGTCTTTTTTGTTCTGTATCTATGGACCCAGTCGTTCAGTCTTTTTGTTCTGTATCTATGGACCCAGTCATTCAGTCTTTTTTGTTCTTTATCTATGGACCCAGTCGTTCAGTCTTTTTTGTTCGGTATCTATGGACCCAGTCGTTCAGTCTTTTTTGTTCGGTATCTATGGACCCAGTCGTTCAGCCACTTCAGTGGATGAACACATTTCTAGTGACAAATGTGTTAAATTATAGCCATCGTATAAAATGGGATAATCAACTTGTGGCTGTTCTCTGGAAAATAAATGCAACTCCGCGGTCGGTCAGTTCCACTCCAACACACCTTCCATGTCGTTCATCATGTTTCATAGACCGCATAGCCTCTTTGTTGATTATCCCTTTCATAACGGGGACGGTTGGAAAGGGTATCCGGACACCTTGCAATCATGACATTGTACATCTACACATGCAGACAGTAGTTGTTGCAAAGTTACAGAAAGCTAAACCGATAAACATACAAAAAAAAAAACTTCCAAGGAAGAAAAAAAACTTAGCGCATCTGATGATGACCTAATGTGGTGAGTGATGAACAGGAATTGTTATGTGACGGACAGCGTACACACTATGGAGACGGACTGCGTTATGTGACGGACAGCGTACACACTATGGAGACGGACTGCGTTATGTGACGGACAGCGTACACACTATGGAGACGGACTGCGTTATGTGACGGACAGCGCACATACACTATGGAGACGGACTGCGTTATGTGACGGACAGCGTACACACTATGGAGACGGACTGCGTTATGTGACGGACAGCGTACACACTATGGAGACGGACTGCGTTATGTGACGGACAGCGTACACACTATGGAGACGGACTGCGTTATGTGACGGACAGCGTACACACTATGGAGACGGACTGCGTTATGTGACGGACAGCGTACACACTATGGAGACGGACTGCGTTATGTGACGGACAGCGTACACACTATGGAGACGGACTGCGTTATGTGACGGACAGCGTACACACTATGGAGACGGACTGCGTTATGTGACGGACAGCGTACACACTATGGAGACGGACTGCGTTATGTGACGGACAGCGTACACACTATGGAGACGGACTGCGTTATGTGACGGACAGCGTACACACTATGGAGACGGACTGCGTTATGTGACGGACAGCGTACACACTATGGAGACGGACTGCGTTATGTGACGGACAGCGTACACACTATGGAGACGGACTGCGTTATGACGGACAGCGTACACACTATGGAGACGGACTGCGTTATGTGACGGACAGCGTACACACTATGGAGACGAACTGCGTTATGTGACGGACAGCGTACACACTATGGAGACAGACTGCGTTATGTGACGGACAGCGTACACACTATGGAGACGGACTGCGTTATGTGACGGACAGCGTACACACTATGGAGACGGACTGCGTTATGTGACGGACAGCGCATACACACTATGGAGACGGACTGCGTTATGGCGGACAGCGTACACACTATGGAGACGGACTGCGTTATGTGACGGACAGCGCATACACACTATGGAGACGAACTGCGTTATATGACGGACAGCGTACACACTATGGAGACGGACTGCGTTATGACGGACAGCGTACACACTATGGAGACGGACTGCGTTATGTGACGGACAGCGTACACACTATGGAGACGGACTGCGTTATGTGACGGACAGCGTACACACTATAGAAGCAGACTGCGTTATGTGACGGACAGCGTACACACTATGGAGACGGACTGCGTTATGTGACGGACAGCGTACACACTATGGAGACGGACTGCGTTATGTGACGGACAGCGTACACACTATGGAGACGGACTGCGTTATGACGGACAGCGTACACACTATGGAGACGGACTGCGTTATGTGACGGACAGCGTACACACTATGGAGACGGACTGCGTTATGTGACGGACAGCGTACACACTATGGAGACGGACTGCGTTATGTGACGGACAGCGTACACACTATGGAGACGGACTGCGTTATGTGACGGACAGCGTACACACTATGGAGACGGACTGCGTTATGTGACGGACAGCGTACACACTATGGAGACGGACTGCGTTACGTGACGGACAGCGTACACACTATGGAGACGGACTGCGTTATGTCTAGTGACGTAGTAAGCTGTGGGCACACTCTCTAAAACACCTAGAATGAATAGTATATTAAAACAAATGTACTGTAGTTAATATCAACTGCAATAACACTATTAACTGTAGTTAATATCAACTGTAATAACACTATTAACTGTAGTTAATATCAACTGTAATAACACTATTAACTGTAGTTAATATCAACTGTAATAACACTATTAACTGTAGTTAATATCAACTGTAATAACACTATTAACTGTAGTTAATATCAACTGTAATAACACTATTAACTGTAGTTAATATCAACTGTAATAACACTATTAACTGTAGTTAATATCAACTGCAATAACACTATTAACTGTAGTTAATATCAACTGTAATAACACTATTAACTGTAGTTAATATCAACTGTAATAACACTATTAACTGTAGTTAATATCAACTGTAATAACACTATTAACTGTAGTTAATATCAACTGTAATAACACTGTAGTTAATATCAACTGTAATAACACTATTAACTGTAGTTAATATCAACTGTAATAACACTATTAACTGTAGTTAATATCAACTGTAATAACACTATTAACTGTAGTTAATATCAACTGTAATAACACTATTAACTGTAGTTAATATCAACTGCAATAACACTATTAACTGTAGTTAATATCAACTGTAATAACACTATTAACTGTAGTTAATATCAACTGTAATAACACTATTAACTGTAGTTAATATCAACTGTAATAACACTATTAACTGTAGTTAATATCAACTGCAATAACACTATTAACTGTAGTTAATATCAACTGTAATAACACTATTAACTGTAGTTAATATCAACTGTAATAACACTATTAACTGTAGTTAATATCAACTGCAATAACACTATTAACTGTAGTTAATATCAACTGTAATAACACTATTAACTGTAGTTAATATCAACTGTAATAACACTATTAACTGTAGTTAATATCAACTGCAATAACACTATTAACTGTAGTTAATATCAACTGTAATAACACTATTAACTGTAGTTAATATCAACTGTAATAACACTATTAACTGTAGTTAATATCAACTGTAATAACACTGTAGTTAATATCAACTGTAATAACACTATTAACTGTAGTTAATATCAACTGTAATAACACTATTAACTGTAGTTAATATCAACTGTAATAACACTATTAACTGTAGTTAATATCAACTGTAATAACACTATTAACTGTAGTTAATATCAACTGTAATAACACTTAACTGTAGTTAATATCAACTGTAATAACACTATTAACTGTAGTTAATATCAACTGCAATAACACTATTAACTGTAGTTAATATCAACTGTAATAACACTATTAACTGTAGTTAATATCAACTGTAATAACACTATTAACTGTAGTTAATATCAACTGTAATAACACTGTAGTTAATATCATCTGTAATAACACTGTAGTTAATATCAACTGTAATAACACTATTAACTGTAGTTAATATCAACTGTAATAACACTATTAACTGTAGTTAATATCAACTGTAATAACACTATTAACTGTAGTTAATATCAACTGCAATAACACTATTAACTGTAGTTAATATCAACTGTAATAACACTATTAACTGTAGTTAATATCAACTGTAATAACACTGTAGTTAATATCAACTGTAATAACACTATTAACTGTAGTTAATATCAACTGTAATAACACTATTAACTGTAGTTAATATCAACTGTAATAACACTATTAACTGTAGTTAATATCAACTGTAATAACACTATTAACTGTAGTTAATATCAACTGTAATAACACTATTAACTGTAGTTAATATCAACTGTAATAACACTGTAGTTAATATCAACTATAATAACACTATTAACTGTAGTTAATATCAACTGTAATAACACTATTAACTGTAGTTAATATCAACTGTAATAACACTGTAGTTAATATCAACTGTAATAACACTATTAACTGTAGTTAATATCAACTGTAATAACACTGTAGTTAATATCAACTGTAATAACACTGTAGTTAATATCAACTGTAATAATAATAATTAGCTGTTTGTTTGTTTCCTCTCATTTGAGTCTTGCTGCTGGATAATTGTTTTTTTTCCTGATATCACCTCAAAAGTTGTGTGTCGACAACCGCTATTCCCAATTTATTTAATAACACAGTGTTTCCTGTTTTCAAGTAAAATGAATGACCAGGGTGAAGTGGGTCCTGAAGCAGCATTGTTTCCTCCTGTATCCCAAAGACATCAAAACATCTGACCGCAAGACACTTGAAATTATGACTATCCCCAGTACACTCACATTCTAGTCTAGTATTTAAACAGAGGGTATGTTGACGGTCACTCACCCAGTATTTTGACGGTCTGTCTATGCGACCTCTCCCGGGCCGTGGCATTGGGACCCTGCAGGTCGTTCTTACTCTTCCACAGCTTCCGTCCAATGGAACCGTACAGGAAAACCAGGCAGAACATGGGACAGAAGAAATACGTAGTGGACACCCAGATCATTGTGTGCAGCTGCCCTGACCTGATGGCGTAGTCGGTATGTTTACACTGTCTCGTACTGTAGTCCGGGTATGTGTCGTTGTCATACTCCACCCCCACCAGAAACAGCATGGGGGCAGCAGAGAGCAGAGCAAAGGTCCATAGAGCCATAATGATGTACTGCACCCTGCGTTTGGTCACCACAGCTTTAGCTCTGAGGGGGAAACAGATGGCCAGGTATCGCTCCATGCTGAGGGCGGTGATGTGGAGGATGGTGGCGTACGTACAGCCCTCGTTGACGTAGTGGAACAGACGACACACCACCTCCCCAAACAACCAGGGGACGTACTTCCACAGACGGTAGAGGTCAAAGGGCAGGCAGAGGAAGATGAGGAGGTCGGACACGGCCATGGAGGACAGGTACAGGTTAGTGGTGGTCTTCATATCCTTGAAGCGCTAAGGGGGAAGAAGAACAACAAGAACACGAAAGAAACAAGAATATTTAGTTCATCCATTCATCCTTAAAAATTGCCGACCCACTCCAGACCTGTCTGACATGGAATTCAAACTGGCAAACTTTTGGAGCTCCTTTTTCTCCCATTGCCTGGTTCTCTAACCCGCTTCCTTACCTGGATGATGAGGATGGTCATGGTGTTTCCCAACACACCGACCAGGAACAGGAGGATACAGATGACAGTAACAGGGATGAGGGTGGAGGTGGGGAACAGGGAGCCTTCGTAGTGGTGTTCATCATCCTCCGTGTTGTCTGCAGGCCGGGGGGGAGGGAGCAGCTCCGACTGGGGTCTGGACCACGGCATCAGGGCACCGGGAGACACTGACTGGCTACAGGAGAGCGGAAAGGAGAGAGAGAACAGAGAGAGGGGAGAGACAGGCAAAAAAAGACAGGCAGAGATAGACAAGCAGCGAGACAGAGAGACAGGCAGAGACAGACAAGCAGTGAGGCAGAGAGACAGGCAGAGAGAGCGAGACAGATGTCTTCCTATGGGACTCTGTTGAAAAATAGATTTTTAATCTCAGCATGATTGATCAATAAGTTATTCATCTTAAAACTCACTGGCAAATATATCAACAAGTAATTAAAATGTGAAGAGGCCGAACAGGGAAGAGAAAACCAACGATGACATAATCTTCTTTACCTCTGAATTGAATCCTCTGTGTTTTCTATACTCTCTAGTCCTTAGAGTGGGTTCTCTGTCCCTGGTGCCGTGTGTGTAGAAGGGAGAGAGAAGGCGAACTGAGAGAAAAATGGAGAGGA
>CM059794.1:42055630-42425630 GCA_030435695.1 Brachymystax lenok tsinlingensis | reverse complement strand
CATCTGACCCACTGGAATTGTGATACAGTGAATTATAAGTGAAATAATCTGTCTGTAAACAATTGTTGGAAAAATTACTTGTAGATGTCCTAACCGACTTGCCAAAACTATAGTTTGTTAACAAGAAATTTGTGGAGTGGTTGAAAAACTAGTTAATGACTCCAACCTACGTGTATGTAAACTTCAGATTTCAACTGTATATTACAACCAGCAACACAGCGTTATGAGCAGGGCCATGCAACGCAGTTACAACCAGCAACACAGCGTTATGAGCAGGGCCATGCAACACAGTTACAACCAGCAACACAGCGTTATGAGCAGGGCCATGCAACGCAGTTACAACCAGCAACACAGCGTTATGAGCAGGGCCATGCAACGCAGTTACAACCAGCAACACAGCGTTACGAGCAGGGCCATGCAACGCAGTTACAACCAGCAACACAGCGTTACGAGCAGGGCCATGCAATGCAGTTACAACCAGCAACACAGCGTTATGAGCAGGGCCATGCAACACAGTTACAACCAGCAACACAGCGTTATGAGCAGGGCCATGCAACACAGTTACAACCAGCAACACAGCGTTACGAGCAGGGCCATGCAACACAGTTACAACCAGCAACACAGCGTTATGAGCAGGGCCATGCAACACAGTTACAACCAGCAACACAGCGTTACGAGCAGGGCCATTCAACACAGTTACAACCAGCAACACAGCGTTACGAGCAGGGCCATGCAACGCAGTTTGTTCTCTCTCCCTCTCTCACCCTGGGCCCCTCCTCTCTCTCCCTCCTCCCCAGTTTCAGGTTGTTATTTTGCCATGTTTGTGGGGGCCCCCAGACTTCGCTGACCCCTTGCTTGTCTCGGACCTCACTAGTTTGATCAGGAATGCCCCTTTATTTGTCCAGGGGGAAGGATTCCGTTTCTCCGTCCTGTCGACAGGACGAACGCGTTTGTCCCTTTCTCCCCTTCATCACGCCATCCGTCCGTCCCTCAACAAGAGATACGCATGTAAACACGGGAATGAATGAGCGAGTGTGTTGTCCATTCCTTAAATCATGTCTCCCTGGCTTGGATTGAGCCTTTTGTCAGTGTGTCCTCTGCTAATCGTCTGACAGGGGAAATGTGTGACGTCATATCTTCTTTACCACATAATGATGTACGTGTGTTATTTATTTGGCACATGAAGTAGGTTACGAGGCTAATTTGAACACAGACCTTTGTCTTTCCTCATAGCTAATTTTCGAACGAGACATCTCTCAGAAAGCCATTAAATTGGCCACTGTGTGCTAGGTAGCAGAACAGCACAGCTGACTTATCAGGTGTCAGTTGTTCACATTGGGACGTGTGTGAAGATGTGTCGTAGCTGGCTAGAGCATGACAGTAAAAAAAGCAGAACTCCTAGGGGTGGACTGGGATGGCCAAAGGGAAGTTTCGGCAAATGCCAGATAGGCTGGTCCATTCTAAGCCCAGTGGGCCGGTCTTAATTGGTGTTTAATAACAGGGGGCCACACCGCCCATTTCTCCCCTCGAGACCCCCCCAAAAAAGACTCCACGACATTCAACAGTTCCTGATGTATCCATTAATACAGTGGTTCCCCAACCAGCGGGTACTAAGACCACAGGGGGTACTTTAGAAGATCATAGGCTTACTAGTAAAATGCACAAGAGGGGGTACTTCAGGGGTACTTCAGGGGCACTTCAGGGGCACAGTAAAATGTATTTGGTGGTACATAAACTGGAAAAGGTTGGGAACTACTGCACTATTAAAAAATATATTTGCCTTTTCTCAGTCAGCCTTAAAAGGGGCACTCTGCAGTCCAAAACGATAACAAAGATACACCCTGCCACTGTTTTGGTAAAAAGCGGAGCGATGGGTCCGGAGAAATGTAACCACTCTCCAATTCATAGACAGAGATATGGATGCAAGGACTGACCATCCAGCAAAATAATTGTTTTGAGTTTGTTGCTATGATCTTTTTCTATACAGAGCCTGTTTACAATTAGTAAAACAAGCTTATACTTTGGGTTCTGATGGGGTACGACAGTGGAGGCATTTATAAGTTATATTCTTCAAGAATCATGGGTAATACGGTCGGGTACAAAAGTATTGGTACCCTTGATAAACACGAGCAAAAAAAAATACTATAAAATAAATAATACATTGTATGCTCCAAACAAAGTTGGAAAATATATTATTTTATACAAATACAATTGATCAGAAAAATATATTTAGTTTAACAAGTATAACAAAAAAATAATTGTAAAAGATTTTCAATATTCTAGCACTGCGAAGATTATCCCTTTTCAATGTTTTATATTACACATTGGGAGAAATCTTGGGACCATTCCTCCATACAGAATCGTTCCACATCCTTTGGACTGTCCCTCTTCAATTAAAACCTATACTCAGGTTGTGTGGGGGCTGTGCTTCGGCAAAGAGGGCGGGGCTGCCTCCAGACAGGGCCACAGTGTCCTCCGACCGACCCCCTGTCTCAGACTCCAGCATCTATGAGCCAGGGGGCTAGGTTCAGTCTGTCCTATCTGGAGAGATAAACTACGTTGAACGGCCCTGCTCTCATGACATTGTGTTACTGGTTGTACTGCGTTGCATGCCTCAGGACCACTTGGCCGTCCCCAGTCCACCTGGTCGTTCGTGTTTTCTCTCTCTCTCTCTCTCTCTCTCATAATAAATGTCATATGTCTATATACGGTGGTGTAATGATGTGCAAATGGTTAAAGTACAAATGGGGTTGTATTTAAAATGGTGTTTGTTCTTCAGGTCACAAATGTTGCTGCTGTGACGGCACACTGTGGTATTTCACCCAATAGATATGGGAATTTATCAAAATTGGATTTGTTTTCTAATTCTTTGTGGATCTGTGTCTCTAATATGGTCATATATCTGGCAGGAGGTTAGGAAGTGCAGCTCAGTTTCCAACTCATTTTGTGGGCAGTGTGCACATATCCTGTCTTCTCTAGAGAACCAGGTCTGCCTACGGCGGCCTCTCTCAATAGCAACGCCATGCTCACTGAGTCTCTACATAGTCAAAGCTTTCCTTAAGTTTGGGTCAGTCACAGCGGTCAGGTATTCTGCCACTGTGTACTCTCTGTTTAGGGCCAAATAGCATTCTAGTTTACTCTGTATTTTGGTTAATTCTTTCCAAAGTGTCAAATAATTATTTTTTTGTTTTCTCATGATTTGGTTGGATCCAATTGTGTCCTGTGGTGTTTGTCCGTCCCCAGTCCCCGACCAGGTGGTCGGTCGTTGGGACACTGTCTGGGGGTCCACATGCAGGTGGGGGACACCGTGGTCCTGTCCGGGGGGATCCACAAAAATGCAGAGGAAAACATGACATGACAAATGAAGACAAGGTCAAATTAAGAATTATAAATCTTTATTGTGCATGGATCTTTGTAGATATCATGGCTATACAGATACACTTTAGATACACGATTATGATTATACACTTTTTTTTCCATTTTCTTCCCATAACGAACATTTGAAAGTGATATGTCTGGTACTGGTAGTATTTATAGTATAACAAATTTTCATTTTGGAATGTACGGTGTATGAGGTAACTGCAAACATTAAAATTACATAAAAATGGTCTCTTTTTTTTGTGCATATTTTAATTATTATTATTTTTTTTTGTAGCGTTGTTTCTTCTTCTTTCTCTCCTCAGCCCGACGGTAGTAGTTTGACCTGCCACCACGCTGAGGTGGTACAATGGCACACATGATGCAATCACTATCAAAAATAGGAATTTAATTATTTAAAACGACAAAGAGTTAAGACACCAGAGATCAAAAGATGCCTGGTCGACCAAATCAATGTAATTCCAACAAAGACGTTTTGCAAAGTACCATCATCATCATCATTATTATAACGGTTGCAACAGCCAGAATCATAATTGTCCATAACAAAACACAACACTAGACTACTGCCTGGTCACAGACTACATTGATTAGCTCGCATAACTCGGCAATCGGTTACAAAGACTTGGAACACACAGAGGAAAAAGGGACAAAGTCATTTTCATGCCATTTTACCCGGTGGGCGGGGTAATACGTAACGGTGTGAGTTTCAAAGTGAAAGGACCTGGCCGATGCGCGTCCATGTTCAACCGAGAACCCTGGGACCTCGGTCATAACTTCCGTGTTGGATCTATGCTTTCATATTAGGACATCATTTTGAATTTATTTGAGCTAACGATAGCTAAGCTACAAAAGTGGCTGGATAATTGGCCCCAAATGTGTAACGTCAAGTTTTGCTCGCTAGCCAAACCAAAGCAACAATGTTAATGAATGCTGCTATCAAGCCAATCTACTAGGCTACTGAATTAAACATATGAAACTTATCATAACTAGATTTATCTAGTTTCCCTGCGATTGGTTTAGTCAACACGCAATTATACCTGTATACTGTCAATCACTGGGATTAATTATTAGTGTTTAGATCGAACAAGATCAGACAAACTGAGTTTTTTTCCCATAAAATCCTTTCCGGTGACTTGAGTCATCAGGTTGTCAATGTTTCTCAGTCTCAGCCCAGCATATTTTCAAAGGCTTCAGAATTTCATCTGATAGAATTCAAGGGGAAGGTCATGTCATTTGTTATCGATTAAAATGTTAAAAAAAAAAAAAAAAAAAATTTTTTTTTGGAAATTTACGTATTGAATTAAGACTACGTGGAAATGTGATTTTCTCGCTCTCTCACACATTCGGTATTACAGCGTTACTTCATTCGTTAAACTGATGGATTTTGGATGTCCTTGGTCTTCTATATTTGTTGGAGGGCAACTACACCATATTTAATCCACCAACTACACCATATTTAATCCACCAACTACACCATATTTAATCCACCAACTACACCATATTTAATCCACCAACTACACCATATTATCCACCAACTACACCATATTTAATCCACCAACTACACCATATTATCCACCAACTACACCATACTATCCTGGAGGAGTACTTACACACCCGGTCTCATTGAACATTCCCTTACTTTTGAGTGACTGATATCTCACAACTTTAAACAATAAAATTCAAATAGAAAATCATTAGTTTGGCTTCTTTCTATTTTGTGGCAGCATGAAATAAGCAAACCTAACGTGAAAGATCCCATCGCAAGACAACACCGGAGGAAAAGACGGTTGTTTGATAACGCGAGGCTCAGAGACTGTACTCTAGACGCCCTGCACTAGCAAAGCTGTAGCGGTGTGTCGAAACCGATTCCTCCATCCGGACTTCAGTGAAGTGCTCAGCCGAGTCTCTATACTGTGTGCACCCAAATGCGCGCTGAAATCTACGGCCACCGTGACGCGTATTAGCACCGGGTGAAATGACGTGAAAAAAGTGTGTGTCCTCAAAAGAAAAGGCCAAACTTTAGATAAAACAGGAAGTACGAGTTAACACAGTTCTGATCTGTGGTAGTTTTTACTTTTCATGGTTTATGAGCTACTTCGGTGTTTTCTTATTTTCTCTGGGCATCGTTTATAATACCATATACTTCAATCTTATAAAAAATAGATATTGACATGAATGACTCTGATGTAAAGAAATCAAAATAAATCAGAAACTTTGATATCCTCCAAGTACTATTATTTAATTTCATCATGATCATTATTATACGTACTATATGTTTACTAACATCAAATCAATATTGCTAAAAAAAAAAAAAATGAAAATAAACAAAAACAAATTGTGTTTTCTAAAATAAAAAATAATAATTAAGAAAATGCATCCAAGTTTATTATGTTCTTTAATCCAAATCCTATCCTCTGAAAACAACAAACTGGTCTGATACCAATGGGAGAGAGAGAGAAAAAAACAAACCTGTTGTGACTATGGAGAACACATCATGTGGTAGGAACTAGAACTTTTAAAAACACCCAAACCACCAGTAGGGCACAATCTGAAAATTTGTAGTTCTATAAAATGGAAACCAAGACACATTCAGTCAAGGTTTCCTCTTTCACTACGGTGCAAAATTATGTAGCAGTAAAACAAAATAAAAGGACGATTAAGGATAGTAAGCCAAGTACATGTTTTGTGCTGAAGAACAACAAAAAAAAAAAATCTGCATGATTGTAAATACAAGCTACAGTGTAACTATATGATAGTAAAAAATAATTAGAATTATTCATCATTGTGTTAGTTTGGTTTTTATTTTTTAAATTTTCCCTAAACTCTACTTCTGAGTGACTTATTTCTCCGACAACTAACAGGTCCTTGTGTCTCTTCACTATACAAAAATATACTAACATTTCTCCAGTCAACTTCTGCATCCCTACACATTCTGAACATCAAGAAAGTTGGAAAGTGCTAAATGAAACGTTCTAGTAATGCAAACAAGAATTGGATATCTATTCTTCCTCTCTATTTATCCCTTTATTATAAACTACAGGCGCAGTGGGACACCCCCTTCTTAGGTATCTCTGCGGTACACCAGACCTCTGACCTCTGACTCCCATCCCCTCACCCAGCCTGCCTAACTGTTGCTGTGTTCACATGCTAAATCGGAGGAGTTTTCGGGAAGATCCTAGTTCCCCCAGTTGGAAATTTCACTTGAACGACCTTCAAGTTGAAGTGGGGAAAAACTCTGAGAAAAACGTTGTTACTCGAGTTGAGACATTTCACCACTGACCTGTAAACCTTCTCAATTCCCCACTCCAAAAAAAGACAACAACAAAATCAGTTTGACAATTACAACCTTATCAATTTGGATAACGTAGCTAGTCTGACCATATTGTTCAATTTAAAGCAAGCTAGCTAACTTTATCATAAGCAATGTTAAGCAAGTTTATCAAACTAGCTAAAATCTTATTGGTTGAAGAATTGTTCAGACTTCAAAAAGCACTTGAACACAAATCATGTCAGACTCAATTTTGCTATTTTTCCCACGAGCACGTGAAGCCAGCATGTGGCACACCTACACCTGTGCATCTGGACATGCACTTCTGTGCAAAACACAGGCCAATCAGGTCCCAGGGTCTAACAGCACATAGTATACAGGTGTATATTCTATAGCCTAACATAGTTCCATACCGGCCACTTTTAAACTCCCGAGATAAATAAATGGATCATCTATACACATGTTCGGACACGGACGTGGTGAGCGGAAGTATGATCGCTTTTGTTTTTCCTATTAACCGTATATCACCCGCTCCTTATCATGATCCATTCTGTACAGGTTAACCAATCGCAATGAAGTATTAGAGCCTCACAGTGGAGGTGTCATAAATTAGCCATAAAACCTAGCGGTCAAAACAGGGAAATGGTTCCAATAGATAATAATTTTAGAAACACTTAAAAAATATAGGTCTGTGTTCTGTGTCGGCGTGACATTGTGATACCCGTGTAAATCTCTAAATATATTTCGGCTCCATTTACTCTTAAGATGTGAAAATGCTAATTAGCATCAAAGTAGACAACATGCAAGACTACAAATCCCAGCATGCTCCTGCACATCATCTCTAGCGGACACCTTTGCTAACTGGTATTGTGTTCATTTCAAACTCGCACAAGACAGTTCTCAGAATTGTCTATTTAAAGAAATGTAGCCAATTTATTAATTACTACATTTAGCTAACATTAGATAGTTCATCCAGAGATTCTTACCTTCGCCTCGATTCGTCAGTCTCCTACAGATCATCATGGCATTTGTAGTTCTTTATGATAGCCACATTACCAGCTAATTAGCATGTATGTTTCGCAGGGTAAATACAGGCGAATACAAAAGTCACCTTGTCTGAAAGAGATTTACACGGTTATCAAAACGTCACGCGTCAAGGTAAGCCTACACGCAACACAGCCCTTATTTGAAGTGTTTCTAAAATGGGAAAAATGATGTTGGAAAAAAACGATTGGAACCATTTCCCCGTTTGACCGCTAGGTCTTATGGGTATTAAGACTCATAATGTGGTACTCTATTCTGTGCAGGGTAACCAATCACAGCGGAGTCTGGTTAAACATTGAGAGGCTTCGGTAAAGGGAGGTATCATAGCAGTACATGATATAATTTTCCTCTGGACTTCCTACCTGCCTCCTGGACTCCCTCCCTCTGCTAATCATGATCACCCAGAGGTGACAACAGAAATAAACAACAACATCAACAGGAAATTAAAGCTGTAACCCTGCAGCTTGGAGGAGAAGGAAGGGGAGGAGGAGACGGAGAAGAGGAACAGCTCACTTGATAACAAAGTACTGGATGATGAAAGCGATGAGGATGGAGATGACTGCACAGAGCATGATGATGAGAGCAGCCCACTGCTCATCTGTTAAGGGCCTGACGGGGTCAGCTCCAGCCCGGGGGCCCACACTGCTCACACTGCCCGCTGACAGCTCACTGCGCTGGGGGGAGAGCGTCACCGTGGGGCTGTAGGGACCACTCAGCTCTGGAGCATCCTGGCACTGGCGGATGGCACACACCCTGAAGCGGTACTCACTGTTGGGCTGCAGGCCGGACATCTGGTAGGACGTGGCAGAACCTTTATACACCTGGAGGAGAGAGGAGAGAGGTTAGAATACACCTGGTACAAGATGGAAGAGCCTTTATACACATGGAGGAGAGGGAGAGAGAGAGCGCAAGAAAGACAGCGAGAGAGAAGACATCGAGAGAGAGAGACAGCGAGAGAGAGAGACAGCGAGAGAGAGAGACAGCGAGAGAGAGAGACAGCGAGAGAGGAAACAGCGAGAGAGAGAGACAGCGAGAGAGAGAGACAGCGAGAGAGAGACAGCGAGAGAGAGACAGCGAGAGAGAGACAGCGAGAGAGAGAGACAGAGAGAGCGAAAAGAAAAGGACAACCAGTGAAGAACAATCATTGTAAATACAACCCATATTTATGTTAATTTATTTTCCATTTTGCCCATCGTTACAACACTGTATATAGCCATAATATGACATTTGAAATGTCTCTATTCCTTTGGAACTTTTGTGAGTGTAATGTTTACTGTTCATTTGTATATTATCTGCCTCACTTGCTTTGGCAATGTTAACATATGTTTCCCATGTCAATAAATCCCTTTGAATTGAAACAGGAAAGAGAGAGGCAAGGGAGGTTAATATACAGGAAGTAGGAGGGAGACAGAAGACATGGTCTGCCTCTGTATCTTGGAGGCCTGTGATTGGATAGAGTGATGAAGGACAAAGCGCTGTGTAAAACGAAAGACACATACAGCTTCCTTATTTAATTTGGTTTGGTCATATCCAGGCAGATTAGCGTCAGCCAGCAGCCTCTGAGCCCAGCATTACCATAGCCATTACTGTTATGGCTTTTCATCCTCTGCCACATTGTGGATTCAGAGCCATCTATCTAATATAACTCAGAGGGTTTTCTTTAATGGAACTTTCTCTGTAATGGTGTACCGCAAGGCAGCTCTCTAGGCCCTCTACTTTTTTCTATTTTTACCAATTACATTTAACAAAGCATGTGTGTCCATATATGCTGATTATTCAACCCTATACGTGTCAGCAACCACAGCTTGTGAAATCACTGCAACCCTAAACAATGAGTTGCAGTCAGTTTTAGAATGGGTGGCCAGTAATAAACTAGACCTGAACATAACTAAGAGCATTGTATTTGGTACATATCATTCCCTAAGTTCTAGACCTCAGCTGAATCTGGTAATGAATGGTGTTGCTGTTGAACAAGTTGCGCAGACTAAATAACTTGGTGTTACCTTCGATTGTAAACTGTCATGTTAAAAACATATAGATTCAACGGTTGTAAAGATGGGGAGAGGTCTGGGCCGTAATAAAGAGATGCTCTAGTTTTGTCTAATCTTGATTATTGTCCAGTCGTGTGGTCCAGTGCTGCAAGGAAAGACCTAGTTAAGCTGCAGCTGGACCAGAACAGAGCGGCACGTCTTGCTCTTCATTGTAATCAGAGGGCTGATATAAATACTATCCATGCCAGACTCTCTTGGCTAAGAGTTGAGGAACGAGACATAAGAAACGTTCATGTCGTTTGCACAATCAACTTACACACAGCACTGACACACACACTTACCCCACCAGGGGTCTTTTCACAGTCCCCAGGTCCAGAACAAAATTCAAGGAATCCATGAGTGCATGGAACTCCCATCTCATATAGCGTAAGTGAACAGCAAACCTGGTTAAAAAAAGACGAATAAAGCAACGCCTCACCTCCATGCGACCTACTTGTTGTGTGTACGTACGGACACACTTGAGGAGTCAGTTAAAATTACACACGTTGGGATCTGTACGGGCAGGTCTCTATATTATTATTTTTTATTTATGCAGATCGGGTTCGGGTGGGAAAGCCCCAAGTCCATTTCGGAACAGGTCCAACTTTTTACACCCATGAAGATCTCTAATGCACACATAGGACACTACATGTTCATGTTTTTAAATACATGTAAAAAAGTATTTTGTCTGTAATGTATTTTATTCGCAATGTGTCGGAACCCAGTAAGACTAGCTGTTTCCATTGGCGTTGGCTAATGTGGATCCTAATAAAATAAAATACAAATTACTGCAGGTTGGCCCGCTAAGAGTTACTGCTGAGCCCACCATTACTGCAGGTTGACCCGCTAAGAGTTACTGCTGAGCCCACCATTACTGCAGGTTGGCCCGCTAAGAGTTACTGCTGAGCCCACCATTACTGCAGGTTGACCCGCTAAGAGTTACTGCTGAGCCCACCATTACTGCAGGTTGGCCCGCTAAGAGTTACTGCTGAGCCCACCATTACTGCAGGTTGACCCGCTAAGAGTTACTGCTGAGCCCACCATTACTGCAGGTTGGCCTGCTAAGAGTTACTGCTGAGCCCACCATTACTGCAGGTTGACCCGCTAAGAGTTACTGCTGAGCCCACCATTACTGCAGGTTGACCCGCTAAGAGTTACTGCTGAGCCCACCATTACTGCAGGTTGACCCGCTAAGATTTACTACTGAGCCCACCATTACCCCGCTGAGAGGGATGGAGAGGGAGGCTAGACACCTGAGGTGTCATAATGCTGCATTTAGACAGAGGAATCACCACTCAGCCTGATGATGAGCTCCTACAGCTGAGCTAACTGGCCACAACAGACAGCCTCCATCTATTTGTCGATTATTGGCATTAATGTGCTCACTTCCTGAAGAAAGCCAATTTTTTTTATTACATTTTTATTAAACATGACTTAAAACGTAAGCCTGTTTGTTGTGCAGTAGGCTATAGGCCCAATACATTATCACTGCATATTGGCTTTGTTTGAATTGCCCTGCCAATGTTGTTCTTCTCAGTTAATTTTTTAAATGATGTAAATGTTTTGGTATATGAGCATGCTGGTAATAGATCATTTTGTTGACGGTCAGTCTGAGGTGAGGGAGCAGCGGTGCCTCTCGCCTGACTCGCTGTCCCTCGGTCTCTCGCCTGACCCGCTGTCCCTCGGTCTCTCGCCTGACCCGCTGTCCCTCGGTCTCTCGCCTGACCCGCTGTCCCTCGGTCTCTCGCCTGACCCGCTGTCCCTCGGTCTCTCGCCTGACCCGCTGTCCCTCGGTCTCTCGCCTGACCTGCTGTCCCTCGGTCTCTCGCCTGACCCGCTGTCCCTCGGTCTCTCGCCTGACCCGCTGTCCCTCGTTCTCTCGCCTGACCCGCTGTCCCTCGTTCTCTCGCCTGACCCGCTGTCCCTCGTTCTCTCGCCTGACCCGCTGTCCCTCGTTCTCTCGCCTGACCCGCTGTCCCTCGTTCTCTCGCCTGACTCGCTGTCCCTCGTTCTCTCGCCTGACTCGCTGTCCCTCGGTCCCTCGCCTGACCCGCTGTCCCTCGCCTGACCCGCTGTCCCTCGCCTGACCCGCTGTCCCTCGCCTGACCCGCTGTCCCTCGCCTGACCCGCTGTCCCTCGGTCTCTCGCCTGACCCGCTGTCCCTCGGTCTCTCGCCTGACCCGCTGTCCCTCGGTCTCTCGCCTGACCCGCTGTCCCTCGGTCCCTCGCCTGACTCGCTGTCCCTCGCCTGACTCGCTGTCCCTCGCCTGACTCGCTGTCCCTCGCTGTCCCTCGCCTGACCCGCTGTCCCTCGGTCTCTCGCCTGACCCGCTGTCCCTCGGTCTCTCGCCTGACCCGCTGTCCCTCGGTCTCGCTTGACCCGCTGTCCCTCGGTTCTCGCCTGACCCGCTGTCCCTCGGTCTCTCGCCTGACCCGCTGTCCCTCGGTCTCTCGCCTGACCCGCTGTCCCTCGGTCTCTCGCCTGACCCGCTGTCCCTCGTTCTCTCGCCTGACCCGCTGTCCCTCGTTCTCGCCTGACCCGCTGTCCCTCGTTCTCGCTTGACCCGCTGTCCCTCGTTCTCGCCTGACTCGCTGTCCCTCGGTCCCTCGCCTGACCCGCTGTCCCTCGCCTGACCCGCTGTCCCTCGCCTGACCCGCTGTCCCTCGCCTGACCCGCTGTCCCTCGCCTGACCCGCTGTCCCTCGCCTGACCCGCTGTCCCTCGGTCTCGCCTGACCCGCTGTCCCTCGGTTCTCGCCTGACCCGCTGTCCCTCGGTCTCGCCTGACCCGCTGTCCCTCGGTCCCTCGCCTGACTCGCTGTCCTCGCCTGACTCGCTGTCCCTCGCCTGACTCGCTGTCCTCGCTGTCCCTCGCCTGACCCGCTGTCCCTCGGTCTCTCGCCTGACCCGCTGTCCCTCGGTCTCGCCTGACCCGCTGTCCCTCGGTCTCTCGCCTGACCCGCTGTCCTCGGTTCTCGCTTGACCCGCTGTCCCTCGGTTCTCGCCTGACTCCGCTGTCCCTCGGTTCTCGCCTGACCCGCTGTCCTCGGTCTCTCGCTTGACCCGCTGTCCCTCGGTCTCTCGCCTGACCCGCTGTCCCTCGTTCTCGCCTGACCCGCTGTCCCTCGTTCTCTCGCCTGACCCGCTGTCCCTCGTTCCCTCGCCTGACCCGCTGTCCCTCGGTCCCTCGCCTGACCCGCTGTCCCTCGGTCTCGCCTGACCCGCTGTCCCTCGGTCCCTCGCCTGACCCGCTGTCCCTCGCCTGACCCGCTGTCCCTCGGTCTCTCGCCTGACCCGCTGTCCCTCGGTCTCGCCTGACCCGCTGTCCTCGGTCTCGCCTGACCCGCTGTCCCTCGGTCTCGCTTGACCCGCTGTCCCTCGGTCCCTCGCCTGACCCGCTGTCCCTCGGTCTCTCGCCTGACCCGCTGTCCCTCGGTCTCTCGCCTGACTCGCTGTCCCTCGCCTGACTCGCTGTCCCTCGCCTGACTCGCTGTCCCTCGCCTGACTCGCTGTCCCTCGCCTGACTCGCTGTCCCTCGCCTGACTCGCTGTCCCTCGCCTGACTCGCTGTCCCTCGCCTGACTCGCTGTCCCTCGCCTGACTCGCTGTCCCTCGCCTTGACTTCGCTGTCCCTCGCCTTGACTTCGCTGTCCCTCGCCTGACTTCGCTGCCCTCGGTCCCTCGCTTGACTCGCGCTGTCCCTCGGTCCCTCGCCTGACTTTCGCTGTCCCTCGCCTGACTTTCGCTGTCCTCGCCTGACTCGCTGCCCCTCGCCTGACCCGCTGTCCCTCGGTCTCGCTTGACCCGCTGTCCCTCGGTCTCTCGCCTGACCCGCTGTCCCTCGCCTGACTCGCTGTCCCTCGCCTGACTCGCTGTCCCTCGGTCCCTCGCCTGACTCGCTGTCCCTCGGTCCCTCGCCTGACTCGCTGTCCCTCGGTCCCTCGCCTGACTCGCTGTCCCTCGGTCCCTCGCCTGACTCGCTGTCCCTCGGTCCCTCGCCTGACTCGCTGTCCCTCGGTCCCTCGCCTGACTCGCTGTCCCTCGGTCCCTCGCCTGACTCGCTGTCCCTCGGTCCCTCGCCTGACTCGCTGTCCCTCGGTCCCTCGCCTGACTCGCTGTCCCTCGGTCCCTCGCCTGACTTCGCTGTCCCTCGGTCCTCGCCTGACTCGCTCGCTGTCCCTCGGTCCTCGCCTGACTCGCTGTCCTCGGTCCCTCGCCTGACTCGCTGTCCCTCGGTCCTCGCCTGACTCGCTGTCCCTCGGTCCCTCGCCTGACTCGCTGTCCCTCGGTCTCTCGCCTGACTCGCTGTCCCTCGGTCTCTCGCCTGACTCGCTGTCCCTCGGTCTCTCGCCTGACTCGCTGTCCCTCGGTCTCTCGCCTGACTCGCTGTCCCTCGGTCTCTCGCCTGACTCGCTGTCCCTCGTTCTCTCACCTGACTCGCTGTCCCTCGGTCTCTCAACTGACTCAGTCTTCCATCTGATGGTGAAACTCAAGTCACACTGCATTATTTCTGCCTCGTGCCGATTCACGTTGTTACTCCTTTGACCAGAGGAAGTGAAATACCGATTTAAAAACAGACACAAGCTGCTGATAATAACAACTCAAGCTTATAGATACACTGTTACTGATCCATTACAGCTGCAGTGCCGGTCTATAGAGACACTGTTACTGATCCATTACAGCTGCAGTGCCAGTCTATAGAGACACTGTTACTGATCCATTACAGCTGCGGTGCCGGTCTATAGAGACACTGTTACTGATCCATTACAGCTGCAGTGCCGGTCTATAGAGACACTGTTACTGATCCATTACAGCTGCAGTGCCGGTCTATAGAGACACTGTTACTGATCCATTACAGCTGCGGTGCCGGTCTATAGAGACACTGTTACTGATCCATTACAGCTGCAGTGCCAGTCTATAGAGACACTGTTACTGATCCATTACAGCTGCAGTGCCGGTCTATAGAGACACTGTTACTGATCCATTACAGCTGCAGTGCTGGTTGTATTCATTCATTACAGCTGCAGTGCTGGTTGTATTCATTCATTACAGCTGCAGTGCTGGTTGTATTCATTCATTACAGCTGCAGTGCTGGTTGTATTCATTCATTACAGCTGCAGTGCTGGTTGTATTCATTCATTACAGCTGCAGTGCTGGTTGTATTCATTCATTACAGCTGCAGTGCTGGTTGTATTCATTCATTACAGCTGCAGTGCTGGTTGTATTCATTCATTACAGCTGCAGTGCTGGTTGTATTCATTCATTACAGCTACAGTGCTGGTTGTAGCGTGAGTGGAAGTAGGGAGAATTGTTAATAAAAGTGTGGGTAATTAATTAATTATTAATAAGCGCGTGGGTAAAATAATTGAGGAAGCAAAGCCAGGAAAAAGCGCCATATTCCAACAACGTGTCGTGATAATTGCGTTGTTTGCTCTATACCCTGTTAGTTCCTGTGCCTTGACACCGTGATATACAGACCTAAAGGCAGAGATAATAACAGACACAGCGGCAGAATAAATTCAACCACACCTTTGTTTCATCACAAAGCCAGAGAGCAACCTCTGTCCTGAAGTCCACCAAACATACTACATGTAACAGACAGTTACATGACCTACAGCAGGGTCAGGCAAGTTAATGTTTCCCACATTTTCGCACCACTAAACTACTATTGATTTAGAACTACAGAGAGTTACCGCAAGTCGCAAAGAAAACAGGCGCTGCCTCCACTATTCCAGACCCATTTCAACAACAGGAGCTGCCTCCACTATTCCAGACCCATTTCAACAACAGGAGCTGCCTCCACTATTCCAGACCCATTTCAACAACAGGAGCTGCCTCCACTATTCCAGACCCATTTCAACAACAGGCGCTGCCTCCACTATTCCAGCACCATTTCAACAACAGGAGCTGCCTCCACTATTCCAGACCCATTTCAACAACAGGCGCTGCCTCCACTATTCCAGCCCCATTTCAACAACAGGAGCTGCCTCCACTATTCCAGCACCATTTCAACAACAGGAGCTGCCTCCACTATTCCAGACCCATTTCAACAACAGGAGCTGCCTCCACTATTCCAGCACCATTTCAACAACAGGAGCTGCCTCCACTATTCCAGACCCATTTCAACAACAGGAGCTGCCTCCACTATTCCAGACCCATTTCAACAACAGGAGCTGCCTCCACTGTTCCAGACCCATTTCAACAACAGGAGCTGCCTCCACTGTTCCAGACCCCATTTCAACAACAGGAGCTGCCTCCACTATTCCAGCACCATTTCAACAACAGGAGCTGCCTACACTGTTCCAGACCCCATTTCAACATCATCAAATCACCTCTGCTTATTCAAATACAGTGACAACTAAAAGTACCAAAAACTATTTAAACTATTTAGTCCAATCAACACAAGTTAAATATGACGTGGCTGTCCGGGGTTCTGATTTCCCACGTGTGCGCGCGCTTTCCTGCAAGTAGGAAAACTTGTTGACTCACTCTACTTGTAGAGAAACGCCAATGCTGCACCTCCTCTGGTTCATGTTAATGAAACAGTCTATCACTCTGTCATACAGTACACGCTTTTAGGTTGTTTTTTTATTATCCTAGGCTACCTGGCTACAATGCTTACTCGCTAGCCTAACTATGGACGTTAGCTAGTTAACATTAGCCTTCTACAGCTCTCTGGGGCTGCTCGGGTAGGCCGGGGTAGTTCTACCTTCAGGAATGCCTTGGAGATCGACCAGCTGATGGTGACCCACCGGTCGCTGACCACTGTTGTACGGCGATGACTTTAGGCAGTGACATGAATTCAATGACAAGCTACTGTGGTATGGTTTCGGTGGGGTGCTACACATTGGTAAATGGCTGTGGTGAGTTTTCCCCATCCAGTGCTTCATAAATCACATCCCTTCTCATTCTTCTTACCTGTTTGTACTCAGAGTTACCCATCATGCTTTGCACCGTGTAGATGATGGGGTCTCCCTTCATGGGCAGCAGGGGCTCCCAGCTCACCTCACAGACTGAAGACAGGTCCTCCACACGCTCCACTCGGGGGAGCTACAGAGAGAGAGTACAACACGTTCAAAGATTAAGGCTGAAAGGTGAGGAGAATGAGGCTGAAAGGTGAGGACAATGAGGCTGAAAGGTGAGGACAATGAGGCTGAAAGGTGGGTCAGGAGAACGGGACAGGAATGGGCTGGTGAAGGTCTATACAGAGGAAGAGAGATAATGAAAGGAACAGGAGAGAACGGGACAGGAATGGGCTGGTGAAGGTCTATACATTACAGAGGTGAGGTGAGAGGAGGGGTGGGGGATAGAGTGGATGGAAAGAGAGTGACGTACCTTTAATAGGGGCGGGGGGCGAGCGGGGGGTGGTGAAGGTGTAAACAGTGGAGAAGGGGCCTTGGCCCGCCTCGTTGAAGGCCTGGATGCGGAACATGTACGAGGTAGACTCATTGAGCCGCTGGACTTTGTGAGTGTGGCAGGGTCCTCTGTACAAGGAGACAAACCTGGAGAGGAGAGAGGAGAGTGGAGAGTGGAGAGGAGAGAGGTATAAAACAGGTCTGGTCTGCCGGTCTCCTAATTTGGACGAGGCAACCCATTTAGTTGGAACCATTTCCAACACAGCTTCAAAAGCTGCACCACATTAACACCTTTCTGCCTGTCTGCCAGATGATCTATTGTTCTGACATTGTGAAAATCCTGGGCAGAAGACAGCAGAAACGGAAATAATAATAAAAATCTCTCAAATGTGTGAATAGAAAGCTGAGTTGACCTCTTCCTTAATAGAACATCACTGGCAATGCGTATCAACAAAGTTGAATCTGATAGTTAGTTGAAGTAATAAGTGATAACTCCTAACTAATGGCTTTTCTAAGGCCTGAGGAGAAAGCCAAGGTTACCCCATTGCGGTATTCAAGGGTTCGAGAGGCCTTATTGCTTTGATAAAACGTTTGAGAACAAATAATAAAATGATAAACATTTCATTTCATCCTTATTTCAACCATACGATATAGTTAGACAGGTAGCCTAGCGGTTAGAGAGGTAGCCTGGCGGTTAGAGAGGTAGCCTGGCGGTTAGAGAGGTAGCCTGGCGGTTAGAGAGGTAGCCTGGCGGTTAGAGAGTTAGCCTGGCGGTTAGAGAGTTAGCCTGGCGGTTAGAGAGTTAGCCTGGCGGTTAGAGAGTTAGCCTGGCGGTTAGAGAGTTAGCCTGGCGGTTAGAGAGGTAGCCTAGTTAACCCACTGTTCCCCGGGCGCTTAACGCAGTCCCCCCCCGCACCTCTCTGACTCAAGAGGTTAAATGCATTAGACACATTTCAGTTGAATACATTCAGTTGGACAACTGACTGGGTATTCCCCCGTTCCCTTAGTCCTGGCAAAAGCAAGTTGTTAGCTGCAAGCCAAATGGGCTGGTTGCCTATTCTATTGTCATGGACGTTCTAAGCAACCAAGGTTGCTATGGAGGATAACTACTTCTCCTTTGCTAGCTAGCCAACTAAAGCGGGGGGAGATTATGTTTATAAATTGCCCGGCTGGGCTGTGGGACAGTGGATAATTCAAATGGAACGTAACAGGTATTACCCGGGACTGTGGTGAATAACTCCCTGCTATTAACCAATCAGCATCCAGGATCCATAAAACCTGTTTTATAATGACAGTATATATACCATATATTTCCATCCAGAGATTACAGGCTAATGATATTGTAGGGTTTAACCAGGCTACCAACCTGCCTCTCTTGTCCTCCATCTGCAGCTGGTATTAATGATATTGTAGGGTTTAACCAGGCTACCAACCTGCCTCTCTTGTCCTCCATCTGCAGCTGGTATTAATGATATTGTAGGGTTTAACCAGGCTACCAACCTGCCTCTCTTGTCCTCCATCTGCAGCTGGTATTAATTATATTGTAGGGTTTAACCAGGCTACCAACCTGCCTCTCTTGTCCTCCATCTGCGGCTGGTATTAATGATATTGTAGGGTTTAACCAGGCTACCAACCTGCCTCTCTTGTCCTCCATCTGCAGCTGGTATTAATGATATTGTAGGGTTTAACCAGGCTACCAACCTGCCTCTCTTGTCCTCCATCTGCGGCTGGTATTAATGATATTGTAGGGTTTAACCAGGCTACCAACCTGCCTCTCTTGTCCTCCATCTGCAGGCTGGTATTAATGATATTGTAGGGTTTAACCAGGCTACCAACCTGCCTCTCTTGTCCTCCATCTGCGGCTGGTATTAATGATATTGTAGGGTTTAACCAGGCTACCAACCTGCCTCTCTTGTCCTCCATCTGCGGCTGGTATTAATGATATTGTAGGGTTTAACCAGGCTACCAACCTGCCTCTCTTGTCCTCCATCTGCAGCTGGTACTGGAGGGCGTCTGAGGGCGTGGCCTTGGCCGGGCCGTCGCCCCACTTCAGCCTGAGGGTCTGGTGGCTGAACGCAGTGCACTCTAGCCGGGGGGGCTGAGGAGGGAGAGGCTTGGTCTTCAACTTAAAGGTGTGGCTAAATGGACCTGATCCCAGGCTGTTCAGAGCCTGGATACGAATCCTACAAAGAGAGGAGGAAACGGAAGGAGGAGAGTTAGAGAGATGGTTTAGAGGTGTGTATGAGTGTGTGACTGCCTGTGCACCTGGTGTAGTGTGTGTATATGTACCTGGTGTAGTGTGTGTATCTGTACCTGGTGTAGTGTGTGTGTGTGTACCTGGTGTAGTGTGTGTGTGTGTACCTGGTGTAGTGTGTGTGTGTGTACCTGGTGTAGTGTGTGTGTGTGTGTACCTGGTGTAGTGTGTGTGTGTGTACCTGGTGTAGTGTGTGTACCTGGTGTAGTGTGTGTGTGTGTACCTGGTGTAGTGTGTGTGTGTGTACCTGGTGTAGTGTGTGTATCTGTACCTGGTGTAGTGTGTGTATATGTACCTGGTGTAGTGTGTGTATCTGTACCTGGTGTAGTGTGTGTGTGTGTACCTGGTGTAGTGTGTGTGTGTGTGTGTGTGTACCTGGTGTAGTGTGTGTACCTGGTGTAGTGTGTGTGTGTGTGTGTACCTGGTGTAGTGTGTGTACCTGGTGTAGTGTGTGTGTGTGTGTGTACCTGGTGTAGTGTGTGTGTGTGTGTGTACCTGGTGTAGTGTGTGTGTGTGTGTGTACCTGGTGTAGTGTGTGTGTGTGTGTGTGTACCTGGTGTAGTGTGTGTGTGTGTACCTGGTGTAGTGTGTACCTGGTGTGTGTGTGTGTGTGTGTACCTGGTGTAGTGTGTGTGTACCTGGTGTAGTGTGTGTGTGTGTACCTGGTGTAGTGTGTGTGTGTGTGTGTACCTGGTGTAGTGTGTGTGTGTGTACCTGGTGTAGTGTGTGTGTGTGTGTGTGTGTACCTGGTGTAGTGTGTGTGTGTACCTGGTGTAGTGTGTGTGTGTGTGTACCTGGTGTAGTGTGTGTGTGTGTGTACCTGGTGTAGTGTGTGTGTCTGTGTGTGTACCTGGTGTAGTGTGTGTACCTGGTGTAGTGTGTGTGTGTGTGTGTACCTGGTGTAGTGTGTGTGTGTGTGTGTGGTGTAGTGTGTGTGTGTGTGTGTACCTGGTGTAGTGTGTGTATATGTACCTGGTGTAGTGTGTGTGTGTGTGTACCTGGTGTAGTGTGTGTGTGTGTGTGTACCTGGTGTAGTGTGTGTGTACCTGGTGTAGTGTGTGTGTGTGTGTGTACCTGGTGTAGTGTGTGTGTGTGTGTGTACCTGGTGTAGTGTGTGTACCTGGTGTAGTGTGTGTGTGTGTACCTGGTGTAGTGTGTGTATCTGTACCTGGTGTAGTGTGTGTATCTGTACCTGGTGTAGTGTGTGTGTGTGTGTGTGTACCTGGTGTAGTGTGTGTACCTGGTGTAGTGTGTGTGTGTGTACCTGGTGTAGTGTGTGTGTGTGTGTGTACCTGGTGTAGTGTGTGTGTGTGTGTGTGTGTACCTGGTGTAGTGTGTGTGTGTGTACCTGGTGTAGTGTGTGTGTACCTGGTGTAGTGTGTGTGTGTGTGTGTGTACCTGGTGTAGTGTGTGTGTGTACCTGGTGTAGTGTGTGTGTGTGTACCTGGTGTAGTGTGTGTGTGTGTGTGTGTGTGTACCTGGTGTAGTGTGTGTGTGTACCTGGTGTGTGTGTGTACCTGGTGTAGTGTGTGTGTGTGTACCTGGTGTAGTGTGTGTGTGTGTGTGTGTGTGTGTGTGTACCTGGTGTAGTGTGTGTGTGTGTACCTGGTGTAGTGTGTGTGTGTGTGTACCTGGTGTAGTGTGTGTGTGTGTGTGTACCTGGTGTAGTGTGTGTGTGTGTGTGTGTGTGTGTACCTGGTGTAGTGTGTGTGTGTACCTGGTGTAGTGTGTGTGTGTGTGTGTACCTGGTGTTGTGTGTGTGTGTGTGTGTGTGTGTACCTGGTGTAGTGTGTGTGTGTGTGTGTACCTGGTGTAGTGTGTGTGTGTACCTGGTGTAGTGTGTGTGTGTGTGTGTACCTGGTGTAGTGTGTGTGTGTGTACCTGGTGTAGTGTGTGTGTGTGTGTGTACCTGGTGTAGTGTGTGTACCTGGTGTAGTGTGTGTGTGTGTGTGTACCTGGTGTAGTGTGTGTACCTGGTGTAGTGTGTGTGTGTGTGTGTACCTGGTGTAGTGTGTGTACCTGGTGTAGTGTGTGTGTGTGTGTGTACCTGGTGTAGTGTGTGTACCTGGTGTAGTGTGTGTGTGTGTACCTGGTGTAGTGTGTGTGTGTGTGTGTACCTGGTGTAGTGTGTGTACCTGGTGTAGTGTGTGTGTGTGTGTACCTGGTGTAGTGTGTGTGTACCTGGTGTAGTGTGTGTGTGTGTACCTGGTGTAGTGTGTGTGTGTGTACCTGGTGTAGTGTGTGTGTGTGTACCTGGTGTAGTGTGTGTGTGTGTGTGTACCTGGTGTAGTGTGTGTGTGTGTGTGTACCTGGTGTAGTGTGTGTGTGTGTGTGTACCTGGTGTAGTGTGTGTGTGTACCTGGTGTAGTGTGTGTGTGTACCTGGTGTAGTGTGTGTGTGTGTGTGTACCTGGTGTAGTGTGTGTGTGTGTGTGTGTACCTGGTGTAGTGTGTGTGTGTGTGTACCTGGTGTAGTGTGTGTGTGTGTGTACCTGGTGTAGTGTGTGTGTGTGTGTGTGTGTACCTGGTGTAGTGTGTGTGTGTGTGTGTGCACCTGGTGTAGTGTGTGTGTGTGTGTGTGTGTGTGTGTGTACCTGGTGTAGTGTGTGTGTGTGTGTGTGTACCTGGTGTAGTGTGTGTGTGTGTGTGTGTGTACCTGGTGTGTGTGTGTGTGTGTGTACCTGGTGTAGTGTGTGTGTGTACCTGGTGTAGTGTGTGTGTGTGTACCTGGTGTAGTGTGTGTGTGTACCTGGTGTAGTGTGTGTGTGTGTGTACCTGGTGTAGTGTGTGTGTGTGTACCTGGTGTAGTGTGTGTGTGTGTGTACCTGGTGTAGTGTGTGTGTGTGTGTACCTGGTGTAGTGTGTGTGTGTGTGTACCTGGTGTAGTGTGTGTGTACCTGGTGTAGTGTGTGTGTACCTGGTGTAGTGTGTGTGTACCTGGTGTAGTGTGTGTGTGTGTGTACCTGGTGTAGTGTGTGTGTGTGTACCTGGTGTAGTGTGTGTGTACCTGGTGTAGTGTGTGTGTGTACCTGGTATAGTGTGTGTATCTGTACCTGGTGTAGTGTGTGTATCTGGTGTAGTGTGTGTATCTGTACCTGGTGTAGTGTGTGTATCTGTACCTGGTGTAGTGTGTGTGTGTACCTGGTGTAGTGTGTGTATCTGTACCTGGTGTGTGTGTGTGTGTGTCTGTACCTGGTGTAGTGTGTATCTGTACCTGGTGTAGTGTGTGTGTGTGTGTGTGTGTGTGTGTACCTGGTGTAGTGTGTGTACCTGTAGCTGGGGTAGTGTGTGTGTGTGTGTGTGTGTGTACCTGTAGCTGGTGTCCGGCTGCAGATGCTGAATGATATACTTGGTGACTGGTCCTACAGAGATGGACTGTCTCTCTCCCAGGTCTATGAGATAGGAGGAGATCTCAGCCCCGTGGTTGCACGGCGGCTCCCAACCAACAGCTAGAATGATAATACACAATAATATTATTATATAGCTGCTTTTTAATCCAATGTCAATTCAATTAAAACGACTGTTTCCCTGAGGGGGCAATTACTTTAGGCACGTCTGCAACAACACTACGACTCTGACGCCTCTCGATACACTACCACACGGATACATTTTTATTAAACCCTGATTTAACCAGCTAAGTTGACTGAGAACACATTCTCATTTACAGCAACAACCTGGGGAATAGTTACAAGGGAGAAGAGGGGGTGAATGAACCAATCGGATGATGGGGATGATTAGGTGGACATGATGGTATGAGGGACAGATTGGGAATTTAGCCAGGACACCGGGGTTAACACCCCCTACTCTTACAATAAGTGCCACGGGATCTTTAAATGACCAGAGTCTCAGGACACCCGTTTAACGTCCCATTCAAATGAACTATACACAGGGCAATGTCCCCAATCACTGCCCTGGGGCATTGGGACATATATATATATATATATATATACAGTACCAGTCAAACGTTTGGACACACCTACTCATTCAAGGGTTTTTCTTTATTTTTACTATTTTCTACATGTAGAATAATAGTGAAGACATCAGAACTATGAAATAACACATATGGAATCATGTAGTAACCCAAAAAGTGTTAAACAAATCAAAATACATGTTATATTTGAAATTCTTCAAGTAGCCACCCTTTGCCTTGATGACAGCTTTCCACACTCTTGGCATTCGCTCAACCAGCTTCATGAGGAATGCTTTTCCAACAGTCTTGAAAGAGTTCCCACATATGCTGAGCACTTGTTGGCTGCTTTTCCTTCACTCTGCAGTCCAACTCATCCCAAACCATCTCAATTGGGTTGAGGTTGGGTGATTGTGGAGGCCTGGTCATCTGATGCAGCACTCCATCACTCACCTTCTTGGTCAAATAGCCCTTACACAGCCTGGAGGTGTGTTGGGTCATTGTCCTGTCGAAAAACAAATTATAGTCCGGATACCGGAGCACCAAGTCTAGGACCAAAAAGGCTCCTCAACAGCTTCTACCCCCAAGCCATAAGACTGCTGAACAATTAATAAAATCACCACTGGGCAATTTACATTGACACCCCCCTCCCTTTTGTACACTGCTGCTACTCACTGTTTATTATCTATGCATAGTCACTTCACTCCCACCTACATGTACAGATTACCTCAACTAGCCTGTACCCCCGCACACTGACTCGGTACCGGTGCCCCCTGTATATAGCCTCGTTATTGTTATTCTTATTGTGCTACTTTTTATTTTAGTCTACTTGGTAAATATTTTCTTAACCAACAGTGCAGTTCAAGAAGAGTTATACGGCTTGTAATTAAGCATTTCACGTTAAAAGTCTACACTTGTTGTATTCGGGCGCATGTGACAAATAAAAGTTTGATTTGAAGAGAAAACCAGATGGGATGGCGTATCGCTGCAGAATGCTGTGGTAACCAGCCATGCTGGTTAAGTGTGCCTTGAATTCTAAATAAATCACAGACAGTGTCACCAGCAAAGCACCCCCACACCATCACACCTCCTCCTCCATGCTTCACAGAGGGAACCACACACACGGAGATCATCCGTTCACCTACTCTGCGTCTCACAAAGACACAGAGGTTGTAACCAAAAATCTGGACTCATCAGATCAAAGGACCAATTTTCCATCGGTCTGTCCATTGCTCGTGTTTCTTGGCCCAAACAAGTCTCTTCTTCTTATTGGTGTTCTTTAGTTGTGTTTTCTTTGCAGAATTTTGACCATGAAGTCCTGATTCACACAGTCTCCTCTGAACTGTTGATGTGTCTGTTACTTGAACTCTGAAGCATTTATTTGGGCTGCAATCTGAGGCTGGTAACTCTAGTGAACTTATCCTCTGCAACAGAGGTAACTCTGGGTCTTCCTTTCCTGTGGCGGTCCTCATGAGAGCCAGTTTCATCATAGCGCTTGATGGGTTTTGCGACTGCACTTGAAGAAATGTTCAGTTCTTGAAATGTTTCATATTGACTGACCTTCATGTCTTAAAGTACTGATGGACTGTCGTTTCCCTTTGCTTATTTGAGCTGTTCTTGTCACAACACAACTGATTGGCTCAAATGCATTAAGAAGGAAAGAAATTGCACAAATTAACTTTTAACAAGGCACACCTGTTAATTGAAATGCATTCCAGTTGACTACCTCATGAAGCTGGTTGAGAGAATGCCAAGAGTGTGCAAAGCTGTCATCAAGGCAAAGGGTGGCTACTTTGAAGAAACTCAAATATATTTTGACTTGTTTAACACTTTTTTGGTTACTACATGATTCCATATGTGTCATTTCATAGTGTTGATGTCTTCACTACTATTCTACAATGTAGGAAATAGTTGAAATAAAGGAAAAACCCTGGAATGAGTAGATATATATATATCTATTGTTTTTATGGCCTCAATGAGGCTTTACAACATTCAACAAGACAAACAAAACAATGTCAAAGCAAACTGACCTAGACAAGTGGAGGGGGAGTAGAGAGGAGGCGTGGGGGGTCCATCCTCCTCCTCCTCCTCCTCTTCCTCTTCCTCTTGGTCTGTGGAGGTGGAGGTGTGGTATCCTCGTAGCTCCTGGTCTTTGAGGGCATGGACACTGCTGACGGCCGCAGGTACAGAAGGAGGAGTTTGACAGAGGACCGCCTCACTGAACAGACCCACGCCAGCCACGTTCCCGGCCTGGGAAAAGGGGCAGGGAGAGACATTATATAATATGTTACAGAAGAGAGACAGGCTCTTAACGCCGTGACACAAGGAGACTACCTGTCCTTCACTGCCAGAATGTGACAACTAGGATGAAGTTTTCTATTTTTCCCTGGGTTTGGGTTGACGTAATCTGATGATACTAGCTACATTATTATTACAAAAGTATGTGGACACCCCTTCAAATGAGTGGATTCGTCTATTTCAGCCACACCCGTTGCTGATAGTGTATAAACTCGAGCACACAGCCATGCAATCTCCATAGACAAACATTGTAGAATGGCCTTACTGAAGAGCTCATGACTTTCAACGTGGCACTGCCATAGGATGCCACCTTTCCAACAAGTCAGTTCTGCCCTACTAGAGCTTCCCCAGTCAACAGTAAGTGCTGTTATTGTGAAGTGGAAACATCTCGGAGCAACAACGGCTCAGACCAAAGTGGTAGGCCACACAAGCTCAGAACGAGACAACAGAGTGCTGAAGTTTGTTAAAATCATCTGTCCTCGGTTGCAACACTCACTACCGAGTTCCAAACTGCCTCTGGAAGCAACGTCAGCACAAGAACTGTTCGTCAGGAGCTTCATGAAATGGGTTTCCATGGCCGAGCAGCCGCACACAAGCCTAAGATCACCATGCGCAATGCCAAGCGTCGGCTGGAGTGGTGTAAACCTCACCGCCAGTGGACTCAGGAGCAGTGGAAACACAGTCTCTGGAGTGATGAATCACGCTTCACCATCTGGCAGTCTGACGGGAAGAATCTGGGTTTGGCGGATGCCAGGAGAACGCTACCTAGCCCAAATGCATAGTGCCAACTGTAAAGTTTGGTGGAGGAGGAATAATGGTGTGGACCTGTTTTTTTATGGTTTGGCCAGTTAGATCCAGTGAAGGGAAATCTTAACGCTACAACGGTGACATTCTAGACGATTCTGTGCTTCCAACTTGGCAACAGCTTGGGTAAGGCCCTTTCCTGTTTCAGCATGACATGACAATGACCCTGTGCACAAAGCGAGGTCCATACAGACATGGTTTGTCGAGATCGGCCCTGACCTCAACCCCATTGAACACCTTTGGGATGAATTGGAATGCCCAACATCACTAATGCTCTTGTGGCTGAATGGAATCAAATCCCCCACAGCAATGTTCCAACATCTAGTGGAACGCCTTCCCAGAAGAGTGGAGGCTGTTTTGGCAGCAAAGGGGGAACCAACTCCATATTAATGCCCCTGATTTTGTAATGAGATGTGTGATGAGCAGGTGTCAACATAACTTTGGTCATGTAGCGTATCTGTGCCTAGGGTGTTTTCTAACCTAAGCAGCTGAGGAAGCAAATGTATAGTTGTAATGACCACTTCTGACCACTAGGTGGTAGATGAGGGGTTCCCAACTACATTCAGCTGCGGGACCATTTTTCCATGAGCGGATGGCCGGGGGGGGGGAGCCTGAACACGTAACAAATGATTTGTAAACTGCAAATTGACCGCAACAATCCCAAACAGACAAAAACAAAAGCATTTCTAACCTTGATTACATTGGGATACGATCACGAGTCTCTATTTATGCGTAGGAACAGATTTTCCTAACATAAATCACTGAGATCATTTCCTGGTGATTTTATGTCAGAAAATATTCACACCCCTTAACTTATTCCACATTTTGTTGTGTCACCGCCTGAATTTAAAATGGATTAAATGGAGATGTTTTGTCACTACCCTAAACACAATACCTCATAATGTCAAAGTAGAATTGTTTTTTTATCCAAACATTTGGCAAAGCAATTATCTTTTTGTCCTGAATCCTTAATAAAACACCAGATTACTCTGGGGTAGAGGAGATATCCTTAATAAAACAACAGATTACTCTGGCGTAGAGGGGATATCCATAATAAAACACCAGATTACTCTGGGGTAGAGGGGATATCCTTAATAAACACCAGATTACTCTGGCGTAGAGGAGATATCCTTAATAAAACACCAGATTACTCTGGGGTAGAGGGGATATCCTTAATAAACACCAGATTACTCTGGCGTAGAGGGGATATCCTTAATAAAACACCAGATTACTCTCGGGTAGAGGGGATATCCTTAATAAAACACCAGATTACTCTCGGGTAGAGGGGATATCCTTAATAAAACACCATATTACCCTGGCGTAGAGAAGATATCCTTAATAAAACACCAGATTACCCTGGCGTAGAGGGGATATCCTTAATAAAACACCAGATTACCATGGCGTAGAGGGGATACCCCTAATAAAACACCAGACTACTCTGGCGTAGAGGAGATATCCTTAATAAAACACCAGATTACCCTGGCGTAGAGGGGATATCCTTAATAAAACACCAGATTACCATGGCGTAGAGGGGATATCCCTAATAAAACACCAGATTAATCTGGCGTAGAGGGGATATCCTTAATAAAACACCAGATTACTCTGGCGTAGAGGGGATATCCTTAATAAAACACCAGATTACTCTGGGATAGAGGGGATATCCTTAATAAAACACCAGATTACCCTGGCGTAGAGGAGATATCCTTAATAAAACACCAGATTACCATGGCGTAGAGATATCCTTAATAAAACACCAGATTACCCTGGCGTAGAGGGGATATCCTTAATAAAACACCAGATTACTCTGGGATAGAGGGGATATCCTTAATAAAACACCAGATTACCATGGCGTAGAGGGGATATCCTTAATAAAACACCAGATTACCATGGCGTAGAGGGGATATCCCTAATAAAACACCAGATTACCCTGGCGTAGAGGAGATATCCTTAATAAAACACCAGATTACCCTGGCGTAGAGGGGATATCCTTAATAAAACACCATATTACCCTGGCGTAGAGGAGATATCCTTAATAAAACACCAGATTAATCTGGCGTAGAGGGGATATCCTTAATAAAACACCAGATTACCATGGCGTAGAGGGGATATCCTTAATAAAACACCAGATTACCATGGCGTAGAGGGGATATCCCTAATAAAACACCAGATTACCATGGCGTAGAGATATCCTTAATAAAACACCAGATTACTCTGGCGTAGAGGGGATATCCTTAATAAAACACCAGATTACCCTGGCGTAGAGGGGATATCCTTAATAAAACACCAGATTACTCTGGGGTAGAGGATATCCTTAATAAAACACCAGATTACCCTGGCGTAGAGGGATATCCTTAATAAAACACCAGATTACTCTGGGGTAGAGGGGATATCCTTAATAAAACACCAGATTACTCTGGGGTAGAGGGGATATCCTTAATAAAACACCAGATTACTCTGGGGTAGAGGGGATATCCTTAATAAAACACCAGATTACTCTGGGGTAGAGGGATATCCTTAATAAAACACCAGATTACCCTGGCGTAGAGGGGATATCCTTAATAAAACACCAGATTACCCTGGCGTAGAGGGGATATCCTTAATAAAACACCAGATTACTCTGGGGTAGAGGGGATATCCTTAATAAAACACCAGATTACTCTGGCGTAGAGGGGATATCCTTAATAAACACCAGATTACCCTGGCGTAGAGTAGATATCCTTAATAAAACACCAGATTACCATGGCGTAGAGGGGATATCCTTAATAAAACACCAGATTACTCTGGCGTAGAGGGGATATCCTTAATAAAACACCAGATTACCCTGGCGTAGAGGGATATCCTTAATAAAACACCAGATTACTCTGGGGTAGAGGGGATATCCTTAATAAAACACCAGATTACCCTGGCGTAGAGGGGATATCCTTAATAAAACACCATATTATCTGTACAGTACACTACTCTCTGCACACTACACTACACTCTACTGCAGGTAGCGTTGGGCAGTGGTAGTCAGCTGTACCTCGGGCCAAAACTTCCCCTACACTACAGACTATACACTACTGCAGGTAGCGTTGGGTAGTGGTAGTCAGCTGTACCTGGGCCAAAACTTCCCCTACACTATACACACTCAACACTCTACTGCAGGTAGCGTTGGGTAGTGGTAGTCAGCTGTGCCTCGGGCCAAAACTTCCCCTATAGCTTGTTCTCCATCTTCTTTTTAAATAGTTAGCAAACATATTTTCATCACTTTTAAATTCTCTCGTCTCTCTGCGGCAGAAATATGGTCAGCAATATGCTTGGAACATAGAATCGCAATCGAATCTCATTATCGAATCGCAATACATGTAGAATCGTGAGTATCACATACATATCGTATCGGCATCGAAGTATCAAGATAAAATCATATGGTGAGGTCACTGGCAGCACTACTAGTGACAGAGAGATAGTACCAGGTAACTGGTCTTTAGTGCTAAGAGACAGACTCACCTGAACCCGGCAGTAGTAGCAGTAACTACTAAGTACTAGTACCAGGTAACCGGTCTTTAGTGCTGAGAGACACAGACTCACCTGAACCAGGCAGTAGTAGCAGTAACTACTAAGTACTAGTACCAGGTAACCGGTCTTTAGTGCCGAGAGACACAGACTCACCTGAACCCGGCAGTAGTAGAAATAACTACTAAGTACTAGTACCAGGTAACCGGTCTTTAGTGCCGAGAGACACAGACTCACCTGAACCCGGCAGTAGTAGCAGTAACTACTAAGTACTAGTACCAGGTAACCGGTCTTTAGTGCCGAGACACACAGACTCACCTGAACCAGGCAGTAGTAGCAGTAACTACTAAGTACTAGTACCAGGTAACCGGTCTTTAGTGCCGAGACACACAGACTCACCTGAACCCGGCAGTAGTAGCAGTAACTACTAAGTACTAGTACCAGGTAACTGGTCTTTAGTGCTGAGAGACAGACTCACCTGAACCAGGCAGTAGTAGCAGTAACTACTAAGTACTAGTACCAGGTAACCGGTCTTTAGTGCCGAGACACACAGACTCACCTGAACCAGGCAGTAGTAGCAGTAACTACTAAGTACTAGTACCAGGTAACTGGTCTTTAGTGCTGAGAGACAGACTCACCTGAACCAGGCAGTAGTAGCAGTAACTACTAAGTACTAGTACCAGGTAACCGGTCTTTAGTGCCGAGACACACAGACTCACCTGAACCAGGCAGTAGTAGCAGTAACTACTAAGTACTAGTACCAGGTAACTGGTCTTTAGTGCTGAGAGACAGACTCACCTGAACCAGGCAGTAGTAGCAGTAACTACTAAGTACTAGTACCAGGTAACCGGTCTTTAGTGCTGAGACACACAGACTCACCTGAACCAGGCAGTAGTAGCAGTAACTACTAAGTACTAGTACCAGGTAACTGGTCTTTAGTGCTGAGAGACAGACTCACCTGAACCAGGCAGTAGTAGCAGTAACTACTAAGTACTAGTACCAGGTAACCGGTCTTTAGTGCCGAGACACACAGACTCACCTGAACCAGGCAGTAGTAGCAGTAACTACTAAGTACTAGTACCAGGTAACCGGTCTTTAGTGCTGAGACACAGACTCACCTGAACCAGGCAGTAGTAGCAGTAACTACTAAGTACTAGTACCAGGTAACCGGTCTTTAGTGCCGAGAGACACAGACTCACCTGAACCCGGCAGTAGTAGTTGGTGGCGGGCAGCAGGCCCTTGACCTCGTGGATGAGGCTGGCACCGCTGTAACACACCTGCATGGTGCCCTCGGCTGCCCCCCACTCCACACGGTACTCTGAGACCACCGCCCCGTTACTGGCTGGAGCCTGGGGAGGGACAGGAGAAACAGAGGAGGTGTGGTGATGGATTGATTGATTGATTGGTCCAATACAGATAAATGCCTGTTTTGAATAACAGGATGACGGATAATTTCTGTCGCAGTACAAACCCACGTAGAACAGAAGGTCACAGGTGTTGTGTTCCTACCTCCCAGCTGACCACAGCCACAGTAGGGGACCTGCAGGTGATATGAGGGGCCTTGCAGGGCTCTGGAGGCCCGGGGCCCATGGTCACCTCACAATGCTCTGACAGGGGTCCGTACTAACATACACGCACACAATCAAAATACACACTCATTAGTCGGTGACACTCAAAAACACACGTTCTTTAGTGACACAACACGACTGTATACAGGAATAGAGGACATACGGAGTAAAGATTCAGAGAAAGACTAAATTTTGTTTTGTTCACTCCTGAAAACTATTCAGGCAAAACCCCACATACTATCCTGAACCAACAAAGTTAAGTTTTCCCAGCATTCAAAGGGATCAAACAAGTTTGGCGTCTCACCCCAGCCTTGTTGGCGGCCCGGAGGCGGAAGCTGTACGTCCGTCCCGGCAGCAGACTACCCACGGTGTAGTCGACCTCCGGACCTTGGTACACCTCCCTGACCTCCTCCTGACCTGTTGACCCCTGAGGACCAGCGCCACACACCTCCACACTATAGACCGACACCGGGCTTCCACCACCCACACACGGAGGTCCTGGGAGAGAGACACGTAAGACCAATTCGTTTATTTTATATTACATTTTCAGATTCCAGATTATTCTCAGTACCATGTTCATTTGCTAAAAGATAGAGTTACAATGATCAAAGCAAGGGGGGAAGAGGGGGGTACCTAGTCGTTTGTACAACCGAATGCCTTCAACTGTAATGTGTCTTCGAATTTAACCCAACCTCTCTGAATCAGAGAGGTGCGGGTGGGGGAGCTGCCTGAATCGACATCCACGTCTTCGGCGCCCGGGAACAGTGGGTTAATTTGCCTTGTTCAGGGGCAGAACGACAGATTTTTACCTTGTCAGCTCAAGGATTTGAACTTGCAACCTTCCAACGCTCTAACCACTAGGGAACCTGCCGCCCAACAACATAATTAGCACTAAATTAGGGTTGGCCACTTTGCCTTCAGGTAACAGACAGCTTGACAATAGACTGTCTTCAGGTAGTAGACAGCTTGACAATAGACTGTCTTCAGGTAACAGACAGCTTGACTATAGACTGTCTTCAGGTAACAGACAGCTTGACAATAGACTGTCTTCAGGTAGTAGACAGCTTGACTATAGACTGTCTTCAGGTAACAGACAGCTTGACTATAGACTGTCTTCAGGTAACAGACAGCTTGACTATAGACTGTCTTCAGGTAACAGACAGCTTGACTATAGACTGTCTTCAGGTAGTAGACAGCTTGACTATAGACTGTCTTCAGGTAGTAGACAGCTTGACTATAGACTGTCTTCAGGTAGTAGAAAGCTTGACTATAGACTGTCTTCAGGTAGTAGAAAGCTTGACTATAGACTGTCTTCAGGTAGTAGAAAGCTTGACTATAGACTGTCTTCAGGTAACAGACAGCTTGACTTAAAGACTGTCTTAAGGCTAAAATGCCATATATTATATTAAAGCCAGTTATTCCCTGGCACCAAAAGATAATCAAATATACCCACACAGAATGGTTGTAGTGTAGGTTGGCATGGTGACAGTGGTGGTAGTGTAGGTTGGCGTGGTGACGGAGTGGCGGTTAAGGTTGGCATGGTGACGGAGTGGCGGTTAAGGTTGGCATGGTGACAGTGGTGCTAGTGTAGGTTGGCATGGTGACAGAGTGGCGGTTAAGGTTGGCATGGTGGTAGTGTAGGTTGGCATGGTGACAGAGTGGTGGTAGTGTAGGTTGGCATGGTGTCAGAGTGGTGGTAGTGTAGGTTGGCATGGTGACAGAGTGGTGGTAGTGTAGGTTGGCATGGTGACAGAGTGGTGGTAGTGTAGGTTGGCATGGTGATAGAATGGTGGTAGTGTAGGTTGGCATGGTGATAGAATGGTGGTAGTGTAGGTTGGCATGGTGACAGAGTGGTGGTAGTGTAGGTTGGCATGGTGACAGAATGGTGGTAGTGTAGGTTGGCATGGTGGTAGTGTAGGTTGGCATGGTGGTAGTGTAGGTTGGCATGGTGATAGAATGGTGGTAGTGTAGGTTGGCATGGTGATAGAATGGTGGTAGTGTAGGTTGGCATGGTGACAGAGTGGTGGTAGTGTAGGTTGGCATGGTGACAGAATGGTGGTAGTGTAAGTTGGCATGGTGACAGAGTGGTGGTAGTGTAGGTTGGCATGGTGACAGAGTGGTGGTAGTGTAGGTTGGCATGGTGACAGAGTGGAGGTAGTGTAGGTTGGCATGGTGACAGAGTGGTGGTAGTGTAGGTTGGCAGGGGGGCTGGCAGAGTGACTCACCCCAGCGCAGCTGCACCTCTCTGGCCTTGGGCTTGCCCACCACGCGGGGCGGCTGGCACTGCCCTGGGGGCACCGCGGGAGTCTGGACCTGCAGAGTCTCTGACAGCTGGAACACAACAACAACATGTTGATGAGAAAACAACACCACCACCACAATTAGCAGACAAAATTCTATTTGGATAGAGAGACAAGACAAGAACCCTCCATCTGTGTATATATAATTAGGACAGCCTTACTCTCTGCCTTACAAACCCATTTATATTTCAATTATACAACTGATGGAAAACAATACATTAGTACAATATCTATAGATAATGTGTATAAGGTAGTTGTTGTGAATTTGTTAGATTACTTGTTAGATACTACTGCACGGTCGGAACTAGAAGCACAAGCATTTCGCTACACTCGCATGAACATCTGCTAACCGTGTGTATGTGAAAAAATTAAATTTGATTTGATGTTGATCTGCTGTGTACGTAACAGTAAAAGTTACATCTTCAGAAACGACAGCCACCCATGTGTGTTCTGTCACGTTATTATGCACCCCCCCCCAAAAAAAATAACACTTAACAAAAACAAAAGCTTGGCATCATGAGTCATGTTTCTCTGAGTCTCTCCAAGCCGTCATGAATAAGAGCCATTAAAGCAGTAACATCATATGACAGCTGATCTGGTTAATTAGCAATTAGCACAGCTTCCTACGCCATGCGACGAGGGTTAACTGATTACAGCCCTCTGTCTTGTACGTACATATGGCACCCTATTCCCTATATAGTGCACTACTATAGGCCAGGGCTGGCACCCTATTCCATATATAGTGTACTACTATAGGCCAGGGCTGGCAGCCTATTCCATATATAGTGCACTACTTTAGGCCAGGGCTGGCACCCTATTCCATATATAGTGTACTACTTTAGGCCAGGGCTAGCACCCTATTCCATATATAGTGCACTACTTTAGACCAGGGCTGGCACCCTATTCCATATATAGTGCACTACTTTAGACCAGGGCTGGCACCCTATTCCATATATAGTGCACTACTTTAGGCCAGGAATGGCACCCTATTCCATATATAGTGTACTACTATAGGCCAGGGCTGGCACCCTATTCCATATATAGTGCACTACTTTAGGCCAGGGCTGGCAGCCTATTCCATATATAGTGTACTACTATAGGCCAGGGCTGGCACCCTATTGCATATATAGTGCACTACTTTAGGCCAGGGCTGGCACCCTATTCCATATATAGTGTACTACTTTAGGCCAGGGCTGGCACCCTATTCATAAGTAGTACACTATACAGGGAACAGTGTTCCATTTGGAACGGATTCGTGAAGAAGATCAATAAGAACCTCCACATGAGAAAACAGATGAACAACAATCTCCTATTAGAGCCAGAAACAGACGGCATGGACATAACTGGAATACTACTCCTCGCGTCATTCATCACATCCTCATGAAGCAGAGGAACTGATGACACAGCTGAGAGAGAACATAGGAGACATCGAACTAGAACGCTAGTTGGCATGGTGACAGAGTGGAGGTAGTGTAATGTTTACAACTAGAAAGCTATAGAGAGAGAGTTTACAACTAGAAAGCTATAGAGAGAGAGTTTACAACTAGAAAGCTATAGAGAGAGAGAGTTTACAACTAGAAAGCTATAGAGAGAGAGTTTACAACTAGAAAGCTATAGAGAGAGAGCTTACAACTAGAAAGCTATAGAGAGAGAGCTTACAACTAGAAAGCTATAGAGAGAGAGAGTTTACAACTAGAAAGCTATAGAGAGAGAGAGTTTACAACTAGAAAGCTATAGAGAGAGAGAGTTTACAACTAGAAAGCTATAGAGAGAGAGAGTTTACAACTAGAAAGCTATAGAGAGAGAGTTTACAACTAGAAAGCTATAGAGAGAGAGTTTACAACTAGAAAGCTATAGAGAGAGAGAGTTTACAACTAGAAAGCTATAGAGAGAGAGTTTACAACTAGAAAGCTATAGAGAGAGAGTTTACAACTAGAAAGCTATAGAGAGAGAGAGTTTACAACTAGAAAGCTATAGAGAGAGAGTTTAAAACTAGAAAGCTATAGAGAGAGAGAGAGTTTACAACTAGAAAGCTATAGAGAGAGAGAGTTTACAACTAGAAAGCTATAGAGAGAGAGTTTACAACTAGAAAGCTATAGAGAGAGAGTTTACAACTAGAAAGCTATAGAGAGAGAGAGTTTAAAACTAGAAAGCTATAGAGAGAGAGAGTTTACAACTAGAAAGCTATAGAGAGAGAAAGAAACAGAGGCATAGAAGTAGAAAGATATACATAAAGAGCCATGCAAATAGAAAGCTCTAGAATTTGAGCTATTTTGTTGTGTTGGATATATCACGAGCAAAGACATAAGAAGCATCACAGACGGACAGGAAGAAAGACAAGGCTGGTCGAAAGCTCTCGTGGCTGTGCGGACTGTGTGTATTGTTCGCTCCAGAACATGCAGAGGTGTGTGTGTGTGTGCGTGCAGTAAGGGTGACTCACTGGGCTTTGCCCCCCCTCACTCATGCAGTAAACTCTGGTCTGGTAGGAGTGGCCAGGCTTCAGCCCCTCACACACATGCTCCATGGCTGGACCACTGTACGCCAGCTCCCACGACACGCCTAGAGACTCATATAGGGACACACACACACACAGACAAAGAGAGACACACACACACACGGACGGACGGACGGATGGACACACACACACACACACACATTTCAGCTTTTCATTAATGCATTTGTAAATATTTCTAAAAACACAATTTGACTTTGATATTACGGGGTATTGTCTGTAGGCCAGGGACACAACATCTCAATTTAATCCATTTTAAATACAGGCTGGGTAACTGGAAAGCTCTCTCCGGGATTTAGGCTGGGTAACGGGAAAGCTCTCTCCGGGATTTAGGCTGGGTAACGGGAAAGCTCTCTCCGGGGTTAAGGCTGGGTAACTGGAAAGCTCTCTCCGGGGTTAAGGCTGGGTAACTGGAAAGCTCTCTCTGGGGTTTAGGCTGGGTAACGGGAAAGCTCTCTCCGGGGTTAAGGCTGGGTAACTGGAAAGCTCTCTCTGGGGTTTAGGCTGGGTAACGGGAAAGCTCTCTCCGGGGTTAAGGCTGGGTAACTGGAAAGCTCTCCGGGGTTTAGGCTGGAGTAGCAGGAAAGCTCTCTCCGGGGTTAAGGCTGGGTAACTGGAAAGCTCTCTCTGGGGTTTAGGCTGGGTAGCAGGAAAGCTCTCTCCGGGGGTTAAGGCTGGGTAACTGGAAAGCTCTCTCTGGGGTTTAGGCTGGGTAACGGGAAAGCTCTCTCCGGGATTTAGGCTGGGTAACGGGAAAGCTCTCTCTGGGGTTTAGGCTGGGTAACGGAAAAGCTCTCTCTGGGGTTAAAAGGGATTTATAAAATAACTGTGATTGATTTGCAGTTGAAACTTACCGCTTAGTCCCTCCGATATCTCCACCACGTATTTGGTCACTTCTGCCCCTCCATCATCTTTAGGAAGTTCTAGAGAGAAAATACAACTAGATTCTTTAAGAGGTTCTAGAGAGAGAATACAACTAGATTCTTTAGGAGGTTCTAGAGAGAGAATACAACTAGATTCTTTAGGAGGTTCTAGAGAGAGAATACAACTATTACTTTCTGTTCTGGATCAACGTCTCTATAGCTCTGTTAAAGAGTCATGGGCCAGCTTGCAATATTTATAGACAATAGGTGCATCCCAAATAACGCCACCCTATTCCCTATATAGTACACTACCTCTGACCAGGCCAGTACTCTTGATCACACCAAGGGTGGCCAGTACTCTTGATCACACCAAGGGTGGCCAGTACTCTTGAGCACACCAAGGGTGGCCAGTACTCTTGAGCACACCAAGGGTGGCCAGTACTCTTGAGCACACCAAGGGTGGCCAGTACTCTTGAGCACACCAAGGGTGGCCAGTACTCTTGAGCACACCAAGGGTGGCCAGTACTCTTGAGCACACCAAGGGTGGCCAGTACTCTTGAGCACACCAAGGGTGGCCAGTACTCTTGAGCACACCAAGGGTGGCCAGTACTCTTGAGCACACCAAGGGTGGCCAGTGTTATCAACAGACATGAAAACAAGCAAAGCTCTGGTGGCACAGATGTATCTGTGAGAGGGATTTTGATGGGTATCACCGGTGCGAGCAGATCGGACATTTCTTGGTGTGTGTTTGAGATGCCGATGACTGTGTGTGTGTGTGTGTGTGTGTGTGTGTGTGTGTGTGTGTGTGTGTGTGTGTCTCTACTCACCCCATGCCAGTCTGAAGGAGTTGGGCAGTACCCTGCCTCTGATGACAGGTCTGCATGGTCCCCCTGGTCTGTCTGGACAGGTAGTGAACTCTGCCACCTGACTGGGGTTACTCTTCCCCTCAGTGTTGTAGGCTGCCACCTGCAGGGCGGGAATAGATACTGCAGCAGTCAGGAATCACAATCATAGAAAAGGAAAAACTACACTGTATGTGTATCTGTGTGTGTGTGTGTGTGTGTGTGTGTGTGTGTGTGTGTGTGTATGTGTGTGTGTGTGTGTATCACACACACAGTGACCCTTCCGCTTGGAACTGAAATTACAGGTTGTCCCTTTAAATGAGTTTATAGCAAGGGAAAACACAATGACAGAACATTAAGTGGGTGGGGGCTGACCCCTAGTTGCACCACACTTTCCCAAACCATCTTGCTGCTCAATGTGCAACTGTTCAAATCAAACCAAAACTTTGTTTGTCACATGCTCCCAAATACAATCGTGAAATGCTTACTTACAAACACTCAACCATAACAATTAAGAAAATATTTACTAAACAAACTATAGAAAAAAAGTAACACATATAATATATATATATACACACACACACACGGTCTGCTTGAAATATGTAAGTATTACAGACTTGGTCAGGGAAAGGTTGAAAATGTAATTGAAGACATTTGCCCGTCGGTCCGTGCATGCTCTGAGTACAGGTCCTGGTAATCCGTCTGGCCCTGCGGCCTTGTGAATGTTGACCTGTTTAAAAAGGTCTTACTCGCATCGGATACGGAGAGCGTGATCACACATGTCGCCCGGAACAGCTGGTGCTCTCATGCATGCCTCAGTGTTGCTTTCCTCGAAGTGAGCACAAAAAAGGCCTTTAACCCGTCTAGTGGGCTCGCGTCACTAGGCAGCTCGCGGCTGGGTTATTGACAACACCAGCTGTTATCGACAAATAAGACACACACCACCACCCCTAGTCAAAGCACGGAAAACGCCAGCCAGCTGTATATCATTCATGTCGTCGTTCAGCCACGCCTCAGTGAAACATAAGACATTGCTGTATTTAATGTCCCGCTGGTAGGATAGTCTCGTCCAGTTTATTATCCAGTGATTGCACAACGGCCAATAGGATGGATGGTAGAGACGGGTTACCCACAAGCCGATGAATTCTCACAAGGCACCCTATATCTGCAGCCCCTGTATCTTAGTCTCCTCTTCATGCGAATGACGGGGATTTGGGCCTGGTTCTGGTTCGGGAACAACGGTATAAACTGTACTGGGTCTTACGTTGTAAAATGTGTCTGCAACTTTGTGTACTGCTATTTTGGCCAGTTTTCTCTTGAAAAAAAAAAAAGATATATATATTTTTTTCATTTCAATGTGACTAACCTAGTAAAATAAAAATAGATCTCTGTCACAATACTATCATCTGTCTGCATAGGTAACTGTCGGCACAGATAATGACTTAAGGCAGCCGCGATGTCAAACACGCCCATTGCCAAAGATAATGTCAGTGGTCTTTCTGAGTTAAAGGGTATGTAAAGCATAAACATAACCACATGTGACATATAGATTTGCGTTAGTATACACATCAAGTCCCGATGCAAAGTTAAAACTAATTTTTTTATATTTTTGGGGGGGTTATTACATGAAACAGATCAGCATTCCGTAGTCACGTATTAGAATACGGAGAACCCGGCAGGCCGGCCTTGTATGTAAAATTCCAACAGAAATAACTTCAAATGTATATAACTAAGTTAAACCAAATTGTTTGCACTCATGACTACACTGGTTTCAACGTCATTTTCAGACAAACTTAAAAGCAAATACTTGTATTGTTACAAATCAACTTTCAAGGTTTCCAACTAGTTAACTTTAAATTAGCGCTGCATGAGTCAGCCAGTTGCTATCAACACCTAGCACACAGCTACATTAAAATAAACCAACGTTTTGGAAATGCATAATGCCATTAACCAGTTATCAAAGAATGTTAGCTACACTGAACAAAAATAAACACAACAACTTTAAAGATTTTACCGAGTTAGAGTTCATATAAGGAAAATCAGTCAATTGAAATACATCCATTAGGCCCTAATCTATGGATTTCACATGACTGGGAATACAGGTGTGCATCTGTTGGTCAAAGATAACAAAAAATTAAAAAAAAATAAAAACAGGTACGGGCGTGGATCAGAAAACCAGTCATTATCTGGTGATACCACCATTTGCCTCATGAAGCGTGACATTTCCTCCACATAAGAGTTGATCAGGCTGTTGATTGTGTGGCCTGTGGAATGTTGTCCCCACTCCTCTTCAATGGCTGGGCGAAGTTGCTGGATAGTGGCGGGAACTGGAACACGCTGTCGTCTACACCAATCCAGACCATCCCAAACACGCTCAATGGGTGACAATGGGTGACATGCCCATACCATAACCCCACTGCCACCATGGGGCACTCTGTTCACAATGCCTAAGCCGGTTATGACGCCTAACCGCAGTCAGGTCAAGACCCTGGTGAGGACGACAAGCACGCAGATGAGCTTCCCTGAGACCGTGCAGAAATTCTTCGGTTGTCCAAATCTACAGTTTCATCAGCTGTCCGGGTGGCTGGTCTCAGAAGTCCTGGTTAAACGTGATCTTCGGTTGTGCGACCAGCTGGACGTACCAAATTCTCTAAAACGACATGGAGGCGGTTTATGGTAGAGAAATACTAACATTCAATTATCTGGCAAAAGCTCTGGTAGACATTCCTGCAGTCAGTACGCCAAGTACACGCTCCCTCAACACTTGAGATATTGGAGGCATTGTGTTGAGTGACAAAACTACACATTTTAGAGTGGCCTTTTATTGTCCCCAACACAAGGTGCAGCTGTGTAATGATCATGCCGTTTAAAAATCAACCAGTGGAGCACAAACAACATTGTAAATACAACCAATATTTATATGTTTATTTATCTCTTCCCCAACTATTCGCATTTTGCACATTGCTGTCACTCTGATTTTGTGTATAATATTTACTGTTAAATTCAAATCATTTTTTTGGGGTGATGTTGTTTTGTGTCTTCTCAGTTTTGTTTATTTCATTTTGAGTTGGAAATGTAAACAAGTCTCCCATGCCAATAAAGCCCTTTGAACTGAATTGACAGAGAGAGTGGGGAGCAGAGAGACAGAGGGAGGGAAAGCGATTTCCATTCGGCCTGTATTTGACCATTTGATCATTTTAACTAGAATTACATCCACCCCCTTTTTGCGTCGTGAGAAAACACATGCTCAGCTCCGACGGGCTGCTTGACCCCTTCCAGTCCGAGTTCATAATAAAGGCCAGTTCACCATTTCCCACAATGCTTACCTAACTAGCCACTGATTGGCCTACCAATGTGTGGGATTGTGGACAGGTCCTGCTACCCTGAGAGAGTCAGCATGTGTCCCAAATGGAACCCTTTTCCTTAAATAGTGCACTACTTTAGACCAAGGCCCATAGGGCTCTGATCAATAGAAATGCACTATATAGGGAATAGGGTGTCATTTGGGACACATGGCAGTGGGAGGGGAGACTAGACTAATACCATTAGATCCCTGCAGTCGTATGAGTCATTGACCGCTGTGTGCCAATCGCCCTCCTCTCTCCCTCCTCATACCCACTTCCCCTCCTCCCCGAGACAGGAAGACACTGATCCCTAGTCTAATTAACCCTGGAGATCAAACCGCAGTGATCAGACCACGGGGCTCTACTTCTCTTTGGTTCCTCTCTCTGTCTGGGCATCTTCTCCCCCTGTTTCTCTCCGTCTCTCTCCTCTTACCCTCACTCAGATCTATAGACTATTACCGTATAAGTTGTACGACTCTATAGACTATTACTGTGTTAGTTGTCTGCCTCTATAGACTGTACTAGTTGTATGCCTCTATAGACTGTACTAGTTGTATTATAGACTGTACTAGTTGTATGACTCTATAGACTGTACTAGTTGTATGACTCTATAGACTGACTGGCCCCAGAGTGACTTACCCTGAACTTGTACTTGGTGCTCCTGTGCAGGTTCTTGACAGTGCAGGACAGCTCATCACCATCATAGCTGGGTTGGAAGCCATAACCCTGGGGAGACAGAGGACACAGAGGGGGACACAGACTAGCTGAGCACAAAGTCCATCTTCAAATACAAACACTGTCTGATACACACAGACGGTTTTAGAGGAGAGAAACATTTAAAAAGGGAATTCAATCCATGTCTCTTTATGGCAGTACAGTTTCAAGGTTCAGGGTAATGTTAGCGGACGTCATTATGATTGATTGACTGACTGACTGGTACCTCGTCCTCATCAGTATGTCATATGATTGACTGACTGACCGGTACCTCGTCCTCATCAGTATGTCATATGATTGACTGACTGACCCGTACCTCGTCCTCATCAGTATGTTATGTCATGTGATTGACTGACTGACTGGTACCTCGTCCTCATCAGTTTGTCATATGATTGACTGACTGACCCGTACCTCGTCCTCGTCCATCTCCAGGCTGTAGAAGATGTCGTCCTCCTTGGGGGAAGTGGAGGGTCTCTGCCAGGTCAGACACAACCAGGTCACCCCCGCCTTCACCAGCTCTGGAGGGAGGGGGGGCGACGCTACGCTGCACGAGGTATACAGGTCAACTGTCTCAGAGAACTCACTAACAGAGAGGAAGGAAAAAAACAAAATGACAAAAAAGGTGGATGAGTGTTGTTGGGAGAGAGGGGAGGGAAGAGAGAAGCGAGAGAAAGAGAGTGGGTAGAGAAGGGAGGAGAGGGGAGGAGAGAGGGAGAAGGAGAGAGGCGAAAAGGAGAGAGAGGGGAGAGAAGGGAGGAGAGGGAGGTGAGGGGAGGAGAGAGGGGAGGATAGAAGGAGAGGGAACGAGAGGAGAGAAGGAGGGAGAGGAGCTGTAGACAGTATTTGGTTGTCATTTTCAAACACTGTGTCCAGGAGAAAATAGCATTTGAGTTGGCCACGTACCTTACACCCATGTCGTTTTTGGCTGCGAGGCGGAAGGAGTATTTTGAAGCCGGAGAGAGCTTGGTGACCCGATACTGCTTCTGGGGTCCATAGTAACACTGCTCATACCCCCCAGTCCCCTTCCCCTCGTCCCACTGGAGGGTGTAGTTTAGGATTTTGGAGCCGTTGTCACATGGGGCCTGTGAAAGGAAGAACGTCTTGATTACTCTACGTAACATCCCATCCATTCCAGGCCCAGCGGTAAACACACACACACACACATTCACTAAACACAATGGCCAAACTAACAGGAATCAGACATGGTACACAACATCACACACAAAAAAAACGGTCTTCATGTTTTTGAGCTGGGCTGGTAGCTAGCATCCACTGTGCTGTTGAAACCACCACAGCTTGTTGTTCTTTCAAATGGGCCGCGAGGTAAAAAGCATGAATAGGCTCTACAAGAGCTACAGTACCTTCCACTGGAGGACCAGGGTGCTGCTCTTGGAGCCACTGGCCTTTCTGGGGGGGCAGGGGGGTCTGGTTCGCAGCTCCGAGTGGTGAAGGCTACAGCCTCCGACGGACTGCCGCGTAAACACTGCCCTGCACACACAGCCAGGACCCTGGAGAGAGAGACAGAGTGCACTACTTTTGACAAGAGACAATTTGGACAGTCAACTTTATGTTTGATTAGAGCACTCAGACAGACAGACAGACAGCTGTATGGTTGGTTAGAGCACACAGACAGACAGCTGTGTGGTTGACTAGAGCACACAGACAGACAGACAGCTGTGTGGTTGACTAGAGCACACAGACAGACAGACAGACAGCTGTGTGGTTGACTAGAGCACACAGACAGACAGACAGACAGCTGTGTGGTTGACTAGAGCACACAGACAGACAGACAGCTGTGTGGTTGACTAGAGCACACAGACAGACAGACAGCTGTGTGGTTGACTAGAGCACACAGACAGACAGCTGTATGGTTGATTAGAGCACACAGACAGACAGACAGCTGTGTGGTTGGTTAGAGCACAGACAGACAGCTGTATGGTTGGTTAGAGCACACCGACAGACAGACAGCTGTATGGTTGATTAGAGCACACAGAGACAGACAGCTGTATGGTTGATTAGAGCACACAGACAGACAGACGTGTGGTTGATTAGAGCACACAGACAGACAGACGTGTGGTTGATTAGAGCACACAGACAGAAAGACAGACAGCTGTATGGTTGACTAGAGCACACAGACAGACAGCTGTATGGTTGACTAGAGCACAGACAGACAGCTGTATGGTTGATTAGAGCACACAGACAGACAGCTGTATGGTTGACTAGAGCACAGACAGACAGCTGTATGGTTGATTAGAGCACACAGACAGCTGTATGGTTGATTAGAGCACACAGACAGACAGCTGTATGGTTGATTAGAGCACACAGACAGACAGCTGTATGGTTGACTAGAGCACACAGACAGACAGACAGCTGTGTGGTTGATTAGAGCACACAGAGACAGACAGACAGACAGCTGTACCAACCTGGCGTGGTAGTCTGTTGCTGGCCGCAGGTCTTCTAAAGTTACAGTTAGTTGATCACCGCTGGAACACGAGAGGAGAGAGAAAACAGAGGAGACATTTAGTACACATTATGTTGGGGTCATTTCAGCAGGGAACGACAGTCCGTTGGCATGCAGGATAGCCCGGGTGACGCACAAACCAGCACACAAGCACACACCCACACGGCATCCCTACCTGTACATGCTGGTGTACTTTCCGTCCTTGCCGCTGTAGGAGATGGACACATCGTAACTGAGAGGCTCCAGGAAGGGGCTGACCCCCTCTCCCTCTGCCCTGCTGGGGGCCACCCAGCACAACACTGCCCCTCTGGCCTGGATGTCTGTCACCTGGAGGGTTACACAGGACGGAATCAGCGGAGGTTCAGCATTAGAGAAAAATGTATCTGTTGCACACTACTAAACAGTGTAAAAGTCCTTTAGAAGAAAATTACCAGATTCTCAGAAAACAGATTAAACAAAAGGAAAGGATTAAACTCCTTTACAGAGCAAATCCACAGCAGCAACCAACGGCAAAACTAAGAAAACCAAGAAACTCTTCATACTTCGAAAGCCTTTATTGTTATGACATATGGCTAGTAGGGGTAGTAGAGAAAGTAGGGATAGTAGAGCTAGTAGGAGTAGTAGGGCTAGTAGGGATAGAAGAGCCAGTAGGGCTAGTAAAGATAGCAGGGCTAGTAGAGATAGTAGGGCTAGTAGAGATAGTAGGGCTAGTAGGGATAGAAGAGCCAGTAGGGCTAGTAAAGATAGCAGGGCTAGTAAAGATAGTAGGGCTAGAAGAGCCAGTAGGGCTAGTAGAGATAGTAGGGATAGAAGAGCCAGTAGGGCTAGTAGAGATAGTAGGGCTAGTAGAGATAGTAGGGCTAGTAGAGATAGCAGGGCTAGTAGAGATAGTAGGGCTAGTAGGGATAGAAGAGCCAGTAGGGCTAGTAAAGATAGTAGGGCTAGTAGAGCTAGTAGAGCTAGTAGAGCTAGTAGGGATAGAAGAGCCAGTAGGGCTAGTAGAGATAGTAGGGCTAGTGTGCTCCTGTAGGGAGGGCAGAGCTAACCTTCAGCTGCCTGCCTGACTGGGCATCTCCTGGGGATTTATTCTCTGTTTTGGTCCAGGTAATTTCTTACCTCCCAACTGACAGGAAGTCAAGAACGGTTCACTACATGAAAGAATGCAATCAACCCCTGTCTGTCCTCCTCACCTCTGTCTGTGTAGTCTCTACCCACTGAGCTGAGACCAGTGTCTCTCACAGGAGAATACTACACCCCCTTCATCCTCTCCCCATCTCCAAACCTCCCCATCTCTAAACCTCCCCATCTCTAAACCTCCCCATCTCTAAACCTCCCCATCTCTAAACCTCTCTTTCAAATAGACTTGTTTTGGTACTTTACATGGGTCTGACATCAGACATTGATGACAGAGACAGGCAAGATGACGAGTACCATCTTATATAAGGTCAAATACATTCTATTTCCAGTTCTTATCCAGCAGCTGGAGCTTGCTGGGTTATTAAACAAGGCTTGGACTTCGTCCCAAATGGCACCCTGTTCCCTTTAAAGTGCACCACGGCTGAAAGGGCTCTGGTACAAAGTAGTGCACTATATAGGGAATAGGGTGACATTTGGGATGCAAAAATAACAGGACCAGCCTAATCCTGCATGGTATGAAGGAAGGAAAAAAGTGTGCTACTGCCTGTGGTTCTACATTAGAGCTTTGATCTGCTCCAGCGCCTTAAAATAAATCAGATTCAGAAGAGAAAGACATTAGGCCTACTCATTTACTTCTATATGATTAGGGTAAAATCTCTACTCGTAATCCAACACAAAGACCATTTAATTCCTCATCAGATCAGATATCAATAGCATTTACCTCCCTCCATACCCCCCCGGTTCTGTAGCCAGTACCCCCTCCGTGCTGCAGCCTGTACCTCCTCCGTGCTGCAGCCTGTACCTCCTCCGTGCTGCAGCCTGTACCTCCTCCGTGCTGCAGCCTGTACCACCTCAGTGCTGCAGCCTGTACCTCCTCCGTTCTGCACCTCCTCCGTGCGGCAGCCGGTACCTCCTCCGTGCGGCAGCCTGTACCTCCTCCGTGCGGCAGCCTGTACCTCCTCCGTGCGGCAGCCTGTACCTCCTCCGTGCGGCAGCCTGTACCTCCTCCGTGCGGCAGCCTGTACCTCCTCCGTGCTGCAGCCTGTACCTCCTCCGTGCTGCAGCCAGTACCTCCTCCGTTCTGCAGCCAGTACCACCTCCGTGCTGCAGCCAGTACCACCTCCGTTCTGCAGCCAGTACCTCCTCCGTGCTGCAGCCTGTACACCTCCTCCGTGCTGCAGCCTGTACACCTCCTCCGTGCTGCAGCCTGTACACCTCCTCCGTGCTGCAGCCTGTACACCTCCTCCGTGCTGCAGCCTGTACACCTCCTCCGTGCTGCAGCCTGTACACCTCCTCCGTGCTGCAGCCTGTACACCTCCTCCGTGCTGCAGCCTGTACACCTCCTCCGTGCTGCAGCCTGTACACCTCCTCCGTGCTGCAGCCTGTACACCTCCTCCGTGCTGCAGCCTGTACCTCCTCCGTGCTGCAGCCTGTACCTCCTCCGTGCTGCAGCCTGTACCTCCTCCGTGCTGCAGCCTGTACCTCCTCCGTGCTGCAGCCTGTACCTCCTCCGTGCTGCAGCCTGTACCTCCTCCGTGCTGCAGCCAGTACCTCCTCCGTGCTGCAGCCAGTACCTCCTCCGTGCTGCAGCCAGTACCTCCTCCGTGCTGCAGCCAGTACCTCCTCCGTGCTGCAGCCAGTACCTCCTCCGTGCTGCAGCCAATACCTCCTCCGTGCTGCAGCCAATACCTCCTCCGTTCTGCAGCCAATACCACCTCCGTTCTGCAGCCAATATATCCTCCGTTCTGTAGCCAATACCACCTCCGTGCTGCAGCCAATACCTCCTCCGTGCTGCAGCCAATACCTCCTCCGTTCTGTAGCCAATACCTCCTCCGTTCTGTACCTCCTCCGTGCGGCAGCCAATACCACCTCCGTTCTGCAGCCAATACCTCCTCCGTTCTGCAGCCAATACCACCTCCGTTCTGCAGCCAATACCTCCTCCGTTCTGCAGCCAATATATCCTCCGTTCTGTAGCCAATACCTCCTCCGTGCTGCAGCCAATACCTCCTCCGTGCTGCAGCCAATACCACCTCCGTTCTGCAGCCAATATATCCTCCGTTCTGTAGCCAATACCTCCTCCGTGCTGCAGCCAATACCACCTCCGTTCTGCAGCCAATATATCCTCCGTTCTGTAGCCAATACCACCTCCGTGCTGCAGCCAATACCTCCTCCGTTCTGTAGCCAATACCTCCTCCGTGCTGCAGCCAATACCTCCTCCGTGCTGCAGCCAATACCACCTCCGTTCTGTAGCCAATACCACCTCCGTTCTGCAGCCAATACCACCTCCGTGCTGCATCCAATACCTCCTCCGTGCTGCAGCCAATACCACCTCCGTGCTGCAGCCAATACCACCTCCGTGCTGCAGCCAATACCTCCTCCGTTCTGTAGCCAATATATCCTCCGTTCTGTAGCCAATATCTCCTCCGTTCTGTAGCTAGCCACCACTAGTTAGCTTCCCCGCTCCCCCTCCTGACCTACCACCCCCAGTCAGCTACCCCCCATGCTATCACCTCCCCATCCTACCAACCCCCAGCCATCCTACCCCCATACTACCAACCCCATCCTACCAACCCCAGTCAGCCACCACCCCATCCTACCAACCCCCAGCCATCCTACCCCCCATCCTACCAATCCCCAGCCATCCTACCCCCATCCTACCAATCCCCCAGCCATCCTACCCCCATCCTACCAACCCCAGTCAGCCACCCCCCCAGTATTAGTATTATTGTATTATAGTTTCATTCACTTCTCTGTGACCTACATTGTTTGAGCAGAAGAATTTCACGGTACCCTGCAATTACATATGCGACCCTGTGCATGTCAAACTCGGATTTGAAATATTATGGTATGTAAAGTCCATGATACGAAAGACACAGAGACACTCACCACTGGTTTACTGACAGTGTTCAACAGAGCCTGTAGGAGCAGGGCCTCTTCGTCCATATCTAGAGAGAGACACACATAGGAGCACAGAGAAGAAATTAGGATATCAAGTTATGCAATTTATTACACACAAAAACCACAGTTTCATCATACATCTGTATGTTAATCCCAGGGCAACAGGCGGGTCATTAATGTACAGTCAAAACTCTTCTCTGTCCTGGCACCCCAACGGTGGGACCAGCTTCACCTTGATGCAAGGACAGCAGAGTCACTACCCAATAGCACTGACTTAGATGATAACTTTGTTATTGAGGGAAAACATGTACTTACTACGACTGCGATGTGGTTGTCTCACCTAGCCATCTTAAGATGAATGCACTAAGTCACTCTAGATAAGAGAGTCTGCTAAATGACACTAAGCTAAAGGATTGTTTTGCTAGCACAGACTGGAATATGTTTCCAGGGATTGTTCCGATGGCATTGAGGAGTACAACACATCAGTCACTGGCTTCATCAATAAGTGCATTGACGATGTCCTCCCCACAGTGACTGTAAGTACACACCCCAACCAGAAGCAATGGATTACAGGCAACATCCGCACTGAGCTAAAGGCTAGAGCTGCCACTTTCAAGGAGCGGGACTCTAATCTGGACGCTTGTAAGAAATCTCGCTATGCCCTCCGACGAACCATCAAACAGGCAAATCGTCAATACAGGACTACGATTGAATCCTACTATACCGGCTCTGACGCTCGTCGGATGTGGCTGGGCTTGCAAACTATTACAGACTACAAAGGGAAGCACAGCCGCGAGCTGCCCAGTGACACGCTTCGAGGCAAGTAACACTGAAACATGCATGAGAGCATCAGCTGTTCCGGACGACTGTGTGATCACGCTCTACGTAGCCGATGTGAGTAAGACCTTTAAAATGTACTAGTCACAATGACTCCAACCTAAGTGTATGTAAACTTCCGACTTCAACTGTATGTGTGAATGCTATTCATTGACTACAGCTCAGCGTTCAACACCATAGTGTCCTCAAAGCTCATCACTAAGCTAAGGACCCTGGGACTAAACCCCTCCCTCTGCAACTGGATCCTGGACATGCTGACGGGCCACCCCCAGGTGGTAAGGGTAGGTAACAACACATCCACCACGCTGATCCTCAACACGGGGGCCCCTCAGGGGTGCGTGCTCAGTCCTCTTCTGTACTCCCTGTTCACTCATGACTGCATGGCCAGGCACGACTCCAACACCATCATTAAATTTGCAGATGACACAACAGTGCTAAGCCTGATCACCGACAACGATGAGACAGCCTATAGGGAGGTCAGAGACCTGGCCGTGTGGTGCCAAGTCAACAACCTCTCCCTCAACGTGAGCAAGACAAAGGAGATGATTATGGACTACAGGAAAAGGAAGACCGAACAGGCCGCCATTCTCATCGACGGGGTTGTAGTGGAGCAGGTTGAGAGCTTCAAATTCCTTGGTGTCCACATCACCAAGAAACTATCATGGTCCAAACAGACCAATACAGTCGTGAAGAGGGCACGACAAAACCTATTCCACCTCGGGAGACTGAAAAGATTTGGCATGTGTTGGTGATATCTGCCCTGGGGATGCCAACAACATAGCAGAGTGTTGGTGATGTCTGCCCTGGGGATGCCAACAGCATAGCAGAGTGTTAGTGATGTCTGCCCTGGGGATGCCAACAGCATAGCAGAGTGTTGGTGATGTCTGCCCTGGGGATGCCAACAGCATAGCAGAGTGTTGGTGATGTCTGCCCTGGGGATGCCAACAGCATAGCAGAGTGTTGGTGATGTCTGCCCTGGGGATGCCAACAGCATAGCAGAGTGTTGGTGATATCTGGTTACTCACTGACACATTGCGTTCGGGATTATAAAAGATCTCATATAAACAGTAAACGACGCATCAAAGTTAATCTATTCAATCTACTTCAATAATGTATAGGCCTAATAGCAATAGGACAAAATGCCCTCCCAGGGACTCTCATTTCCGCCAGAGAGTACCGGTTAATGTGATCGGATGTTAATTATTTGGCTACTTGTATTTGATATTGTGTTGTTATTTCGCTGAACACCAGACGGTTTAATTTATTATTTGGCAGTGAAACGAGGCTAAAAAAGTTTTAAAAATTGTGAATCACATTTTTATTTGGCGAACCACCGACGGCATTGCGTGTACCCCCAGTTGGGGAACAGCTGGTCTAACGGAATGTATTTCCTTGTGTGGTAGGTTTTGGGGATTTTTTTTTTACTTATGTAGGCGTCATAACCAGTCATAAAATAACGCAATATGTGTCACAACAGGTCTAAATATACAGTGCATTACACTACCATAAAAGGCCTAATTGGTGGTGTGCTGCAGAGATGGTTGTCCATCTGGAAGGTTCTCCCATCTCCACAGAGGAAATCTGGAGCTCTGTCAGAGTGACCATCAGGTTCTTGGTCACCTCCCTGACCAAGGCCCTTCTCCCCCGATTGCTCAGTTTGGCCGGGCGGCCAGCTCTAGGAAGAGTCTCGGTGGTTCCAAACTTCTTCCATTTAACAATGATGGAGGCCACTGTGTTCTTGGGGACCTTCAATGCTGCAGACATTTTTTGGTTCGTTCCCCAGATCTGTGCCTCGACACAATCCTGTCTTTGCTCTGACATGCACTGTCAACTGTGGGACCTTATATAGACAGGTGTGTGCCTTTCCAAATCATGTCCAATCAATTGAATTGGAGGACTCCAATCAAGTAGTAGAAACATCAAGGATGATCAATGGAAACAGGATATTCGTTTTTTATTTGTTATAAATTTGCAAAAATGTCTAAAAACCTGTTTTCGCTTTGTCATTATGGGGTATTGTGATGTCATTATGGGGTATTGTGATGTCATTATGGGTTATTGTGATGTCATTATGGGGTATTGTGATGTCATTATGGGGTATTGTGTGTAGATTGATGAGGAAAAAATGCAATTTAATCCATTTTAGAATAAGGCTGTAGCGTAACAAACGTGGAGATTTTTTTCTGAATGCACTGTTTGTGTCATGACAGTGTTATGACCATATTACGACAAGTTATGTCAGCTGTTACGACACCATTATGACCATGTCATAATGTGTTATGACGCTGGGTGTCAAGTAAAGTGTTACAATTGGGTACTTTTTTCCACCACTGCCCCTTCGCCCAGCCACCGACCCAGCCCCTGTCCCACCCCTGGTCCCAGCCCCTGGTCCCAGACCCTGGTCCCAGACCCTGTCCCTGGTCCCACCCCCTGGTGGGACCCAGACCCTGTCCCACCCCTGGTCCCAGACCCTGGCCCCTGGTCCCACCCCCTGGTCCCAGCCCCTGTCCCACCCCCTGGTCCCAGCCCCTGTACCACCCCCTGGTCCCACCCCCTGGTCCCAGCCCCTGTCCCACCCCCTGGTCCCAGACCCTGTCCCACCCCCTGGTCCCAGACCCTGTCCCACCCCCTGGTCCCAGACCCTGTACCACCCCCTGGTCCCAGACCCTGTACCACCCCCTGGTCCCAGACCCTGTACCACCCCCTGGTCCCAGACCCTGTACCACCCCCTGGTCCCAGACCCTGTACCACCCCCTGGTCCCCTCCTTACCTCCAGGTTCTTTCTCCCTGCCTGTCTGCTTGGCGGTGGTGCTGGTCTGTCCCTGTCCCAGTTCAGTCTCCAGCCCCTTCCCTCCTCCAACCACCCCATTGTAGATACTGTCCATGGAGGAGGGGCTGCTTCGACTCTTCTGTGGCGAGGAAGGGGGGCTGTCCTTCATCTGACCACCTCCTCCTCCTCCTCCTCTCTCTCCCCCTTGCCGCTCCTTGAGCTTCTTCTGCAGACGCTCGTAGGTCTTGCTGGCCCTTTCGTCGCGGTGGACGAACGCCGGCGGGCGTCCGTGTGGGGAGTGAGAATCTGCCGAGACTGGGAGGAGACCAGACACACAGAAACAATTAGACATGCGGAACAGGTATGTACAGACACACAGTGCCTTCAGAATGTATTCATACCCCTCGACTTATTCCACATTATGTGTTACAGCCCGAATTTAAAATCGATTAAATTGAGATTTGTCATGAGTCAGTAAGTATTCAACCCCTTTGCTATGGCCTCAATAAGTTCAGGAGTCAACATGTGCTTAACAAGTCACATAATAAGTTGTATGGACTCTGTGTGCAGTAACAGTGTTTAACATGATTTTCTTCATGACTACCTCATCTCTGTTCCCCCACACATACAATTATCTGTAAAGTCCCTCAGTCCAGCAGTGAATTTCAAACACAGATTAAACCACAAAGACCAGGGAGGTTTTCCAATGTTTCTCAAAGAAGGGCTCCTATTGGTAGATGGGTAAAAAATAAAGCAGACATTGAATATTCCTTTGAGCATGGTGAAGTTATTAATTACACTTTGTACGGTGTGTCAATACACCCAGTCACTACAAAGATACAGTCGTCCTTCCTAACTCAGTTGGATGGTGTATCAATGCACCCAGTCACTACAAAGATACAGTCGTCCTTCCTAACTCAGTTGGATGGTGTATCAATGCACCCAGTCACTACAAAGATACAGTCGTCCTTCCTAACTCAGTTGGATGGTGTATCAATGCACCCAGTCACTACAAAGATACAGGTGTCCTTCATAACTCAGTTGCCGGAGAGGAAGGAAACCGCTCAGGGATTTCACCATGAGGCCAATGGGGACTTTAAAACCGTTTTTTTTTTAATTTTATTTATATTAAAAATATATATATATTTTACCTTTTTATTTAACTAGGCAAGTCAGTTAAGAACAAATTATTATTTACAATGACAACCTACCCCGGCAAAACCCGGATGACGCTGGGACTTTAAAACAGTTACAGAGTTTAATGGCTGTGAAACTGAGGATGGATCAACAACATTGTAGTTACTACACAATACTAACCTAAAGGACAGAGTGAAAAGAAGGAAGCCTGTACAGAATACAAATATTCCAAAACATGCATCCTGTTTGCAATAAGGCACCAAAAGAAAATTGGCTTAGAAATTAACTTTTTGTCCTGAATACAAAGTGTCATGTTTGGGGCAAATCCAACACAACACATTACTGAGAAGACAGTGGCCTCCATCATTCTTAAATGGAACAAGTTTGGAACCACCAAGACTCTTCCTACTGGCTGCCCGGGCTAAACTGAGCAATCGGGGGAGAAGGGCCTTGGTCAGGGAGGTGACCAAGAATCTGATGGTCACTCTGACAGAGCTCCAGAGTTCCTCTGTGGAGATTGGAGAACCTTCCAGAAGGACAACCATCTCTGCAGCACTCCACCAATCAGGTCTTTATGGTAGAGTGGCCAGACGGAAGCCACTCCTCAGTAAAAGGCACATGACAGCCCGCTTGGAGTTTTCCAAAAGGCAGCTAAAGACTCTCAGACCATGAGAAACAAGATTCTCTGGTCTGATGAAACCAAGATTGAACTCTTTGGCCTGAATGCCAAGCATCACATCTGGAGGAAACCTGGCACCATCCCTACGGTGAAGCATTGTGGTGGCAGCATCATGCTGTGGGGATGTTGTTCAGCGGCAGGAACTGGGAGACAAGTCCGGATCGAGGCAAAGATGGACGGATCAAAGTACAGAGAGATCCTTGATGAAAACCTGCTCCAGAGCGCTCAGGACCTCAGACTGGGGCGAAGGTTCACCTTCCAACAGGACAACGACCCTAAGCACACAGCCAAGACAACGCAGGAGTGGCTTCCGGGACAAGTCTCTGAATGTCCTTGAGTGGCCCAGCCGGAGCCCGGACTTGAACCCGATCGAACATCCCTGGAGAGGCCTGAAAATAGCTGTGCAGCGACGCTCCCCATCCAACCTGACAGAGCTTGAGAGGATCTGCAGAGAAGAATGGGCGAAACTCTCCAAAATACAGGTGTGCCAAGCTTGTAGTGTCATACCCAAGAAGACTCGAGGCTATAATCACTGCCAAAGGCTTGCGAGTAAAGAGTCTAATTACTTATGTAAATGTCACATTTCATAAAAAAATGTATTTGATAAATTTGCTAAAATAAAAATAGTTTTTGCTTTGTCATTATGGGGTATTGTGTGTAGGTTGATGAAGAAAAAAAAACAATTGAATCAGTTTTAGAATAAGGCTGTAATGTAACAAAATGTGGAAAAAGAAAGCTCTGTTTGTAGTGTATAGTGTATACTATGTAGTGTGTAGCGAACACTATGTAGTGTGTACTATGTAGGTCATTCTATGTCGTGTGTAGCGTATACTATGTAGTGCATACTATGTAATGTGTAGTGTATACTATGTAGTGTGTAGTGTATACTATGTAGTGCATACTACGAGGTGTATATACTCACCCTGCTCTGAGTAAATGTGTGCCGGGTGGTACTGTGGTATATACTGGGAGCTCATGTCCCCCACGCCCCCCGCCATGCCGGTGTAGAGGTGGGGTGGGGGGGGCAACATGGCGGGGTGGGGGATGAAGGCGGGCAGGTGGGCGTGGGGTGGAGGAGGGGGGTGGTGCAGGGGGGAGTGACCCCCAGGGTGGAACTCTGGCTGCTGAGGTAAGACCAGAACACGTCGTACTCCATTCTCCTCTATGATCTGATGGACGAAGAGGTAGAGGTAGAGAGAGCGAGAGAGCGATGGGGAGAGAGAGCGAGAGAGCGATGGGGAGAGAGAGCGAGAGATGGAGAGAGGGGGAGAGAGAGCGAGAGATGGAGAGAGAGGGAGAAAGAAAACAACTATTATTGGTAACCTCTGTATATGATCTGAGACAACAGGTTATTAAGGGTTACAAATGTTTGATTGGGTCTGAGGAAATCAGGAGGCCAAAATCGGACTTATGAAAGGAGAACCTACGAGTACAAGCATCTACATTGCCTTCAGAAAGTGTTCATTCCCGTTGTCTTATTCCATATGTTGTGTCACAGCCTGAATTCAAAATGGATTACATTTAATTTTTTTATATCTCACCCATCAACACACAATAACCCATAATGACAGTGAAAACATGGTTTTTTTTTTATTCTTGCAATGTCTTGAAAATGAAATACAGAAATCTCATTTACATAAGCATTCACACCCCTGAGTCAATACATGTTAGAATCCTATTTGGCAGCGATTACAGCTGGGAGTCTTTCTGGGTAAGTCTCTAAGAGCTTTCCGCACCTGGATTATACAATATTTACCACTTATTCTTTTAAAAATACTTTAAGATCTGTCAAGTTGGTTGTTGATCATTGCTAGACAGCCATTTTTCAAGTTCTTGCCAATTTAAGTGAAAACTGTCAGGAACACTCAATGTCTACTTTCTCAGTGTATATTTGGCCTTGTGTTTTAGGTTATTGTCCTGCTGAAAGGTGAATTCATCTCCCAGTGTCTGGTGGAAAGCAGACCGAACCAGGTTTTTTTTCTAGGATTTTGCCTGTGCTTAGCTCTATTCCGTTTATTATTTATCAAAAAAAAAAAAAAAAAAACTCCCCAGTCCTTGCTGATGACAAGCATACCCATAACACGATGCAGCCACTACCATGATGCAGCCACCACCATGAAAATATGAAGAGTGGTACTCAGTGATGTGTTGTGTTGTGTTGGATTTGCTCCAAACATGAGGCTTTGTATTCAGGACAAAAATATATAGCTTTATTTTTGTTGCAGTTTTATTTTAGTGCCTTTTTGTTGCAAACAGGATGCATGTTTTGGAATATTTTATTTATGTAAAGGCTTCCTTCTTTTCACTCTTGTCATTTTAGGTTAGTATTGTTGAGTGACTACCATGTTGTTGATCCATCCTCAGTTTCCTCCTGTACAAGCTCCCGAGTGGCGCAGCGGTCTTAAGGCACTGCATCTCAGTGAAAGAGGCGTCACTACAGTCCTTGGTTCGAATCCAGGCTGTATCACATCCGGCCGTGATTGGAAGTCCCATAAGGCAGAGCACAATTGGCCCAGCGTCATCCGGGTTTTGCCGGGGTAGGTTGTCATTGTAAATAATAATTTGTTCTTAACTGACTTGCCTAGTTAAATAAAAAGGTAAAATATATATATATTTTTAATATAAATAAAATTTAAAAAAAAACGGTTTTAAAGTCCCCATTGGCCTCATGGTGAAATCCCTGAGTGGTTTCCTTCCTCTCCGGCAACTGAGTTAGGAAGGACGTCTGTATCTTTGTAGTGACTGGGTGTATTGATACACCATCCAAAGTGTCATTAATAACTTCACCATGCTCAAAGGGATATTCAACATCAGTTTTTTTTAATCCTGTTTTATAAAAAATCTACCAATTCACTGCTTGATTGAGGACCTTACAGATAACTATGTGTGTGGGGTACAGAGATGTTAAAACACTATTAATCGCTCACAAAGTGAGTCCATGCAAGTTATCCTGTGACTTGTTGAGCACATTGTGACTCCTGAACTGATTTAGACTTGCCATAACAAAAGGGCTTGAATACTTATTGACTCAAGACATTTCAGCTTATTGACTTAAAAACATTTCTAAAAACCTGATTCCACTTCCACGGGGTATTGTGTGCACAACGTGTGGAATAGGTCCACGGAGTATTGTGTGCACAACGTGTGGAATAGGTCCACGGGGTATTGTGTGCACAACGTGTGGAATAGGTCCACGGGGTATTGTGTGCACAACGTGTGGAATAGGTCCACGGGGTATTGTGTGCACAACGTGTGGAATAGGTCCACGGGGTATGAAAACTTTCTGAAGGCTCTGTACATTACAAAAAGGTCAAATGAAATGTAAAATTTTAGGTTTACCTGTGAAACGTATCCAGGAGGCACATATATTGGAGGCACTGACCCATTAGGGGACATCATGGGAACCTGAGCAGGGCCTGCAGAGAAACACATCAACAAGGACGAAAACATTTGTGCATTCCTAAAAAAAATATTATAATAATCCTCCCAGGTAAAAGTTAATAATGTCCCATTGGTTCAATAGAGACATTTCTAACAATCTCAATGTGGTCGTAGACTAAAAACAACTGTCAAAATGATGCATCACAAATGGCAAGTCTACTCGGTCAATATCAGTCTCCTGGAGAGCCGTATCGATGTACATCGGCGCAAACTGACGCTCTACACTGTAAGCAGAACGGACAACTTTACAGGAAGTTCTGAGGAATTATAAACGATCGTCCTGTGTCTGAGGTGGTTATGGATTCATCCTCATGTAGGGCACTAGCTAGGTAATAGGGTGCCACTTGGGACGCACACCGAACCGCAGCTAGCAGAAACTGACAGCTCAGCAGATTGGAAGAGAGGTGGAGAAGGAGAGAGAGAATGAGAGAGAGAGAGAGAGAGAGAGAGAATGAGAGAGAGAATGAGAGAGAGAGAGAATGAGAGAGAGAGAGAGAGAGAGAGAGAGAGAGAGAGAGAGAGAGAGAGAGAGAGAGAGAGAGAGAGAGAGAGAGAGAGAGAGAGAGAGAGAGAGAGAGAGAGAGAGAGAGAGAGAGAGAGAGAGAGAGAGAGAGAGAGAGAGAGAGAGAGAGAGAGAGAGAGAGAGAGAGAGAGAGAGAGAGAGAGAGAGAGAGAGAGAAAGAGAGAGAAGGGGAAAGAGAAAGAGAGTGAGAGAGAGCGCGAGCACTCTGCCTAGCTGGCACTTTAACACATTCCTCCACTGTGAACAGGAGATAAAACATGAGAACGAAAGTCCACACGTACACACACACAAATACACACACTAACCTCCCGACTGTCCTGGCGACAGAGCGTTTCTGTTCATAATGAACGTAGAAGGTAGACGGAGAAAGACTTAGAGGCCCTCATACAGAGACAGGCCAGTAGCGTGCTATTCCCCGCCCCTTCCCCGCTCTCCCCTGATTGGTCAGAACAGGACCCTCCTACCAGTTGTGGAAGTACACATATGCAGCCAGCTACCAAGAACACTTCCGTGTTTTGTCTCCTAATCTATTGAATGGGCTTGACGATTATATCATCAAATTCGTGAAAACAACTGTCATTCAGTCGCTAGTGAAAGTCTACACACCACTTGTACAGTCTTCACACTTTGCTGCCTTAAAATTACTTTTGATTATTTTTTTTCCCTGATCGATCTACGAAACTTACGTCCACATTTTCGAAAAGAAAAATTATAGAAATCATCCAAATTAGAAATTAAAAACATTAAATGAGAATGTATTGATGATGAGTTAATACTTGGTGAAAAACAACCGGCAGCCATTAGAGGTCCATGTTTTTGAACAAGATTCTACCAATCTTGCACAACTCTTGGAGCAACATATGGTGAGTGTATAAAACATTAGGAACACCTGTTACTTCCGTGACGTAGACTGACCATGTGAAAGCTATGATCCCTTATTGATGTCACTTGTTCAACTGGTGTGTGTCTCTCTCTCTGTGTCTCTCTCTCTCTCTCTCTCTCTCTCTCTGTGTCTCTCTCTCTCTCTCTCCCTCTCTCTGTGTCTCTCTCTCTCTCTCTCTGTGTCTCTCTCTCTCTGTGTCTCTCTCTCTCTGTGTCTCTCTCTCTCTCTGTGTCTCTCTCTCTCTCTCTGTGTCTCTCTCTCTCTCTGTGTCTCTCTCTCTCTCTGTGTCTCTCTCTCTCTCTCTGTGTCTCTCTCTCTCTCTCTCTGTGTGTGGAGAGGAGAGACGGCAGCACACGCATGTCATGACAACTCTTTACCAGTTGTAGCTATTTATTTAGGACTCATCATGGCACCATCCCTACGGTGAAGCATATATTTCCAAACCTTTTTTCCATAAAACTTCAATGAGCTAGAACTGACGGCCATCAGGAAAACAACTTTAGGCATTCTAGAGAGCATTAGATACAGTTGAAGTCGGAAGTTTACGTACACCTCAGCCACATACATTTAAAAACTCACTTATTCACAATTCCTGACATTTAATCCTAGTAAAGATTCCCCCGTCTTAGGCCATTTATAAAACAGTCTGTAGTCATAACATCACAATCGCCGAGAAAAACTGCCTTAAGTTCATCCAAGTGTTTCTTGCACAGAGAATTCTTTTGAGATTCTCTGTCATCCCTCAAACTCTCAGATGTATCTACAATTATGCACATGCAGATAAGGGTTATATTTACAATTATAAACTACGTGATTTGAGCCCAGGATGCTGATTAACTGAAAGCTGTGGTATATCAAACCGTATTGCACGTATAACAAAACATATTATTTTTACTGTTCTAAATACATGGGTAACTAGTTTGCGGCATATGCCAATATATCACGGCTAATGGCTGTATCCGCGTTGCGTCGTGCATAAGAACAGCCTTCAGCCGTGGTATATTGGCCATATAGCACACCTCCAGGCCTTACTGCCTAATCATAGCAGTCAAACGAGTTAATTTTCCATCAACGGATGTCGATTTGAGGGTGAATTATAATTTCTCTTGCGACATATTTAAATTCCTTTAAATCATGTTAGCTGGCTAATTAGCTAATTGTTGTTTTAAATGGAAAACCATATTTCGCTTCATACAAGTTACGTTGATATTCCTTCTTAATTCACTTAAGTTATGGAAAAAGGGTTTATTGGCTAAATGTGGCGGCTCTTGCTGTGAAATTTTTTTGGGGGCTAGTTTTCATGCCTTGTGAGCGGGTTTTGAGTCATTTTTGCTAGACCTGGCAACCCTGTGTTTGTGAGATTGGGTCTGACTAGTAGAAGCTTCATCTTCTCTTCCCTAGCAGTTGAAACTCAAACATTGAAAAACAACCTAGCATGTGAACTAAACGTACACTGAACAAAAATATAAACGCAAATATGCAACAATTTCAAAGATTTTACTGAGTTACAGTTCATCGAAGGAAATCAGTTAAATTAAATTAATTAATTAGGGCCCTAATGGCACAGCCATGGGTGGGCCTGGGAGGGCATAAGCCCACCCACTTGGGTGCCAGGTCCACCTACTGTGGAGCCAGGCCCAGCCAACCAGATGTCGTTTTTCCCCACAAAAGAGCTTAATTACAGACAGAAATACTGCTCAGCACCCCCCATCACCCGACGATCCCGCAGGTGAAGAAGCCGGATGTGGAGGTCCTGGGCTGGCGTGGTTACACGTGTTCTGTGGTTGTGAGGCCGGTTGGATGTAATGCCAAATTCTCTAAAAACGAAGGTTGGAGGCGGCTTATGGTAGAGAAATTAACATTACATTCTCTGGCAACAGCTCTAGTCGATATTCCTGCAGTCAAGGACACCAGTTGCACGCTCCCTCAAAACTTGAGACATCTGTGGCATTGTGTTGTGTGACAAAACTGCACATTTTAGAGTGGCCTTTTATTGTCCCCAGCACAAGGTGCACATGTGTAATGAACATGCTTTTTTGATAGGCTACACCTGTCAGGTGGATGGATTATCGTGGCAAAGGAGAAATACTCACTAACAGGGATGTCAACTAATTTGTGTTCAACCTTTTAGAGAAATACACTTGTTCTGTGCGCTTCGAGCCAGGCAGTGTTGCAGCGCGAGGCGCTACAGGCAACACAGGATTCATAGTTCATTGACTTTCTGCGATAATTTTACCAGCTATGAAAACAAAAAATACCTTGAAAACAGCATTTATTTGACTTTGAATTAGATCATAGTGGAATATGCTTGCACTGTGGAGCCCTGAACAACCACCATATATATATATATATATATATATATATATATATATATATATATATATATATATATATATATATATATATATATATATATATATATATATATATATATATATATATATATATATATATATACACACACACACACACACACACCCATTGCTCAAACTCAGTAAATTTGGTTAGGAATCACTGATACACAGCAATATTCAAACCTTAAATCTGCTTTTAAAAAAAAAGTCAGAGACAAGTCCGGGTGTAGACTGGACAATTCAGAAACAGTCAACTCCTCTTGGAAAGCAATTCTGGGGTATCTCTGCATTAAAATGTGTGCACTTGTCCCGCAGACCTCTTTCCCAGTGCAAGGTTGTTGTATATGAAGTTATATTTGTGTTTGTGGATGAATTTACCTCTTCCAGATGCCTTTGCTACAATACCTCAAAAACAACAACTCTACTTCCTGGAAAACAACATCACTTGCATATCGTGTAAGTCTACTCGTTACTGCCCTCTACAGCCCAACACACACACTACAGGCCTAGACTGCCCCCTACAGCCCAACACACACACTACAGGCCTAGACTGCCCCCTACAGCCCAACACAAACACCACAGGTCTAGACTGCCCCCTACAGCCCAACACAAACACTACAGGCCTAGACTGCCCCTACTGCCCAACACAAACACTACAGCCCAAGACTGCCCCCTACAGCCCAACACAAACACTACAGCCCAAGACTGCCCCCTACAGCCCAACACAAACACTACAGGCCTAGACTGCCCCCTACAGCCCAACAAACACTACAGGCCTAGACTGCCCCCTACAGCCCAACACAAACACTACAGGCCTAGACTGCCCCCTACAGCCCAACACAAACACTACAGGCCTAGACTGCCCCCTACAGCCCAACACAAACACTACAGGCCTAGACTGCCCCCTACTGCCCAACACAAACACTACAGGCCTAGACTGCCCCCTACTGCCCAACACAAACACTACAGCCCAAGACTGCCCCCTACAGCCCAACACAAACACTACAGCCCAAGACTGCCCCCTACAGCCCAAAACAAACACTACAGGCCTAGACTGCCCCCTACAGCCCAACACAAACACTACAGGCCCCTACAGCCCAACACAAACACTACAGGCCCCTACAGCCCAACAAACACTACAGGCCTAGACTGCCCCCTACAGCCCAACACAAACACTACAGGCCTAGACTGCCCCCTACAGCCCAAGACTGCCCCCTACAGCCCAACAAACACTACAGGCCTAGACTGCCCCCTACTGCCCAACAAACACTACAGGCCTAGACTGCCCCCTACTGCCCAACACAAACACTACAGGCCTAGACTGCCCCCTACTGCCCAACACAAACACTACAGGCCTAGACTGCCCCCTACTGCCCAACAAACACTACAGGCCTAGACTGCCCCCTACAGCCCAACACAAACACTACAGGCCTAGACTGCCCCCTACAGCCCAACAAACACTACAGGCCTAGACTGCCCCCTACAGCCCAACACAAACACTACAGGCCTAGACTGCCCCCTACAGCCCAACACAAACACTACAAACCTAGCACAGCAGCTGTTTTCTAAACTGTGTGACATCACAAATTGTATGTCAACACGAGGTAAATCCCCTAGTTACTACGTCTACACTACGTCAACACGGGGTAAATCCCCTAGTTACTACGTCTACACTACGTCAACACGGGGTAAATCCCCTAGTTACTACGTCTACACTACGTCAACACGGGGTAAATCACCAGATGATCCAGGATGGAGTAGCAGTAGCAGAAAAACACTACAGTTGTTCAATATCCTGAATGGTTTCCATGGAGAGGAAAGATAGCAGGGTCACAGTCACACTAACCAGGGACACACACACACAGCTGGGTCACTCTACCCTATAAGCACATCTGAATGAAACAGCCCTGCCTGCTCTATCTACCACTGCAGTATGTGCACAAAAGGATATGATCGAGGCAGGCTACATTTGTGGAGTTTGTAATAGGCTAAATGCTAAATTGACTTTGGAAGAAATTACATAATATTTTTCATAAAAAAGTATGATCATTTTCAACATCTACACTACATGACCAAAAGTATGTGGACACCTACGCGTCAAACATCTCATGGACATTAATATGGAGTTGGTCCCCCCCCCCTTTTGCTGCTATAACAGCCTCCACTCTTCTGGGAAGGATTTCTACTAGAAATTGGAACATTGCTGCGGGGGACTTGCTTCCATTCAGCCACAAGAGCATTACTGAGGTCGGGAACACTGGTGTTGGGCGATTAGGCCTGGCTTGCAGTCGGCGTTCCAATTCATCCCAAAGGTGTTCGATGGTTCAAGTTCTTCCACAGCGATCTAGACAAACTATTTCTGTATGGACCTCGCTTTGTGCACGGAGGTATTGTCATGCTGACACAGGAAAGGGCCTTCCCTAAACTGTTGCCAAAAAGTTGAAAGCACAGAATCATCTAGAATGTCATTGTATGCTGTAGTGTTACGATTTCTCTTCACTAGAACTAAGGGGTCTAGCAGAATCATGAAAAACAGCCCCAGACCTTTATTTCTACGCCACCAAACTTTACAGTTGGCACTATGCATTTGGGCAGGTAGTGTTTTGCTGGCATCTGCCAAACCCAGATTAGCCCGTCAGACTGCCAGATGGTGAAGCTTGACTCATCACTCCAGAGAACGCGTTTCCACTGCTCCAGAGTCCAATGGCGGCGAGCTTTACACCACTCCAGCCGACGCTTGGCATTGCGCATGGTAATCTTAAGCTTGTGTGCAGCTGCTGGGCCATGGAAACCCATTTCATGAAGCTTGCTGACATTGCTTCCAGAGGCAGTTTGGAACTCGGTAGTGAGTGTGGCAGCCGAGGACAGACAATTCTATACACATAGACAGGACAGTAGTGGAGAAGGTGGAAAGTTAAGTTCCTCGGAGTACACATCACGGAAAACTGAAATGGTCCACCCACACAGAGAGCATGGTGAAGAAGGCGCAACAGCTTCTTCTTCAGATGAGTAATGTAGGAGATAGTAACATCGCCTCGTCAACCCGAGGCTGAAGAAATTTGTCTTGGTCACCTAAAACCCTCACAAACTTTTACAGATGTACAATCGAGACCATCCTGTCGGGCTGTATCACCGCCTGGTACGGCAACTGCTCCGCCCACAACCGTAAGGCTCTCCAGAGGGTAGTGAGGACTGCACAACGCATCACCGGGGGTAAACTACCTGCCCTCCAGGACACCTACACCACCCGATGTCACAGGAAGGCCAAAAAGATCACCAAGGACAACAACCACCCGAGCCACTGCCTGTTCACCCCGCTACCATCCAGAAGGCGAGGTCAGTACAGGTGCGTCAAAGCTGGGACCGAGAGACTGAAAAACAGCTTCTATCTCAAGGCCATCAGACTGGTAAACAGCCATCACTAACACTGAGTGGCTGCTGCCAACATACTGACTTAAATCTCTAGCCACTTTAATAATAAAAAATTAAAAAATTGATGTAATAAATGTATCACTAGTCAATTTAAACAATGCCACTTTATATAATGTTTACATAACCTACATTACTCATCTCATTATGTATATACTGTATTTTAAACCATCTATTGCATCTTGCCTACGCCGCTCGCTCATCCATATATGTATATGTACATATTCTTATTCCATCCCCTTACATTGTGTGTATATGGTAGTTGTTGTGAAATTGTTAGATACTACTGCATGGTCGGAACTAGAAGCACAAGCATTTCGCTACACTCACATTAACATCTGCTAACCACGTGTCTGTGACCAATAAAATTTGATTGGATTTGATTTTTACATGCTACGCTTCAGCACTCGGCGGTCCCATTCTCTGAGCTTGTGAAGCTTGTGTTCATAAAAGATTCCCCTTAACATTCCCATGGTCGGGAATTTGGCTAGGCTACCTTGAAACACAGCAAGACATGCCTCATAAAACGGAGGTGGAGAAAAAAAACTAGGTTTTAAACAATTGTTTATACCCTGTCGCAAGACCCACTGGTTGATGCTTATTCATTTATACAACCCTCTTAGGCCTCCCTGCCAAACTAACTCTGATTCAGATGACCGTCCTACCCCATGCTAGATTACGGAGACGTTATTCGGCCATCAGATTTGCCACCAATGCTCCTTATAGGACACATCACCGCACTCTATACTCCTCTGTAAACTGGTCATCTCTGTATACCCGTCGCAAGACCCACTGGTTGATGCTTATTTATAAAAACCCTCTTAAGCCTCACTCCCCCCTATCTGAGATATCTACTGCAGTCCTCATCCTCCACATACAACACCCCGTTCTGCCAGTCACATTATGTTAAAGGTCCCCAAAGCACACACGCGTCCCAGGGATGTGTCTTTTCAGTTCGCTGCAGCTAGCGACTGGAACGAGCTGCAACAAAACACTCAAACTGGACAGTTTTATCTCCATCTCTTCATTCAAAGACTCAATCACGGACACTCTTACTGACAGTTGTGGCTGCTTCATGTGATGCATTGTTGTCTCTACCTTCTTGACCTTTGTGCTGTTGTCTGTGCCCAATAATGTTTGTACCATGTTTTGTGCTGCTACCATGTTGTGCTGCTGCCATGTTGTGTCGCTACCATGCTGTGTTGGTGTCTCTCTTGTCGTGATGTGTGTTTCGTCCTATATTTTTTATTTATTTTTTTATCCCAGCAGGAGACCTTTTGCCTTCTGGTAGGCCGTCATTGTAAATAACAATTTGTTCTTAACTGACTTTCCTAGTTAAATAAAAAAATAAATGTTTATGGCTAAACAGTTTCAAAATGTTGACTGCCTCCGCTGAGAGGTGGGTGATGTTGCTGTGCGCAACAGGCACTGGCCTTTCTGTCCTATCGGAACACAGTGAGCCATGAGTATGTCGACAGAATCAAGTTTTCAGACGTTAATATATTAACCTAATATATGTGTATAGATAATAAATATATATGTTAACCTATTCACATGTGAGTTCCAAATATCTGAAACGGTGTGTGAGTTTTTCTTCTTCTTTTTTTATGCACGCGATGTCGGAATGCACTCACTGTTCCCAAATGTGATAGTTAGGCAACAGGACAGTTAACCAGCGCTGCCCTCAAACCAAGACACGCTGCCCTCAAACCAAGACACGCTGCCCTCAAACCAAGACACGCTGCCCTCAAACCAAGACATGCTGTCTGCCCCATTATCTATAGGTTTTAACTTATTTTCTAACAGTTGAGGTGTGTTCCGCCTCCTCATGAATTCACATATACTTTAAGTAACCCTGTTGCGGACAATGTATGTACGAGGCTTTAATGAGCCAGACAAACTTCTCTCTTCGAAGAGAGCCCTTCCCCAGATCAGGTATGTCATTGTCCTGTTGGAAGGTGAACCTTCGTCCCAGTCTGAGGTCCTGAGCGCTCTGGAGCAGGTTTTCATTAATGATCTCTATACTTTGTTCCATTCATTTTTCCCTCGATACTGACTATTCTCCCAGTCCCTGCCTCTGAAAAACATCCTCACAGCATGATGCTGCCACCACCATGCTTCACAGTAGGGATTGTGCCAGGTTTCGTCCAGACGTGACACTTGGCATTCAGGTCAAAGAGTTCAATCTTGGTTTCATCAGACCAGAGAATCTTGTTTCTCATCGTCAAACTGTCATGTGCCTTTTACTGAAGAGTGGCTTCCGTCTGGCCACTATACCATAAAGGCCTGATTAGTGGAGTGCTGCAGAGATGGTTGTCCTTCTGGAAGGTTCTCCCATCTCCACAGAGGAACTCTGGAGATCTGTCAGAGTGACCATCAGGTTCTTGGTCACCTCCCTGACCAAGGCCCTTCTCCCCCGATTGCTCAGTTTGGCCGGGTGGCCAGCTGTAGGAAGAGTATTGGTGGTTCCAAACTTCATCCATTTAAGAATGATGCAGGTCACCGTGTTCATGTGGACACTCAATGCTGGTACCCTTCCCCAGAACTGTGCCGACACAATCCTGTCTGGGAGCTCCATGGACGATTCCTTCGACCTCATGGCTTGGTTTTTGCTCTGACATGCACTGTCAACTGTGGGACGTTATATAGACAGGTGTGTGCCTTTCCAAATCATGTCCAATCAAGTTGTAGAAACATTTAAGGATGATCAATGGAAACAGGATGCACCTAGCAAAGGGTCTGAATACTTATGTAAATAAGGTATTTCTGTTAAAATAAAAAAAGCTAATAAAATAAAGATTAAGGCTGTAACGTAACAAAATATGGTAAGTTAAGAGCTCTGAAAACTTTTCCGAAGGCGCTGTATGGAATATTTTACAGTTTTATTCACCATAATTTGACCATCATTTTCACGTCTAAGCTCTTCTCTGTCAGCACTAACAAGTACAACACACAGGTCTTTCCATCATTGGATGATTTTTTTGTGTGCAAATGAACTCAAGCTCACGGACAACGTCAAATGTGATATAGCGAAGCACCTGAGTGAGCTGGGTTCGCCTTTACGCAGGTACTTTCCCGAAACGGATGACACAAACAACTGGATTCGTTATCCCTTTCATGCCCTGCCTCCAGTCCACTTACCGATATCTGAACAAGAGAGCCTCATCGAAATTGCAACAAGCAGTTCTGTGAAAATTGAATTTAGTCAGAGGCCACTGCCAGATTTCTGGATAGGGCCGGACTCAGAGTTTCCTGCCTTGGCAAATCGCGCTGTTAAGACGCTGATGCCCTTTGGAACCACGTACCTATGGGAGAGTGGATTCACGGCCCTCACTAGCATGAAAACTAAATACAGGCACAGACTGTGTGTGGAAAATGATTTAAGACTGAGACTCTCTCCAATACAACCCAACATTGCAGAGTCATGTGCATCCTTTCAAGCACACCCTTCTCATTAACCTGTGGTGAGTTATTCACCATTTTTAATGAACAAATAAGGTTTTATATGTCAGATGGTTAAATAAAGAGCAACATTATTGATTATTATTATATTATTATTTGTGCCCTGGTCCTATAAGAGCTCTTTATCACTTCCCACCAGCCGGGTTGTGACACAAACTCACACTCATTCTTATGTTTAATAAATGTATCGTATAGTGTGTGTGTGTGGCAGGCTTACAATGATGGCAAAAAACAGCACTTGAGAGTGCGCTGACCCTGGTGCTAGAGGGGGTACGCAGCTGGAGGTTGAATGTTTGAAGGGTTACGGGACTATAAGAAGTTTGGGAACCACTGCTCTATGCATAGTCACTACCTACACAACTAACCAGTACCCCCGCACACCGACTCGCTACCGGTACCCCCTGTATATAGCCTCCACACTGACTCGGTACTGGTACCCCCTGGATATAGCCTCCACACTGACTCGGTACTGGTACCCCCTGGATATAGCCTCCACACTGACTCGGTACTGGTAGCCCCTGGATATAGCCTCCACACTGACTCGGTACTGGTAGCCCCTGGATATAGCCTCCACACTGACTCGGTACTGGTACCCCCTGGATATAGCCTCCACACTGACTCGGTACTGGTACCCCCTGGATATAGCCTCCACACTGACTCGGTACTGGTACCCCCTGGATATAGCCTCCACACTGACTCTGTACCGGTACCCCCTGGATATAGCCTCCACACTGACTCTGTACCGGTACCCCCTGGATATAGCCTCCACATTGACTCTGTACAGTACCCTGTATATAGCCTCCACACTGACTCTGTACCGTACCCCCTGTATATAGTCTCCACATTGACTCTGTACAGTACCCCCTGTATATAGCCTCCACACTGACTCTGTACCGTACCCCCTGTATATAGCCTCCACACTGACTCTGTACCGGTACCCCCTGTATATAGCCTCCACATTGACTCTGTACCGGTACCCCCTGTATATAGCCTCCACATTGACTCTGTACCGGTACCCCCTGTATATAGTCTCCACATTGACTCTGTACCGGTACCCCCTGTATATAGCCTCCACATTGACTCTGTACCGGTACCCCCTGTATATAGCCTCCACATTGACTCTGTACCGGTACCCCCTGTATATAGCCTCCACATTGACTCTGTACCGGTACCTCCTGGATATAGCCTCCTTATTATTGTGTTACTTTATTTATTTGGTAAATATTTTCTTAACTCTTTTTGAACTGCACTGTTGGGTAAGTAAGCATTTTCACAGTAAGGTCTACACTTGTTGTATTCGGCGCGTGTGACAAATGAAGTTTGATTTGAGTATGGGAGCACACTTGTTCGGTTAACCGAACCAGCTGAACCGAACCAGGAGAGCAGAGAGAGAGAGACAGAGAGAGACAGTGAGGGGGGTGTAATGTAGAGAGGGAGTGAGAATGGAAAAAAACACCTACTCTTTTACATCAGACTGACGCACGAGTGCTGCCAGAAATCAGATACAAAAAGCCTCTCTCTCTCTCTCTCTCTCTCTCTCCCAGTCTCCCTCCATCTGAGGAAAACCAGCATTTCCAGCCATTCAACTAAAGACGAGCGAAGGAATAACCTAATGGCCCCTCATCTTCATTGCAACAATGCATATTGGAGCTCCATTAGACCTCCCGGACAGTGAGAGAAGGTGATAAGAGGACCTGACAGAATACTAAACCAACTACAGCCTGCTCTGACTGGGCTGTGGAAAGGAGCGAACGAGAGGCGAGACAGAGGTAGAGAGAGAGAGAGGTAGAGACGAGACGTAGAGGGAGAGGCGAGACAGAGGTAGAAAGGGAGAGACGAGACGTAGAGGGAGAGGCGAGACAGAGGTAGAGACGTAGAGGGAGAGGAGCAGAGAAGTCTTGGCCAGAGGACTCAGGCTAATAATGCCACCAACACTAAGGGCTGGGGTCCGGATTAACAGAGAGAGAGACAGACAGACAGACAGACAGACAGACAGACAGACAGACAGACAGACAGACAGACAGACAGAGAGAGAGAGAGAGAGAGAGAGAGAGAGAGATGGTAATAACCCACAGGGGAGCAATTTGATTTAGATTTAAGAATGTGGAGATTCTAATTCCACTTCTCCTCCTCAGAATCCCTGGGACGTTCATTAGAGAGAGGGGGTGAGAAAGAGACAGGGCAGAAATAGGGAGGGATGGAGCAAAGACTGGGATGAGAGAGGGGTGGGTGTTCTGGGCTTGTATACACAGCCAGCAGCTCTCACACACACACACACACACACACACACACACACCTTTTAACCCTGTATTGTTGGGATAAGGCTCACAAGTAAGTATTTCAAGGTAATGTCTACACCTGTTGTATTCAGCGCATTTGACAGATACCATTTGATTTGATTTGACACAGACAGCACTGAGATGATGTAACAAGTTCCAAGACCATCGACTCTCCTGTCTCTTTTTTCCCCCCTCTCCCTTTCTCAGAGAGCACAGCACCGTCTCCACCTTCTTCAAAACACATCCAAAACAAAGACAAACATAGGTGATTCTGCTTCTCCTCCATCTCTCCCTCCTTCTCTCCCTCCCTCCGTCCCCCTGGAACCGGACAACAGTGAGAGAATGAGTCACAAGCGCGTTCATTCTGAAAGCCACTCACTGCAGATGCTGTGAATGAACTGTTTGTGTGTGTGTGTGTGTGTGTGTAACTGTTGTATGTTCCCGTCTCTGTGGGGCTGTGGATGTGTACTCATGCATGTACTGTAGCCTAGATAGAAAAGGTTACGACAACCTAATGATTCCATGCAGAAGCAATCGAAAAATAAACAAATCCATTGGAGCAGCGCTGGAGAGAGAAAATGACTGGAAGTCAATGATAGCAGTACAGAAACCTAGCTGTGTTGGTGTTGTGTTGGCGCTGTGTGTGTGTGTGTGTGTGTGTTGTGTTGGCGCTGTGTGTGTGTGTGTGTGTGTGTTGTGTTGGCGCTGTGTGTGTGTGTGTGTGTTGTGTTGGCGCTGTGTGTGTGTGTGTGTGTTGTGTTAGGCGCTGTGTGTGTGTGTGTGTGTGTTGTGTTGGCTGCTGTGTGTGTGTGTGTGTTGTGTTGGCGCTGTGTGTGTGTGTGTGTGTTGTGTTGGCGCTGTGTGTGTGTGTGTGTGTTGTGTTGGCGCTGTGTGTGTGTGTTGTGTTGGCGCTGTGTGTGTGTGTTGTGTTGGCGCTGTGTGTGTGTGTGTTGTGTTGGCGCTGTGTGTGTGTGTGTTGTGTTGGCGCTGTGTGTGTGTGTGTTGTGTTGGCGCTGTGTGTGTGTGTGTTGTGTTGGCGCTGTGTGTGTGTGTGTGTTATGTTGGCGCTGTGTGTGTGTGTGTGTTGTGTTGGCGCTGTGTGTGTGTGTGTGTTGTGTTGGCGCTGTGTGTGTGTGTGTTTTGTGTTGGCGCTGTGTGTGTGTGTGTGTGTGTGTGTGTGGCGCTGTGTGTGTGTGTGTTGGCGCTGTGTGTGTTGTGTTAGCGCTGTGTGTGTTGTGTTGGCGCTGTGTGTGTGTTGTGTTGGCGCTGTGTGTGTGTTGTGTTGGCGCTGTGTGTGTGTTGTGTTGGCGCTGTGTGTGTGTGTGTTGGCGCTGTGTGTGTGTGTGTTGGCGCTGTGTGTGTGTGTGTTGGCGCTGTGTGTGTGTGTGGCGCTGTGTGTGTGTGTGTTGGCGCTGTGTGTGTGTGTGTGTTGGCGCTGTGTGTGTGTGTGTTGGCGCTGTGTGTGTGTGTGTTGGCGCTGTGTGTGTGTGTTGGCGCTGTGTGTGTGTGTGTTGGCGCTGTGTGTGTGTGTGTTGGCGCTGTGTGTGTGTGTGTTGGCGCTGTGTGTGTGTGTGTTGGCGCTGTGTGTGTGTGTGTGTGTGTGTGGCGCTGTGTGTGTGTTGGCGCTGTGTGTGTGTGTGTTGGCGCTGTGTGTGTGTGTGTTGGCGCTGTGTGTGTCGTGTCGTGTTAGCGCTGCCTGAGTGTCCTTGCCTCCTGCCCACTCGCGGGCCACTGCGGAGGAGGCTCCCTCCATCTCAAACACAGAAACAAGCCGAGACACACACACACAGGCAGCATAATCAATGTAAATGCTGTGAATGGATTGCTAGTGGGTGTGTGGCCTTTTATACTTTTAGACCTAGTTGAAGATAATAATAAGATTTATTTTAGACAAGTCTAAAGAAACATGAAATGAAGAAAATTTGGTCTATTTCAGAAGAACAGAATTCTCTGAGTTAGTCCTTGTGTTAGGTCCTGATCTGGCTATGCCATATGGCTGTGGGCTACACTAGTTAGTCCTTGTGTTAGGTCCTGATCTGGCTATGCCATATGGCTGTGGGCTACACTAGTTAGTCCTTGTGTTAGGTCCTGATCTGGCTATGCCATATGGCTGTGGGCTACACTAGTTAGACCTTGTGTTAGGTCCTGATCTGGCTATGCCATATGGCTGTGGGCTACACTAGTTAGTCCTTGTGTTAGGTCCTGATCTGGCTATGCCATATGGCTGTGGGCTACACTAGTTAGTCCTTGTGTTAGGTCCTGATCTGGCTATGCCATATGGCTGTGGGCTACACTAGTTAGTCCTTGTGTTAGGTCCTGATCTGGCTATGCCATATGGCTGTGGGCTACACTAGTTAGTCCTTGTGTTAGGCCCTGATCTGGCAATGCCATATGGCTGTGGGCTACACTAGTTCATTTAGCAGACAAGATTTGCTTAGAATTCCGTGGCATTATTTTATATTATTTTATAGTGCGAAGAATACAATTGAACAAAACTGAATAAAATAGAAAGGATATTTTTCTCCAAACGATTTGAGGGAGTGCGGCTATTCTGTGTTGAGCGGTTAACAAAGAAATAGGTCCTCCTATATGCTTAAGAGTTATTAATGTAACTTTAGTTGTTCTACAGACGTTATGTGGGCTATGTGTTTTGATTTTGTAATACATTGCAAGGCTGCGTGATACGACAAATTATGATTTTAAGCAAGTTGCTTGAAAAAGGTGTGAGCTCTGCTTAGTTTAGTTCTTGCGCAGGCTGTACACACTTCATCAGTCTCTCAAAACACAATTTGACAATTACTTGATAATGCCTCGAATTTCCCGGCGGCATCCCCTTTGTGTGACCGTAATGCACCCTAAAAGAATCCATGGCTTTTGTGGCCATTGTGCCCTTGTGCCCGGAGTCCCGTCTGCTCCAAAGCACCTCTCACATGGTTCACATGACCGGGTCTTTCTCACAAGCTACAAATGCAGACAGACACATCGGGGACGCTACTGCGCACGTCCTCATCCAAACCCGAGGTGCACATTGAAGCTATTGGAAGAACTGTCCACGTTTACTTTTCGTCAGCCAACAAGATGAGTAGGCCTAACGAACAGCATAAGCAGTAGCATATGTCCATCAACTATTCCCCCATAGTACAAAAGTTGACCTATTCTATATTGTGCCAGAAATAAATATTCCAAACATAAGTCTGGGACACGACAGATCCCAAATTAATACGACCACAAGCAATAAGGCCAACGCAACGGACCAGAACGTTTAGCTTAAAACGTTGACCAACTATTAGCCATTTCTTCACATTCTAAGTGCAGAAATGCGGTAGGCTATCAGCGCGAATGTTCCAAAATGCTATCAATTGGCAGGAAAACACAAATTCTCAAAAGTGACCGCAAATGCAATTATGCATGTAATGCTTTTATTATGAAAAAGGTGAATTTTTTTAAATGGTGAAAATGATCTCTGCCCAAACTTGAAACTCACGTGCTGCGTATGTATGCCAGTTAGACTCTACAGCCCTTGTAAAGCGGATTAATGTGATTCATTTTAAGAAGTTATTTGGCATCTTTAGTTGTGATACTAACCTTATTAAAACATATAGGACTATGGGCTAGGCTGCAGGAGGTGTGATACTAACCTTATTAAAACATATAGGACTATGGGCTACATGAGGTGTGATACTGACCTTATTAAAACATATAGGACTATGGGCTACATGAGGTGTGATACTGACCTTATTAAAACATATAGGACTATGGGCTACATGAGGTGTGATACTAACCTTATTATTAAAACATATAGGACTATGGACTAGGCTACATGAGGTGTGATACTATGGGCTAGGCTACATGAGGTGTGATACTAACCTTATTAAAACATATAGGACTATGGGCTAGGCTACATGAGGTGTGATACTAACCTTATTAAAACATATAGGACTATGGGCTAGGCTACATGAGGTGTGATACTATGGGCTAGGCTACATGAGGTGTGATACTATGGGCTAGGCTACATGAGGTGTGATACTATGGGCTAGGCTACATGAGGTGTGCGACTATGACTTTGAAGAACTTGCCAAATAAAAGACATGTGCTGTTTCACAAGTGATAGGCTAATATTGTCACCCATCAGACTATTCTTGATTTAATCTGGTCTTTACATATACTAAATAATATATGTGTGAAATTTGTTTTGGTTTAGAATAGATCATTATCATGCACCTGTCTTGAAACAGGAGCAGCGGGGAAAAATGCATGACATCTATGCACTTAAATAGCAAATGGAGGACTATTTCCCATGGTTCATTTTTATGCCAGCAAGGTAGGCTATACTCCTGTTGTAAAGATAAGAAATGTTCTTAATAATAGGAAAGTTGAGAAATATATATAGTAGGCCTAGCCTATAGAAAGCAGATGGGGACCTCCTCTTTTTATTAGAGGCCATCACACTGTTTTCTCGCTCAATTACATAGCCTATTGAAATGTTGCGCAACATGAGCTCTCGTGAAGTGTTTGATTCGATTATCGATAACATTTTTCATTCATGTAAGAGTGATTAGAGGGTGCGGAGTACCAGGCAGTCAGCAAGTTTGGTAGGCTACTAATGACCAGCAGCAGCATCAGAGCTTGGAGAAGCCTAATTACCGTGTCTAAACGGTCACGTGGAATTTGACTACCTTCATGACTCGTGACCGCCGGTGTGAGTCTTAACAGCCCCTTGTGGCGTGAACATACCCAATTGGGCAGTTAGAGTGTGTGTGTGTGTGTGTGTGTGACGTGAGTTATGTGTGTTGAGAGGGGGCAGGATTCAGGGCCCTAAGTTGGGAAACTAATTCAAAATGGCTGCTGGTTATCTCCATGCCCTGAGTGGTGCACACACACACACACCCTCCAGCTCCATCAACTCTCCGTCCCCTCTCTCCCCCCCCATGATAGATGACTTCCATCTTAATGGATCTACGTTATTTTACTTATTCTTACCAGATGGCCTCTTCATATTAAGCAGTCCATTAGGTAGTTGGAAACACATTACGCACTTCCAGCTGCTAAAAATACATGAATGAAACACAAATAGATCTGGGAGAGAACAAGACACACACACACAAACCTCCTGGTTTCTCAGCTGTATCACATTGCATGTTAAAACACACGCAACCCCTCCCTCCTGGTTTCTCAGCTGTCTTAAATTGCATGTTAAAAACACACGCACATAGGAACACACATTCACAGGGAACACAACCCCCTTCCCCCCGTGCTCCATGAGCGGTGAGTCATCCCTCCATTCACGTCACTGAGAAAAGAGACCAGAGAGAGCAGTTAGCAGCAGAACCCCCGCCCCTCCATTAATCCCCTCCCGCTCGCTGTTTTCTACCTCTCTCTCTCTCTCTCTCCCTCCCTCCGTCCGTCCGTCCCCTCCCCACCACCTCTAGTCTGACACCTAACTCTGCTGATGGAGAGACCACCACCTCTAGTCTGACACATCTCTCCTTTGTTGAGTACCACATCAGTCAGGCTGAGTCTCGTCAGTCAGGCTGGCCCACCTCTAGCTCTAAGTAGAGAAACTAGCCAGAGCACTGAGCTCATCATGGGGACGGGGGGGTGGGAGAGAGAGGACTGGGATACGTGGAATGTTGATTAAATGAAGGAGGGGATTAAAAGGCGAGGCAGTGGGTCTGGAAGGGGAGATGGAGGAATAGACAGCCTGTCCAGTGCTCTGTTAAAGAGGTGCAACGTGTGAAAAGTGTCTATTTCTTACATTTCAATTTGCAACGTTGAAAGATTCCCTTCATACACCCTGTTTCCCTTCATACACCCGGTTTCCCAGGGGACATCCTTCATACACCCGGTTTCCCAGGGGACATCCTTCATACACCCGGTTTCCCAGGGGACATCCTTCATACACCCCGTTTCCCAGGGGACATCCTTCATTCACCCCGTTTCCCAGGGGACATCCTTCATTCACCCCGTTTCCCAGGGGACATCCTTCATTCACCCGGTTTCCCAGGGGACATCCTTCATTCACCCCGTTTCCCAGGGGACATCCTTCATTCACCCCGTTTCCCAGGGGACATCCTTCATTCACCCGCTTCCCAGGGGACATCCTTCATTCACCCGTTTCCCAGGGGACATCCTTCATTCACCCCGTTTCCCAGGGGACATCCTTCATTCACCCCGTTTCCCAGGGGACATCCTTCATTCACCCCGTTTCCCAGGGGACATCCTTCATTCACCCCGTTTCCCAGGGGACATCCTTCATTCACCCCGTTTCCCAGGGGACATCCTTCATTCACCCCGTTTCCCAGGGGACATCCTTCATTCACCCCGTTTCCCAGGGGACATCCTTCATACACCCGGTTTCCCAGGGGACATCCTTCATACACCCGGTTTCCCAGGGGACATCCATCATTCACCCGGTTTCCCAGGGGACATCCATCATTCACCCTGTTTCCCAGGGAGCGGGAGACAATGAGGGTGGGGGGGGTGCAGTCCAAGTAAAGTGACACAGGATGGTCATAATGCTTATTAACAGTGTCAGAGTGTATTTTCTACAAATTATTTACAAAATATGACGAGAAAAACATGATTGGCAGGGAAAAAAACTTGAATAAATGTGGGTTTCGACTCTTATGTAGGTGTCATAACCAGCCATAAAATAACGCAATATATATGTCACAACAGGTATAAATATATGACAGGTTATGACCATATTATGACAGGTTGACAAAAGTTAATGTCAGCTGTTATGAAATATTATGACATGGTTATGACACTGGGTGTCAAGTCAAGTGTCAACGTAAAAAGTGTGGGAGCGCCGCTCCGGCAGCAAGGCCTCCCAGCAAGGCCTCCCAGCAAGGCCTCCCAGCAAGGCCTCCCAGCAAGGCCTCCCAGCAAGGCCTCCCAGCAAGGCCTCCCAGCGAAGCTTCAAGTCTCCTATCTCCTTTCCCGAGCGGCTATTCCTCCACCTAGAACCTAACGCTTCCACATAGCCTAAATATTTGTAATTTAACTTTTAAAATATTTTACTTTTCATGCGTGTGGCATAAACACAACCAATCACAAATGTTTTAATCTGATTAGGCTAGTTCAAAAACTCTCCTGTAGGCTACCTGCTCACGTTCATCCATTCCACTCTAATATAATTTCAGCAATCAAATTGTGCACCGGCCCTTCGACGAATCGAAAGAGCCATCTGTTCTAAAAACACCAAAACGGAGAAGCAAAGCCTTCGCTACTGGGTGGGATGTATTTTCTGTTTGCAGAGAATGACATACTATTTATAGTGTTGAAAAACCAAACCATGAAGAAGCACCTCCGACTGTAATCAGTTATGTCCCTGCCTCCAACCAAACCATGAAATCGCCTGTCTGTAATCAGTTATGTCCCTGCCTCCAACCAAACCATGAAATCGCCTGTCTGTAATCAGTTATGTCCCTGCCTCCAACCAAACCATGAAATCGCCTGTCTGTAATCAGTTATGTCCCTGCCTCCAACCAAACCATGAAATCGCCTGTCTGTAATCAGTTATGTCCCTGCCTCCAACCAAACCATGAAATCGCCTGTCTGTAATCAGTTATGTCCCTGCCTCCAACCAAACCATGAAATCGCCTGTCTGTAATCAGTTATGTCCCTGCCTCCAACCAAACCATGAAATCGCCTGTCTGTAATCAGTTATGTCCCTGCCTCCAACCAAACCATGAAATCGCCTGTCTGTAATCAGTTATGTCGACAACAATAATATACAGTCTGCTGGGTTTTCCATGCATCGGCAAGAGAGAACAGCCGGTAAGACGAAGGGCAGGGATCATAATAGCTGGTGAGCGATGTCTAATATTAAGGAAGTCTCGAGGTATTGCTCGCCTGAGGTAGAGTACCTCATGATAAGCTGTAGACCACACTATCTACCTAGAGAGTTCTCATCTATATTATTCATAGCTGTCTATTTACCACCACAGACCGATGCTGGCACTAAGACCGCACTCAAAGAAGACCGCATTCAGAAGCGGCATTCCTAGTTGGCCAGGGACTTAAATCAGTTCTACCGCATTTCTACCAGCATGTAAAATGTGCAACTCTAGACCACCTTTACGCCACACCAGAGACGGGAACAAAGCTCTCCCCCGCCCTCCATTTGGCAAAACTGACCATAATTCTATTCTCCTGATTCCTGCTTACCAGCAAAAACTAAAAGCAGGAAGTACCAGTGACTAGCTCAATACGAAAGTGGTCAGATGACGCGGAAGCTACGCTACGGGACTGTTTTGCTAGACACAGACTGGAATATGTTCCGGGATTCATCCAATGGCATTGAGGAGTACACCACCTCAGTGTGTGTGTGTGTGTGCGCATCACAAAGCCTGCCTGCGCTCCTTACAGTCCCTGACAGAGCAGAGAGGGATGACTAACAGGGTCTCAACCACATCTCATTCTGACAGACACAGACTCGGTCGCTATAGTGTGACTGCACTACAAAACACAGAAACACACTGCAATTACAGCAAACAGTGATTTGACATGATGATAGTGTATCAGTACACAGCTCGTTCAATCATCTGTCAAATTAAAACAGTCAGACAGAGCGAGAGAGAGATAGCGAGAGAAAGAGATAGCGAGAGAAAGAGAGAGATAGCTCGAGAGAGATAGCGAGAGCGACACATGGGAAGTACTGGGTCATGCTCAGGAGGAACTATCTGTACTGAATAAGTAAAGCTTACATTTTGTTTCCCATTTCCCAGCTTCATTAACCCCTTGACCCACCTGTAGGAGAGAACTAAAAGCAGTACAACTATTTGTTAGGGTGTCTTACCTGTGATACACTGAAACTGACCATCCTCTCGCCGTATAGTGAAGGCCTCACCTGGGTTCACCTGCACCAGGATTACCTGTGGAGAGAAACACATCAAATACCTGTATAATGACATCACCCAGGTGTTCACTCGGCACGAAACGAAAAAGAAGAACACAAATAAGACGTAACGGTGAGGGACTACCTGAACTTGTCCAATGAGAAACACTTGTTTTGATTTGTCATTTTAAAAATGTTTTTCTACAGTATGGTCCCAATGAACTCAACCCGGTTTACACCTGTTTACAGACAGTCAGGAACAGACAGCCTCTTTTACCAGCATACCCAGTATTCTGGTTCTCCATGTAGATGTGATTCCACATGTATTCTGATTCTCCATGTAGATATGATTCTCCATGTAGATATGATTCCACATGTATTCTGATTCTCCATGTATTCTGATTCTTCATGTAGATATGATTCCACATGTATTCTGATTCCACATGTACAGTTGAAGTCGGAGGTTTACATACACCTTAGCCACAATTCCTGACATTTAATCCTAGTAAAAATTCCCTGTCTTAGGTCAGTTAGGATCACCACTTTACTTTAAGAATGTGAAATGTCAGAATAATAGAGAGAATTATTTATTTCAGCTTTAATTTCTTTCATGACATTCCCAGTGGGTCAGAAGTTTACATACACTCAATTAGTATTTGGTAGCATTGCCTTTAAATTGTTTAACTTGGGTCAAACGTTTCAGGTAGCCTTCCACAAGCATCCCACAATAAGTTGGGTGAATTTTGGCCCGTTCCTCCTGACAGAGCTGGTGTAACTGAGTCAGATTTGTAGGCCTCCTTGCTCGCACACGCTTTTTCAGTTCTGCCCACAACATGTCTATAGGATTGAGGTCAGGGCTTTGTGATGGCCACTCCAATGCCTTGACTTTGTTGTCCTTAAGCCATTTTGCCACAACTTTGGAAGTATGCTTGGGGTCATTGTTCATTTGGCAGACCCATTTGCGATCAAGCTTTAACTTCCTGACTGATGTCTTGAGATGTTGCTTCAATATATCCACATAAATTGTCCTTCCTCATGATGCCATCTATTTCATCTACCAGTCCCTCCTGCAGCAAAGCACCCCCACAACATGATGCTGCCACCCCCGTGCTTCACGGTTGGGATGGTGTTCTTCGGCTTGCAAGCCTCCCCCTTTTTCCTCCAAACATTACGATGGTCATTATGGCCAAACAGTTCTATTTTTGTTTCATCAGACCAAAGGACATTTGTCCAAAAAATACAATCTTTGTCCCCATGTGCAGTTGCAAACCATAGTCTGTTTTTTTTATGGAGGTTTTGGAGCAGTGGCTTCTTCCTTGCTGAGCGGCCTTTCAGGTTATGCCGATATTGGTCTCATTTTACTGTGGACTAGATACTTTTGTACCAGTTTCCTCCAGCATCTTCACAAGGTCCTTTGCTGTTGTTCTGGGATTGATTTGCACTTTTTGCACCAAAGTACGTTCATCTCTAGGGGACAGAACGAGTCTCCATCCTGAGCGGTATGACGGCTGCGTGGTCCCATGGTGTTTATACTTGCGTACTATTGTTTGTACAGATGAACGTGGTACCTTCAGGTGTTTGGAAATCGCTCCCAAGGATGAACCAGACTTGTGGAGATCTACAATATTTTTTTCTGAAGTCTTGGCTGATTTCCTTTGATTTTCCCATGATGTCAAGCAAAGAGGCACTGAGTTTGAAGGTAGGCCTTGAAATACATCCCCAGGTACACCTCCAAATTGACTCAAATGATGCCAATTAGCCTATCAGAAGCTTTTAAAGCCATGACATAATTTTCAGGAATTTTCCAACCTACATGTAGATATTATTCTACATTTATTCTGATTCTCCATGTAGATAACACCTCCGACAGCTTCCTATGAAACGACCCGCTGTAAACAAGCAAAACAGAACAGTGAACTGTCATCTCATTATAGACAGGAGGATTCCCTTCTTTCCCACAGCACTCCATAGCGGTACACTTATCCCCCTCACCCGCCCCTCTCTCCACCCCACCCTGACCATGAGAGACCCATAATGGTGAGCCCAGCACGCACGCACGCACACAGGACACCTGACTGATACAAAGAGAAGGGGGCTAGATTCAGTTCTGACGTGTGAACAACGTCACTTCGGCAGACAGTGCCGAGGACTCAGGAAGAGGGAGAATATTGGTCTGTTCTGGTCACTATAGGGCTCTGGTCAAAATGTCGTGCAGTAGATAGGGAATAGGATACCGTTTGGGGGGGGTGCAGCCTATGACTCAGTCACTCCACTGTCATTTTTATAACACACTGAGCTCATGACACGTCTGGTCTCTCTGACGTGTCAAATAAACCCTAATAATAAATAAACCCTAATAATAAATAAACCCTAGGTCTCAATTGTCTGTCTGCTTAAAGCAGCTCAGAGTATGAATTCTGGTCTAGGATCAGTTTTTCCTAATATACCTACTACTGTACATACCGTTTTCCTTCCAAATACTATACTGCCTATACACACACACACCATGTATTTTTGTGGATTGTTTTATTTTAATTGTTTTATTGTACTTGTTCTGTCAATTTTTTTAACGTATTTTGTACTTTTGCTTTGTGTGTGCTATAGGCTAACCCTGCAGCCTGGTCACTAAGAAAGACTGGTGAATAAAATTGCTCCCTATTCCTGATATCGCCTAGTCCAATCCTTTTGATCAGGGCTTATACGGCTCTGTTGAAAGTAGTGCACTTTATAGTAAATAGGGTTGCACTTAGGACACAAATGATGGCCAGACGCTACAAGAGATGTGACAAAGTAGCGCGGATTAATCCATTAAGACTGTCATCTTTAGATCCACTCTCTGCGTGTTACTTCATTAAAAACAACTTAAAGCCTCCTCTCCTCTCTAAGCCACTCCCCTCTCTAAGCCACTCCCCTCTCTCCAACATAAGCCCGCCCCTCTCCCCTCCATAAGCCCTCCACTATAAGCCACTCCCCCTTGCCTTCTCTAAGCCCTCACCTATAAGACACTCCCCCCTCCCCTCTCTAAGCCACTCCCCTCTCCAACATAAGCCCGCCCCTCTCCCCTCCATAAGCCTTCCTCTATAAGCCACTCCCCCCTCCCTTCTCTAAGCCCTCCCCTCTCTAGGCCCTCCCCTCTCTAAGCCCTCCCTTCTCTACTTACACGGCTCTGTTTAAAGTAGTGCACTTTATAATAAATAGGGTTCCACTTAGGACACAAACAAAAGCCTCTAGGAATACTAATCGCAAAATGTATCAAACTACGTAGGCTTCCAATTCTCAACTACCCTTTGCTTTAGGTGCTCAAGTAAAACAGAATTTCAAAAGATTTACATTTCAGAAAACAAACTACAGGTCTAGTTTCAATCAGAAGTAAACATCTCAAAAATAAGCATTTTAAATTCCACATGCCAAATCCTCTCGTCTCTAATCTCTCCTCTATAAGCCCGCCCCTCTAAAACATGATCTTATCGAGTCTACAAGATGCGCTGTAACGCGTGTAATTAGGATGTGTAGTTGATGTGTGTTCGCTCTGCGTGTTCGCTCTGCGTGTGGGCGCTGGTTAGTTAGGGATCCTACCTCGCTCTTGTGGAGATCTCTGCCATCATAGAAGCTGTGAGTCTCCCACGGCATAGGGCTCTGTCTGAGGCGGAGTATCCTCTCCGTCTCTCCCTGGCTCTGTGTCTGCACTGCATTCAGCATCACCTCCATGTCCACAGACTCACTCCCTTTCATGAACTCAGCTCAGACGGACTACTCCTTTCACTGCCTGCCACAGTGTGTCACGCACGCACACACACACGCACACACACGCCCTCTCACGGTGTCACGCACACAGATGTTGTTCACACGCCCACACAGGCAAGCAGCGACGGTGAGAGCATGATAGGAGGGTCTGGGTAGGTGGCTAATTGAATCAAAGTTAAGGCCCTCCCTATTGGTGGGGAGTGTGTGGGGGTCCATGACGCGTGTTTGTTTGCTTTCCACTTCCCGTGTGAAGCTACCAGCTGGCTTTATTTCCCACCAACATCCCTCCCTCCCTACCACCTCCCTACCCTACAATCCTTTCACCAACGACAGCACAGTCCACACCGCTCATCAACAACACCACTCAGCCTCCTCTCCCTCCATCCTCCTCCCTCCCAAATCTCTGCAGCCCTCTCTCCCCCTCTCTTACGGTAGCCCTCTCTCCCGGTAGCCCTCTGTCTCTCGCCTACGGTAGCCCTCTCTCGCCTCTCTCCTACGGTAGCCCTCTCTCGCCTCTCTCTCACGGTAGCCCTCTCTCGCCTCTCTCTCACGGTAGCCCTCTCTCCCGCTCTTACGGTAGCCCTCTCTCCCACTCTTACGGTAGCCCCCTCTCCCGGTAGCCCCCTCTCCCGGTAGCCCTCTCTCTCTCACGGTAGCCCTCTCTGTGTCTCTCTCTCTCCCTCGCTTACGGTAGCCCTCTCCCTCTCTTACGGTAGCCCTCTCTCACGGTAGCCCTCTCTCCCTCTAGCCCTCTCTCCCGGTAGCCCTCTCTCCCGGTAGCCCTCTCTCCCGGTAGCCCTCTCTCCCGGTAGCCCTCTCTGTGTCTCTCTCTCTCTCACGGTACCCCTCTCTCACGGTAGCCCCCTCTCCCTCTCTCACGGTAGCCAACTCTCCTCTCTCACGGTAGCCCCCTCTCCCGCTCTCACGGTAGCCCCCTCTCCCGCTCTCACGGTAGCCCCCTCTCCCGCTCTCACGGTAGCCCTCTCTCCCGCTCTCACGGTAGCCCTCTCTCCCGCTCTCACGGTAGCCCTCTCTCCCTCTCTCACGGTAGCCCTCTCTCCCGGTAGCCCTCTCTCCCTCTCTTACGGTAGCCCTCTCTGTAGCCCCCTCGCTCTCTCTTACGGTAGCCCCCTCTCCCTCTCTCACGGTAGCCCCCTCTCCCTTTCTCACGGTAGCCCCCTCTCACGGTAGCCCTCTCTCCCTCTCTCACGGTAGCCCTCTCCCCCTCTCTTACGGTAGCCCTCTCTTACGGTAGCCCCTCTCTCCCTCTCTACGGTAGCCCCTCTCCCTCTCTTACAGTAGCCCCTCTCCCTCTCTTACGGTAGCCCTCTCTGTGTCTCTCTCGCTCTCTTACGGTAGCCCCTCTCCCTCTCTTACGGTAGCCCCCTCTCCCTCTCTTACGGTAGCCCCCTCTCCCTCTCTTACGGTAGCCCCTCTCCCTCTCTTACGGTAGCCCCTCTCCCCTCTCTTACGGTAGCCCCCTCTCCCTCTCTTACGGTAGCCCTCTCTGTGTCTCTCTCGCTCTCTCTTACGGTAGCCCCCTCTCCCTCTCTTACGGTAGCCCTCTCTGTGTCTCTCTCGCTCTCTCTTACGGTAGCCCCCTCTCCCTCTCTTATGGTAGCCCCCTCTCCCTCTCTTACGGTAGCCCCTCTCCCTCTCTTACGGTAGCCCCCTCTCCCTCTCTTACGGTAGCCCCCTCTCCCTCTCTTACGGTAGCCCCCTCTCCCTCTCTTACGGTAGCCCCCTCTCCCTCTCTTACGGTAGCCCTCTCTGTGTCTCTCTCGCTCTCTCTTACGGTAGCCCCCTCTCTTACGGTAGCCCCCTCTCCCTCTCTTACGGTAGCCCTCTCTGTGTCTCTCTCGCTCTCTCTTACGGTAGCCCCCTCTCCCTCTCTTACGGTAGCCCCCTCTCCCTCTCTTACGGTAGCCCTCTCTGTGTGTCTCTCTCTCTTACGGTAGCCCTCTGTGTGTCTCTTACTTACAGTTGCCCGCATCTCTCTCATTCAGGCGTCGCTGTTCTCACGATCACAGAAAGAAAAAAGGACCGACCGACCCCCGGGCAGCACTCCAGGGTCTCAGAGACCCTCTCCTCTCCCACCTCACCCAGCCTTCATCACCTGCGACACCGCCACATCGGGCCTCAGCGAATCTAGACTCCTGTCCTCTCTTTATTCCCTCCACGGACCACCCTCACGCCTCCACACCGAGCCCAGGGAGGAGAAGCCCTGCCAGGGAGAGGACTGGCGCAGCAGCGGGGGGGCTGTGGTGGGGGCAGATGGATGGATGGACGAGGTTTTCTGGCTTGGTTTCTGCTCAGCGCTGGCTGGCTCCCTGGAGGTAATCTCTGTATCTGTGTAGCGCAGCCACGGCTGTAGCGTTAGTGTTCACAGGAGGGTCTCTAGCGTGGCGTGATGCCCATGTTTGTTTGCACAGACAGTACCCTGCTCGACTCTGCCTCCTCTGTTCCACAGCGCCACTGTGGCGCTTTCTCTCCCCCTCCTCCTCCTCCTCCTCCTAGTCTCCTTCCCCCTCTCCCTTTCTCCTGCCTCAGGCTCCAGCAGCAGCGGCAGCCCGTCTCCACGGTAACCCCTTCAACAAAATAAGTCGCGGTGATGTCCGCATCACAGCCGTCACGGAGAGAGTGAAACGACAGACATCGCCCAGGCAGCGCCCGCTCCGGCTGTCCTCTGTTCTACGGTAGAGAAGGGGGAGGGATAGGAGGATGACAGGGACAGAGAGGAGATTCTAGATGGAAGAACACGGGATAAAGGCTTCTGAATTGTCGCTTGATATCCCTCGCTCTCCCTCTTTCAGTGTGTTAGAGGGTTTTCTCCCTCCCCGTCTCTGCGCTTGCGTGTCTGCTACTCCATGCCTCTCTTTGAAACAACATAACAATTATATTCTTAAAAAAAAAAATATATATACACACACATATACACACACACACGTTTTATTAAACCACCCGCGGGATGGCCGTATGTTTGACAACCCCGCTCTACACACCAATCAGGGGGCTCCTTTGTTCAGCCTGCCTTCACCGCGACAACAATGACGTAAAGGAACTGAGCAGAGCCTGACATGCACAACACCACTCCCCTCCCTCGCTCTGTTCCCTGTTCTGTCTCCGTCCTCTTTTCTATCCATCTCTCTCCATCCCACCTTCTCCTTCCCTCCCTCGCTCTTCCATTCACAGAGCAAAACACAGTACACCTTCTATTAATAACGTGACTGATGTGTGAGGAGACGAGGCGGCGGGAGGCGGCTAGAGGAGACGAGGTGGCGGGAGGTGGCTAGAGGAGACGAGGCGGCGGGAGGCGGCTAGAGGAGACGAGGTGGCGGGAGGTGGCTAGAGGAGACGAGGCGGTGGCTAGAGGAGACGAGGCGGTGGGAGGCGGCTAGAGGAGACGAGGCGGCGGCTAGAGGAGACGAGGCGGTGGGAGGCGGCTAGAGGAGACGAGGCGGTGGCTAGAGGAGACGAGGCGGTGGCTAGAGGAGACGAGGCGGTGGGAGGCGGCTAGAGGAGACGAGGCGGTGGGAGGCAGCTAGAGGAGACGAGGCGGTGGCTAGAGGAGACGAGGCGGTGGCTAGAGGAGACGAGGCGGTGGCTAGAGGAGACGAGGTGGTGGGAGGAGGCTAGAGGAGACGAGGCGGTGGCTAGAGGAGACGAGGTGGTGGCTAGAGGAGACGAGGCGGCGGCTAGAGGAGACAAGGCGGCGGCTAGAGGAGACGAGGCGGTGGCTAGAGGAGACGAGGCGGTGGCTAGAGGAGACGAGGAGGTGGGGAGTTGATGGCTGTTCAACAATTTATACATGCTCTTATCCAGAGCGACTTACAGTAGTGAGAGCATACATTTCTGTAGTAGTCCCCGTGGGAATTGAACCCGCAACCCTGGCGTTGCAAGCATCATGCTCTACCAACTGAGCCACACAGGACTGCTACCGTCTATTGGGCTGGAGAGAGAAGCTGCTTCTCAGTCTCTCTGTTCCCGGCTTTGATGCACCTATACTGTTCCCTGCTGGGTGGCAGCGAGGTGAACTGACCTCGGGTGGCTTAATGACCTCCTTGGCATTTCGTACCAGGCGGCGAATCAGCCCGACAGAACGCTCTGAAATGGCGCCACGGCGAATTTCTTAAGCCGCTTGAAGTCGAAGGAGGTCGCTGTTAGGCCTTCTCCACCCCACGGTGTCGGTGCGGTGGGACCATTTCAGGCCCTCAGTGATGTGCACGCCAAGGACCTCTCCACTGCGGCCCCGTCGACGTCTCACGTCCCTGCTTCATGAATGGAATCCTGCTACTTTCCACCAGGGACCCACAGCACTGAGATCATTCATACGAGCCGCAGAAAATCTCTATTAGACACGACCAACCGCTGTGCCATTGACAGACTACACAACAACAAGAAATACGGAAGTAAAATAATATTTGGACGAGCAGTGTGCGCCATCTAAGCCTATATGGTTTTTAGCCTCTCCGTATTACTGTCTTTATCAGAGTTAACCGTAAAGTTCATAGCTTTGTCTTTTTAAACTCCGGAACAAGAGGGAGAAAAATTAACGATCACAAGTTCACCTGCCGCGCCGCTAACGTCAGTCAGCTAGCTGCCGCGCCGCTAACGTCAGTCAGCTAGCTGCCGCGCCGCTAACGTCAGTCAGCTAGCTGCCGCGCCGCTAACGTCAGTCAGCTAGCTGCGCGCGCTAACGTCAGTCAACTAGCTGCCGAGCCGCTAACGTCAGTCAGCTAGCTGCCGCGCCGCTAACGTCAGTCAACTAGCTGCCGCGCCGCTAACGTCAGTCAGCTAGCTCTCAAATCTCTCAGCTTTAACTCTATAGCCTATAGTGTCGGTGAATAAAAATAGTCTGTATAAACCAAGGCCTTTTCTCTAATCATTGGGTTGGATCATTCTTCCAGCCTGTGTTAACACTAAAAGGTTTTTCCCAGAAGAGTGAGATGTCTTGACTCCTGTCACGTTAAAAATCACAGAGAGAAAGAAGGCAGGCGTGTAGCAGATTAACAGGCAGGAAATGCCGTAAGGAACCTCCAGGACGATGACACAGATGAAGAACAGCTTCTCGTACTATACTCTAAAAAACACAACGACCTGTCTGGCCGGGACAGACAGAGATCACACACTGCCCCAGTGCTAGCCTGCCCTAGCCAGTAGCTTCTAGCCTGACGTCTGTTTTATTACCCAAGGGACAGGGAAGCAGAGCTCTAGCTAGCTCTCTCTCTCCCTCCCTCCCTCCCTCCCGCTCTTCTCTTCACTGTGTGGTGAGTCAAGGTTCAGGTTTCTCACTATTTGTTCCTCTTAATTGTTTACTGTAGGCAGCAGCTGGCTCCACAGGAAGCCAGGAGCAGGGAGTGACGTAGGCAGGCAGTTACACCAGGAGAGGAGAAGAGCCTCAGCCTGCCTCTGTGTGTGTGTGTGTGTGTGTGTGTGGTAGGTAGGTTACACCGGGAGGTGAAGAACCTCAGCCTACCTCACTGTGTGTGTGTGTGTGTGTGTGTGTGTGTGTGTGGTAGGTTACACCGGTAAGGGTAGGAACCTCCCGTCTTGATCACACCAACAGCATCATCTGCATATGTGTGCAACAGAAGTTCAACATTCACCTTCTGCTACCGTTTCCTGTCAAGCCGTCTACAGCGTACAGTTTGACCCGCCCGTTCGATAAATCCGCACCACACAGAACGCTGCAGGGCAAACGCAATGTTACATTGGAAATTAATGTACTTATGGTGTACCAAAATGCAATGGCCAGGTCGGTGTGATCGAGGCGGCAGCCTGGAACAGTATCCAGAAACAGCTGTTAGCCGTGGCGGCCGCCAGACAGTAACAGCCAGCCAGTAACAGCCAGGAACTAATGCAGCCTCCAGAAACCGCCAGGCTGCCAGAAACCGCCAGGAAGAAAGTAGTGCAGCCTCCAGCAGTTAGCCAGCCAGAAACAGGCATTCAGAAACAGCCATTATCCATTCAGCCAACAGCAGCCAGGAAGTCAGTAACTAACGTAGCCGCTAGCTGGCCCGCCTAATGGCGACGATGCTGCTGCTACTGCTGCTTATAATGACGCTGACAAACTCACTTGCGCCAAAAAAAGCTAATTTATAGCTACTTAATAAGGCACCCTCTGGGCTCCCACTTGCTGGTGGATGGATGGAGGGGGGGGGGGAAATAGCTCTTCCTGGAAACGTTTACATTGTTTTTCTGCTTAGCATATCGCGTCATCTGGGTAATTCACGTAGATAAATTGCTAGGTTGCCAGAGGTAAAGCGTAGGTTTAAACACCAGGGGAAATGTACAGACAGACAGAGACACACACAGACTCTGGTGTGCCAGTGTCTCACGGTAGATTCCATCTGCTTACTGTGTTAATTAGCATCCCTCATAACATGATCGCTGAACCTCTCCAATTCAAGCCAGCTTCAGGGTTGATGAATATTCTGCTGCTGTCTGCATACACCTTCACTGCTGGGGAGTATCCTGCCTCCACATACACCTTCACTGCTGGGGAGTATCCTGCCTCCACATACACCTTCACTGCTGGGGAGTATCCTGCCTCCACATACACCTTCACTGCTGGGGAGTATCCTGCCTCCACATACACCTTCACTGCTGGGAGTATCCTGCCTCCACATACACCTTCACTGCTGGGGAGTATCCTGCCTCCACATACACCTTCACTGCTGGGAGTATCGTGCCTCTATATACACCTTCACTGCTGGGAGTATCGTGCCTCCACATACACCTTCACTGCTGGGGAGTATCCTGCCTCCACATACACCTTCACTGCTGGGGAGTATCGTGCCTCCACATACACCTTCACTGCTGGGGAGTATCCTGCCTCCACATACACCTTCACTGCTGGGGAGTATCGTGCCCCTATACACACCTTCACTGCTGGGGAGTATCCTGCCTCCACATACACCTTCACTGCTGGGGAGTATCCTGCCCCTACATACACCTTCACTGCTGGGGAGTATCCTGCCTCCACATACACCTTCACTGCTGGGGAGTATCGTGCCCCTATACACACCTTCACTGCTGGGGAGTATCCTGCCTCCACATACACCTTCACTGCTGGGGAGTATCGTGCCCCTATACACACCTTCACTGCTGGGGAGTATCCTGCCTCCACATACACCTTCACTGCTGGGGAGTATCCTGCCTCTATACACACCTTCACTGCTGGGAGTATCCTGCCTCCACATACACCTTCACTGCTGGGGAGTATCCTGCCTCCACATACACCTTCACTGCTGGGGAGTATCCTGCCTCCACATACACCTTCACTGCTGGGGAGTATCCTGCCTCCACATACACCTTCACTGCTGGGGAGTATCCTGCCTCCACATACACCTTCACTGCTGGGGAGTATCCTGCCTCCACATACACCTTCACTGCTGGGGAGTATCCTGCCCCTATATACACCTTCACTGCTGGGGAGTATCCTGCCTCCACATACACCTTCATTGCTGGGGAGTATCCTGCCTCTACATACACCTCCAACTCCAGTTGGTTTCAGTCACTCCACAACTCTGAAGTGGACTAGAGCAGTGTTTTTCCAGTGGTGGCTTACTGTCATGATAGAATACAGAAGCGTAAGAATGTCATAGAAGACATTTTTTATATATTCAACTTGGCTAACTTGTTTAACCTGGTTACTTAACCTGGTTACTTACCGTGGCTACCTTGTTTATCCTGGTTATTTAACCTGGTTACCGTGTGATAAAAATACTTGTTTCAAGAGAGACGTGGATAGAATAGAACAAGCCTCAGTTTGACTGGACATAAGGTGAAGGACTAAGTCTCAGCCAGGCAGTCAGCGGGCCAGGCAGTACAGGGAGTAGACCTACAACCAGCGTAATAACTGAACACTGAAAGGACCTGCCCTGTAGAGTCACAATACGGCTTTCTTTATAACACTGATCCAACTCCTCTTTCTCACACACACACACCTCTTTCACAACACAACTCACAATGACAAATATGTAGGACAGAGTTTAGCCTGCTGCCTGTCTGCCTGACAGGAGGGCCTCTGATTCTACTCTTCAATAAGGTGTTAAGTTCCAGCCACCCACTGGAGAGACAGCATTGCTATGGAAACATTGCCTTGGTTTCACAGAGAGAAAGAGAGAGAGAAAAAGCGCGAGAGCGGAGAAAAAAGGTGAAGTGATTAAAATGATGTGTGGAAAGAGCAGGAGAGAAGTGGCGGAGGGGAGGTGAGGGGCGGAGTGGCCGTGGGGAGGTGAGGGGCGGAGTGGCCGTGGGGAGGTGAGGGGCGGAGTGGCCGTGGGGAGGTGAGGGGCGGAGTGGCCGTGGGGAGGTGAAGGAAGGGTTCGCGTTCGACCTGGACGACATGGTGAGGAGTGTGTCACGGAGAGATCCGGCTCCCCCCTCTGTGTCACGGAGAGATCAGTCCTGGCTATGGACACACAGCCCTAGGGGATCAGACCTATTATATTTATATACGGGTGCCATTTGGAAAGCACATTCAAATCTGCCTCACCCCCTCTCTCACATGGACAGACATAAAAACAAACCCTTTCCAGAAGGCGAATACAAAACAGAAGCTGCAGCTGCCAACAGGATGACAAAGCAAATATGTAAAAAAGATAAGAGCTGTGTAGACTACGTCATTTTGTACAGTCAGAGAGAGCCTAGGGGTAAAGTCTGGGCCTGCTGCCCAACTGGGACCATATTCCCTATTTAGCGTTCTGGCTGTTATTTACAGCGAGGAAAACAGCTGGGCACCTGGACCATTTGTTAAGTATCGACAAACAACAGGAACCAGACTCAGAGGAGAGGAGACTTAAAAATGGGATGTAAACAGTAGTTAGTCATCTCTAAATGAAAATAATATATTTTCAAGACAGGTAATGACTCCAAGACACCACACCACCACTACTCTACCCTACACTAATGGGTGAAAGCCAGCAACCTGCCTAGTGATGAGAACTGACCAGGTGAAAAGCCAGCAACCTGCCTAGTGATGAGAACTGACCAGGTGAAAAGCCAGCAACCTGCCTAGTGATGAGAACTGACCGGGTGAAAGCCAGCAACCTGCCTAGTGATGAGAACTGACCGGGTGAAAGCCAGCAACCTGCCTAGTGATGAGAACTGACCATATAGGACCTCCCCTTACCCTGCTCCTCCCTTCCCCCTCCTATATCTAGGACCTCCCCTCCTATATCTATCTATAGGTCCTCCCCCAGCTGTCAGAGGATTTACACACCTCCTGACACGTGCTCGACACAAGCACACGACAGGCACTTTAAACCCCACACCTCTCGGACACAGTAGGCCTACAGTACTAAACCTGTGGTACAGAAATCCCTTAACTTACCAGGGGCTCTATTCAGAGAGCATCTCAAGAGTGCCGATCTAGGATCTGTCCATATCATCTTATTCCTTGTGATCTAATAAGGCAAAGACTGATCCTAGTTCAGCATCTCCTACTGTGAAACGCTTTGTGGATAGGGCCCAGATCTGGCCAGTGATCAGTACGGTTAAACATCATGTCTTTCCCTACAGCAGGGACGGCAACCTCATGTTCCCCGCGGGCAGCAAAATCGGGCTTCACAGAGGTCCTGAGGGGCCCGCACATCAAATTGATTTTAAATTTTCACCGCATCAAAAAAAAATTGCATAAAAATATCTGTCTATCCATCACTTTCGGGAATTTCCCGATGCTCCCTGGCTGTCTAGCTTTCATTTCAATGTCTGTTATCAAGCTAGACACACATTCCGTGTGTATTATACCTACAGCTCGAGTGTCAGCAGGGGCTTAACACAGCCAAGCAGTTTGACTCCACTAAACAGTCACAGACGGTAAACATAGGTACAAGTTTAACAACCTTGAGACTTCAGAGTGACAAATCCTGAATCCAGTTAAAACACAACTATAGATAATACATCTTTATTCTATCATAGTACCTGCTGGGGTCCAGTATACAGGGCCTACACAATATAGAATAGAATAGAATGTGACAGTACCTGCTGGGGTCCAGTATACAGGGCCTACACAATATAGAATAGAATAGAATGTGACAGTACCTGCTGGGGTCCAGTATACAGGGCCTACACAATATAGAATAGAATGTGACAGTACCTGCTGGGGTCCAGTATACAGGGCCGACACATTATAGAATAGAATGTGACAGTACCTGCTGGGGTCCAGTATACAGGGCCCACACATTATAGAATAGAATGTGACAGTACCTGCTGGGGTCCAGTATACAGGGCCTACACAATATAGAATAGAATGTGACAGTACCTGCTGGGGTCCAGTATACAGGGCCTACACAATATAGAATAGAATGTGACAGTACCTGCTGGGGTCCAGTATACAGGGCCGACACATTATAGAATAGAATGTGACAGTACCTGCTGGGGTCCAGTATACAGGGCCAACACATTATAGAATAGAATGTGACAGTACCTGCTGGGGTCCAGGATACAGGGCCTACAGATTATAGAATGTGACAGTACCTGCTGGGGTCCAGTATACAGGGCCCACACATTATAGAATATAATAGAATGTGACAGTACCTGCTGGGGTCCAGTATACAGGGCCTACACATTATAGAATAGAATGTGACAGTACCTGCTGGGGTACAGTATACAGGGCCTACACATTATAGAATAGAATGTGACAGTACCTGCTGGGGTCCAGGATACAGGGCCTACAGATTATAGAATGTGACAGTACCTGCTGGGGTCCAGTATACAGGGCCGACACATTATAGAATAGAGTAGAATGTGACAGTACATGCTGGGGTCCAGTATACAGGGCCAACACATTATAGAATAGAATGTGACAGTACCTGCTGGGGTCCAGTATACAGGGCCTACACATTATAGAATATAATAGAATGTGACAGTACCTGCTGGGGTCCAGTATACAGGGCCTACACATTATAGAATAGAAAGTGACAGAACCTGCTGGGGTCCAGTATACAGGGCCTAAACATTATAGAATAGAGTAGAATGTGACAGTACCTGCTGGGGTCCAGTATACAGGGCCTACACATTATAGAATAGAATGTGACAGTACCTGCTGGGGTCCAGTATACAGGGCCGACACATTATAGAATAGAATGTGACAGTACCTGCTGGGGTCCAGTATACAGGGCCTACACATTATAGAATAGAATGTGACAGTACCTGCTGGGGTCCAGGATACAAGGCCTACAGATTATAGAATGTGACAGTACCTGCTGGGGTCCAGGATACAGGGCCTACAGATTATAGAATGTGACAGTACCTGCTGGGGTCCAGTATACAGGGCCGACACATTATAGAATAGAGTAGAATGTGACAGTACATGCTGGGGTCCAGTATACAGGGCCAACACATTATAGAATAGAATGTGACAGTACCTGCTGGGGTCCAGTATACAGGGCGACACATTATAGAATAGAATGTGACAGTACCTGCTGGGGTCCAGTATACAGGGCCTACACATTATAGAATAGAATGTGACAGTACCTGCTGGGGTCCAGTATACAGAGCCTACACATTATAGAATAGAATGTGACAGTACCTGCTGGGGTCCAGTATACAGGGCCTACACATTATAGAATAGAATGTGACAGTACCTGCTGGGGTCCAGTATACAGAGCCTACACATTATAGAATAGAATGTGACAGTACCTGCTGGGGTCCAGTATACAGGGCCTACACATTATAGAATAGAATAGAATGTGACAGTACCTGCTGGGGTCCAGTATACAGGGCCTACACATTATAGAATAGAATGTGACAGTACCTGCTGGGGTCCAGTATACAGGGCCTACACATTATAGAATAGAATATGACAGTACCTGCTGGGGTCCAGTATACAGGGCCTACACATTATAGAATGTGACAGTACCTGCTGGGGTCCAGTATACAGGGCCGACACATTATAGAATAGAATGTGACAGTACCTGCTGGGGTCCAGTATACAGGGCCTACACATTATAGAATAGAATAGAATGTGACAGTACCTGCTGGGGTCCAGTATACAGGGCCTACACATTATAGAATAGAATATGACAGTACCTGCTGGGGTCCAGTATACAGGGCCTACACATTATAGAATGTGACAGTACCTGCTGGGGTCCAGTATACAGGGCCTACACATTATAGAATAGAATGTGACAGTACCTGCTGGGGTCCAGTATACAGGGCCTACACATTATAGAATAGAATGTGACAGTACCTGCTGGGGTCCAGTATACAGGGCCTACACATTATAGAATAGAATAGAATGTGACAGTACCTGCTGAGGTCCAGTATACAGGGCCTACACATTATATAATAGAATGTGACAGTACCTGCTGGGGTCCAGTATACAGGGCCTACACATTATAGAATGCGACAGTACCTGCTGGGGTCCAGTATACAGGGCCTACACATTATAGAATGTGACAGTACCTGCTGGGGTCCAGTATACAGGGCCTACACATTATAGAATAGAATAGAATGTGACAGTACCTGCTGGGGTCCAGTATACAGGGCCTACACATTATAGAATAGAATGTGACAGTACCTGCTGGGGTCCAGTATACAGGGCCTACACATTATAGAATGTGACAGTACCTGCTGGGGTCCAGTATACAGGGCCTACACATTATAGAATATAATGTGACAGTACCTGCTGGGGTCCAGGATACAGGGCCCACACATTATAGAATAGAATGTGACAGTACCTGCTGGGGTCCAGTATACAGGGCCTACACATTATAGAATAGAATGTGACAGTACCTGCTGGGGTCCAGTATACAGGGCCTACACATTATAGAATAGAATGTGACAGTACCTGCTGGGGTCCAGTATACAGGGCCCACACATTATAGAATATAATAGAATGTGACAGTACCTGCTGGGGTCCAGTATACAGGGCCTACACATTATAGAATAGAATGTGACAGTACCTGCTGGGGTACAGTATACAGGGCCTACACATTATAGAATAGAATGTGACAGTACCTGCTGGGGTCCAGGATACAGGGCCTACAGATTATAGAATGTGACAGTACCTGCTGGGGTCCAGTATACAGGGCCGACACATTATAGAATAGAGTAGAATGTGACAGTACATGCTGGGGTCCAGTATACAGGGCCAACACATTATAGAATAGAATGTGACAGTACCTGCTGGGGTCCAGTATACAGGGCCTACACATTATAGAATATAATAGAATGTGACAGTACCTGCTGGGGTCCAGTATACAGGGCCTACACATTATAGAATAGAAAGTGACAGAACCTGCTGGGGTCCAGTATACAGGGCCTAAACATTATAGAATAGAGTAGAATGTGACAGTACCTGCTGGGGTCCAGTATACAGGGCCTACACATTATAGAATAGAATGTGACAGTACCTGCTGGGGTCCAGTATACAGGGCCGACACATTATAGAATAGAATGTGACAGTACCTGCTGGGGTCCAGTATACAGGGCCTACACATTATAGAATAGAATGTGACAGTACCTGCTGGGGTCCAGGATACAAGGCCTACAGATTATAGAATGTGACAGTACCTGCTGGGGTCCAGTATACAGGGCCTACACATTATAGAATAGAATGTGACAGTACCTGCTGGGGTACAGTATACAGGGCCTACACATTATAGAATAGAATGTGACAGTACCTGCTGGGGTCCAGGATACAGGGCCTACAGATTATAGAATGTGACAGTACCTGCTGGGGTCCAGTATACAGGGCCAACACATTATAGAATAGAATGTGACAGTACCTGCTGGGGTCCAGTATACAGGGCCGACACATTATAGAATAGAATGTGACAGTACCTGCTGGGGTCCAGTATACAGGGCCTACACATTATAGAATAGAATGTGACAGTACCTGCTGGGGTCCAGTATACAGAGCCTACACATTATAGAATAGAATGTGACAGTACCTGCTGGGGTCCAGTATACAGGGCCTACACATTATAGAATAGAATGTGACAGTACCTGCTGGGGTCCAGTATACAGGGCCTACACATTATAGAATAGAATAGAATGTGACAGTACCTGCTGGGGTCCAGTATACAGGGCCTACACATTATAGAATAGAATGTGACAGTACCTGCTGGGGTCCAGTATACAGGGCCTACACATTATAGAATAGAATATGACAGTACCTGCTGGGGTCCAGTATACAGGGCCTACACATTATAGAATGTGACAGTACCTGCTGGGGTCCAGTATACAGGGCCGACACATTATAGAATAGAATGTGACAGTACCTGCTGGGGTCCAGTATACAGGGCCTACACATTATAGAATAGAATGTGACAGTACCTGCTGGGGTCCAGTATACAGAGCCTACACATTATAGAATAGAATGTGACAGTACCTGCTGGGGTCCAGTATACAGGGCCTACACATTATAGAATAGAATGTGACAGTACCTGCTGGGGTCCAGTATACAGGGCCTACACATTATAGAATAGAATAGAATGTGACAGTACCTGCTGGGGTCCAGTATACAGGGCCTACACATTATAGAATAGAATAGAATAGAATGTGACAGTACCTGCTGGGGTCCAGTATACAGGGCCTACACATTATAGAATAGAATAGAATATGACAGTACCTGCTGGGGTCCAGTATACAGGGCCAACACATTATAGAATGTGACAGTACCTGCTGGGGTCCAGTATACAGGGCCTATACATTATAGAATATAATGTGACAGTACCTGCTGGGGTCCAGTATACAGGGCCTACACATTATAGAATAGAATGTGACAGTACCTGCTGGGGTCCAGTATACAGGGCCTACACATTATAGAATAGAATAGAATGTGACAGTACCTGCTGAGGTCCAGTATACAGGGCCTACACATTATATAATAGAATGTGACAGTACCTGCTGGGGTCCAGTATACAGGGCCTACACATTATAGAATAGAATGTGACAGTACCTGCTGGGGTCCAGTATACAGGGCCTACACATTATAGAATAGAATAGAATGTGACAGTACCTGCTGGGGTCCAGTATACAGGGCCTACACATTATAGAATATAATGTGACAGTACCTGCTGGGGTCCAGTATACAGGTCCTACACATTATAGAATGCGACAGTACCTGCTGGGGTCCAGTATACAGGGCCTACACATTATAGAATGTGACAGTACCTGCTGGGGTCCAGTATACAGGGCCTACACATTATAGAATATAATGTGACAGTACCTGCTGAGGTCCAGGATACAGGGCCCACACATTATAGAATAGAATGTGACAGTACCTGCTGGGGTCCAGTATACAGGGCCTACACATTATAGAATAGAATGTGACAGTACCTGCTGGGGTCCAGTATACAGGGCCTACACATTATAGAATAGAATGTGACAGTACCTGCTGGGGTCCAGTATACAGGGCCTACACATTATAGAATAGAATAGAATGTGACAGTACCTGCTGGGGTCCAGTATACAGGGCCAACACATTATAGAATAGAATGTGACAGTACCTGCTGGGGTCCAGTATACAGAGCCTACACATTATAGAATAGAATGTGACAGTACCTGCTGGGGTCCAGTATACAGGGCCTACACATTATAGAATAGAATAGAATGTGACAGTACCTGCTGGGGTCCAGTATACAGGGCCTACACATTATAGAATAGAATAGAATGTGACAGTACCTGCTGGGGTCCAGTATACAGGGCCTACACATTATAGAATATAATAGAATATGACAGTACCTGCTGGGGTCCAGTATACAGGGCCTACACATTATAGAATGTGACAGTACCTGCTGGGGTCCAGTATACAGGGCCGACACATTATAGAATAGAATGTGACAGTACCTGCTGGGGTCCAGTATACAGGGCCTACACATTATAGAATAGAATGTGACAGTACCTGCTGGGGTCCAGTATACAGAGCCTACACATTATAGAATAGAATGTGACAGTACCTGCTGGGGTCCAGTATACAGGGCCTACACATTATAGAATAGAATGTGACAGTACCTGCTGGGGTCCAGTATACAGGGCCTACACATTATAGAATAGAATAGAATGTGACAGTACCTGCTGGGGTCCAGTATACAGGGCCTACACATTATAGAATAGAATAGAATGTGACAGTACCTGCTGGGGTCCAGTATACAGGGCCTACACATTATAGAATAGAATATGACAGTACCTGCTGGGGTCCAGTATACAGGGCCTACACATTATAGAATGTGACAGTACCTGCTGGGGTCCAGTATACAGGGCCTACACATTATAGAATATAATGTGACAGTACCTGCTGGGGTCCAGTATACAGGGCCTACACATTATAGAATAGAATGTGACAGTACCTGCTGGGGTCCAGTATACAGGGCCTACACATTATAGAATAGAATGTGACAGTACCTGCTGGGGTCCAGTATACAGGGCCTACACATTATAGAATAGAATAGAATGTGACAGTACCTGCTGGGGTCCAGTATACAGGGCCTACACATTATAGAATAGAATAGAATGTGACAGTACCTGCTGGGGTCCAGTATACAGGGCCTACACATTATAGAATGCGACAGTACCTGCTGGGGTCCAGTATACAGGGCCTACACATTATAGAATGTGACAGTACCTGCTGGGGTCCAGTATACAGGGCCTACACATTATAGAATAGAATAGAATGTGACAGTACCTGCTGGGGTCCAGTATACAGGGCCTACACATTATAGAATAGAATGTGACAGTACCTGCTGGGGTCCAGTATACAGGGCCTACACATTATAGAATGTGACAGTACCTGCTGGGGTCCAGTATACAGGGCCTACACATTATAGAATATAATGTGACAGTACCTGCTGGGGTCCAGGATACAGGGCCCACACATTATAGAATAGAATGTGACAGTACCTGCTGGGGTCCAGTATACAGGGCCTACACATTATAGAATAGAATGTGACAGTACCTGCTGGGGTCCAGTATACAGGGCCTACACATTATAGAATAGAATGTGACAGTACCTGCTGGGGTCCAGTATACAGGGCCTACACATTATAGAATAGAATGTGACAGTACCTGCTGGGGTCCAGTATACAGGGCCTACACATTATAGAATAGAATGTGACAGTACCTGCTGGGGTCCAGTATACAGGTCCTACACATTATAGAATGTGACAGTACCTGCTGGGGTCCAGTATACAGGGCCTACACATTATAGAATATAATGTGACAGTACCTGCTGGGGTCCAGTATACAGGGCAAACACATTATAGAATAGAATAGAATGTGACAGTACCTGCTGGGGTCCAGTATACAGGGCCTACACATTATAGAATATAATATGTGACAGTACCTGCTGGGGTCCAGTATACAGGGCCAACACATTATAGAATAGAATAGAATGTGACAGTACCTGCTGGGGTCCAGTATACAGGGCCAACACATTATAGAATAGAATAGAATGTGACAGTACCTGCTGGGGTCCAGTATACAGGGCCAACACATTATAGAATAGAATATAATGTGACAGTACCTGCTGGGGTCCAGTATACAGGGCCTACACATTATAGAATAGAATGTGACAGTACCTGCTGGGGTCCAGTATACAGGGCCTACACATTACAGAATAGAATAGAATGTGACAGTACCTGCTGGGGTCCAGTATACAGGGCCTACACATTATAGAATGCGACAGTACCTGCTGGGGTCCAGTATACAGGGCCTACACATTATAGAATGTGACAGTACCTGCTGGGGTCCAGTATACAGGGCCTACACATTATAGAATAGAATAGAATGTGACAGTACCTGCTGGGGTCCAGTATACAGGGCCTACACATTATAGAATAGAATGTGACAGTACCTGCTGGGGTCCAGTATACAGGGCCTACACATTATAGAATGTGACAGTACCTGCTGGGGTCCAGTATACAGGGCCTACACATTATAGAATATAATGTGACAGTACCTGCTGGGGTCCAGGATACAGGGCCCACACATTATAGAATAGAATGTGACAGTACCTGCTGGGGTCCAGTATACAGGGCCTACACATTATAGAATAGAATGTGACAGTACCTGCTGGGGTCCAGTATACAGGGCCTACACATTATAGAATAGAATGTGACAGTACCTGCTGGGGTCCAGTATACAGGGCCTACACATTATAGAATAGAATGTGACAGTACCTGCTGGGGTCCAGTATACAGGGCCTACACATTATAGAATAGAATGTGACAGTACCTGCTGGGGTCCAGTATACAGGGCCTACACATTATAGAATATAATGTGACAGTACCTGCTGGGGTCCAGTATACAGGGCAAACACATTATAGAATAGAATAGAATGTGACAGTACCTGCTGGGGTCCAGTATACAGGGCCTACACATTATAGAATATAATATGTGACAGTACCTGCTGGGGTCCAGTATACAGGGCCAACACATTATAGAATAGAATAGAATGTGACAGTACCTGCTGGGGTCCAGTATACAGGGCCAACACATTATAGAATAGAATAGAATGTGACAGTACCTGCTGGGGTCCAGTATACAGGGCCAACACATTATAGAATAGAATATAATGTGACAGTACCTGCTGGGGTCCAGTATACAGGGCCTACACATTATAGAATAGAATGTGACAGTACCTGCTGGGGTCCAGTATACAGGGCCTACACATTACAGAATAGAATAGAATGTGACAGTACCTGCTGGGGTCCAGTATACAGGGCCTACACATTATAGAATAGAATAGAAAGTGACAGTACCTGCTGGGGTCCAGTATACAGGGCCTACACATTATAGAATAGAATAGAAAGTGACAGTACCTGCTGGGGTCCAGTATACAGGGCCTACACATTATAGAATAGAATAGAATAGAATGTGACAGTACCTGCTGGGGTCCAGTATACAGGGCCTACACATTATAGAATATAATGTGACAGTACCTGCTGGGGTCCAGGATACAGGGCCCACACATTATAGAATAGAATGTGACAGTACCTGCTGGGGTCCAGTATACAGGGCCTACACATTATAGAATAGAATGTGACAGTACCTGCTGGGGTCCAGTATACAGGGCCTACACATTATAGAATAGAATATAATGTGACAGTACCTGCTGGGGTCCAGTATACAGGGCCTACACATTATAGAATAGAATGTGACAGTACCTGCTGGGGTCCAGTATACAGGGCCTACACATTATAGAATAGAATGTGACAGTACCTGCTGGGGTCCAGTATACAGGGCCTACACATTATAGAATGTGACAGTACCTGCTGGGGTCCAGTATACAGGGCCTACACATTATAGAATGTGACAGTACCTGCTGGGGTCCAGTATACAGGGCCTACACATTATAGAATATAATGTGACAGTACCTGCTGGGGTCCAGTATACAGGGCCTACACATTATAGAATAGAGTAGAAAGTGACAGTACATGCTGGGGTCCAGTATACAGGGCCAACACATTATAGAATAGAATGTGACAGTACCTGCTGGGGTCCAGTATACAGGGCCTACACATTATAGAATATAATAGAATATGACAGTACCTGCTGGGGTCCAGTATACAGGGCCTACACATTATAGAATAGAATGTGACAGTACCTGCTGGGGTCCAGTATACAGGGCCTACACATTATAGAATAGAATATGACAGTACCTGCTGGGGTCCAGTATACAGGGCCTACACATTATAGAATGTGACAGTACCTGCTGGGGTCCAGTATACAGGGCCTACACATTATAGAATAGAATGTGACAGTACCTGCTGGGGTCCAGTATACAGGGCCTACACATTATAGAATAGAATGTGACAGTACCTGCTGGGGTCCAGTATACAGGGCCTACACATTATAGAATATAATGTGACAGTACCTGCTGGGGTCCAGTATACAGGGCCTACACATTATAGAATATAATGTGACAGTACCTGCTGGGGTCCAGTATACAGGGCCTACACATTATAGAATAGAATGTGACAGTACCTGCTGGGGTCCAGTATACAGGGCCTACACATTATAGAATAGAATAGAATGTGACAGTACCTGCTGAGGTCCAGTATACAGGGCCTACACATTATATAATAGAATGTGACAGTACCTGCTGGGGTCCAGTATACAGGGCCTACACATTATAGAATGTGACAGTACCTGCTGGGGTCCAGTATACAGGGCCTACACATTATAGAATATAATGTGACAGTACCTGCTGGGGTCCAGTATACAGGGCCTACACATTATAGAATAGAGTAGAATGTGACAGTACATGCTGGGGTCCAGTATACAGGGCCAACACATTATAGAATAGAATGTGACAGTACCTGCTGGGGTCCAGTATACAGGGCCTACACATTATAGAATATAATAGAATATGACAGTACCTGCTGGGGTCCAGTATACAGGGCCTACACATTATAGAATAGAATGTGACAGTACCTGCTGGGGTCCAGTATACAGGGCCTACACATTATAGAATAGAATAGAATATGACAGTACCTGCTGGGGTCCAGTATACAGGGCCTACACATTATAGAATGTGACAGTACCTGCTGGGGTCCAGTATACAGGGCCTACACATTATAGAATAGAATGTGACAGTACCTGCTGGGGTCCAGTATACAGGGCCTACACATTATAGAATAGAATGTGACAGTACCTGCTGGGGTCCAGTATACAGGGCCTACACATTATAGAATGTGACAGTACCTGCTGGGGTCCAGTATACAGGGCCTACACATTATAGAATATAATGTGACAGTACCTGCTGGGGTCCAGTATACAGGGCCTACACATTATAGAATAGAGTAGAATGTGACAGTACATGCTGGGGTCCAGTATACAGGGCCAACACATTATAGAATAGAATGTGACAGTACCTGCTGGGGTCCAGTATACAGGGCCTACACATTATAGAATATAATAGAATATGACAGTACCTGCTGGGGTCCAGTATACAGGGCCTACACATTATAGAATAGAATGTGACAGTACCTGCTGGGGTCCAGTATACAGGGCCTACACATTATAGAATGTGACAGTACCTGCTGGGGTCCAGTATACAGGGCCTACACATTATAGAATATAATGTGACAGTACCTGCTGAGGTCCAGTATACAGGGCCTACACATTATAGAATATAATGTGACAGTACCTGCTGGGGTCCAGTATACAGGGCCTACACATTATAGAATATAATGTGACAGTACCTGCTGGGGTCCAGTATACAGGGCCTACACATTATAGAATATAATGTGACAGTACCTGCTGGGGTCCAGTATACAGGGCCTACACATTATAGAATAGAATGTGACAGTACCTGCTGGGGTCCAGTATACAGGGCCTACACATTATAGAATAGAATAGAATGTGACAGTACCTGCTGAGGTCCAGTATACAGGGCCTACACATTATATAATAGAATGTGACAGTACCTGCTGGGGTCCAGTATACAGGGCCTACACATTATAGAATGTGACAGTACCTGCTGGGGTCCAGTATACAGGGCCTACACATTATAGAATGTGACAGTACCTGCTGGGGTCCAGTATACAGAGCCTACACATTATAGAATATAATGTGACAGTACCTGCTGGGGTCCAGTATACAGGGCCTACACATTATAGAATAGAATGTGACAGTACCTGCTGGGGACCAGTATACAGGGCCTACACATTATAGAATAGAATAGAATAGAATGTGACAGTACCTGCTGGGGTCCAGTATACAGGGCCTACACATTATAGAATATAATATGTGACAGTACCTGCTGGGGTCCAGTATACAGGGCCAACACATTATAGAATATAATAGAATGTGACAGTACCTGCTGGGGTCCAGTATACAGGGCCAACACATTATAGAATAGAATAGAATGTGACAGTACCTGCTGGGGTCCAGTATACAGGGCCAACACATTATAGAATAGAATAGAATGTGACAGTACCTGCTGGGGTCCAGTATACAGGGCCTACACATTATAGAATAGAATAGAATATAATGTGACAGTACCTGCTGGGGTCCAGTATACAGGGCCTACACATTATAGAATAGAATGTGACAGTACCTGCTGGGGTCCAGTATACAGGGCCTACACATTACAGAATAGAATAGAATGTGACAGTACCTGCTGGGGTCCAGTATACAGGGCCTACACATTATAGAATAGAAAGTGACAGTACCTGCTGGGGTCCAGTATACAGGGCCTACACATTATAGAATAGAATAGAATAGAATGTGACAGTACCTGCTGGGGTCCAGTATACAGGGCCTACACATTATAGAATAGAATGTGACAGTACGTGCTGGGGTCCAGTATACAGGGCCTACACATTATAGAATAGAATAGAAAGTGACAGTACCTGCTGGGGTCCAGTATACAGGGCCTACACATTATAGAATAGAATAGAATGTGACAGTACCTGCTGGGGTCCAGTATACAGGGCCTACACATTATAGAATGTGACAGTACCTGCTGGGGTCCAGTATACAGGGCCTACACATTATAGAATGTAATGTGACAGTACCTGCTGGGGTCCAGTATACAGGGCCTACACATTATAGAATATAATGTGACAGTACCTGCTGGGGTCCAGTATACAGGGCCTACACATTATAGAATAGAGTAGAATGTGACAGTACATGCTGGGGTCCAGTATACAGGGCCAACACATTATAGAATAAAATGTGACAGTACCTGCTGGGGTCCAGTATACAGGGCCTACACATTATAGAATATAATAGAATGTGACAGTACCTGCTGGGGTCCAGTATACAGGGCCTACACATTATAGAATAGAATAGAATGTGACAGTACCTGCTGGGGTCCAGTATACAGGGCCTACACATTATAGAATAGAATAGAATGTGACAGTACCTGCTGGGGTCCAGTATACAGGGCCTACACATTATAGAATAGAATAGAATGTGACAGTACCTGCTGGGGTCCAGTATACAGGGCCTACACATTATAGAATAGAATGTGACAGTACCTGCTGAGGTCCAGTATACAGGGCCTACACATTATATAATAGAATGTGACAGTACCTGCTGGGGTCCAGTATACAGGGCCTACACATTATAGAATAGAATAGAATGTGACAGTACCTGCTGAGGTCCAGTATACAGGGCCTACACATTATATAATAGAATGTGACAGTACCTGCTGGGGTCCAGTATACAGGGCCTACACATTATAGAATAGAATGTGACAGTACCTGCTGGGGTCCAGTATACAGGGCCTACACATTATAGAATGTGACAGTACCTGCTGGGGTCCAGTATACAGGGCCGACACATTATAGAATATAATGTGACAGTACCTGCTGGGGTCCAGTATACAGGGCAAACACATTATAGAATAGAATGTGACAGTACCTGCTGGGGTCCAGTATACAGGGCCTACACATTATAGAATATAATATGTGACAGTACCTGCTGGGGTCCAGTATACAGGGCCAACACATTATAGAATAGAATAGAATGTGACAGTACCTGCTGGGGTCCAGTATACAGGGCCAACACATTATAGAATAGAAAAAAATGTGACAGTACCTGCTGGGGTCCAGTATACAGGGCCAACACATTATAGAATAGAATAGAATGTGACAGTACCTGCTGGGGTCCAGTATACAGGGCCTACACATTATAGAATAGAATAGAATATAATGTGACAGTACCTGCTGGGGTCCAGTATACAGGGCCTACACATTATAGAATAGAATGTGACAGTACCTGCTGGGGTCCAGTATACAGGGCCTAGACATTATAGAATAGAATAGAAAGTGACAGTACCTGCTGGGGTCCAGTATACAGGGCCTACACATTATAGAATAGAATAGAATAGAATATAATGTGACAGTACCTGCTGGGGTCCAGTATACAGGGCCTACACATTATAGAATAGAATGTGACAGTACGTGCTGGGGTCCAGTATACAGGGCCTACACATTATAGAATAGAATAGAAAGTGACAGTACCTGCTGGGGTCCAGTATACAGGGCCTACACATTATAGAATAGAATAGAATAGAATAGAATGTGACAGTACCTGCTGGGGTCCAGTATACAGGGCCTACACATTATAGAATATAATGTGACAGTATCTGCTGGGGTCCAGGATACAGGGCCCACACATTATAGAATAGAATGTGACAGTACCTGCTGGGGTCCAGTATACAGGGCCTACACATTATAGAATAGAATGTGACAGTACCTGCTGGGGTCCAGTATACAGGGCCTACACATTATAGAATAGAATATAATGTGACAGTACCTGCTGGGGTCCAGTATACAGGGCCAACACATTATAGAATAGAATGTGACAGTACCTGCTGGGGTCCAGTATACAGGGCCTACACATTATAGAATAGAATGTGACAGTACCTGCTGGGGTCCAGTATACAGGGCCTACACATTATAGAATAGAATGTGACAGTACCTGCTGGGGTCCAGTATACAGGGCCTACACATTATAGAATATAATGTGACAGTACCTGCTGGGGTCCAGTATACAGGGCCTACACATTATAGAATAGAGTAGAATGTGACAGTACCTGCTGGGGTCCAGTATACAGGGCCTACACATTATAGAATAGAATGTGACAGTACCTGCTGGGGTCCAGTATACAGGGCCTACACATTATAGAATAGAATGTGACAGTACCTGCTGGGGTCCAGTATACAGGGCCTACACATTATAGAATAGAATGTGACAGTACCTGCTGGGGTCCAGTATACAGAGCCTACACATTATAGAATAGAATAGTATGTGACAGTACCTGCTGGGGTCCAGTATACAGGGCCTACACATTAGAATAGAATAGAATAGAATATAATGTGACAGTACCTGCTGGGGTCCAGTATACAGGGCCTACACATTATAGAATAGAATGTGACAGTACCTGCTGGGGTCCAGTATACAGGGCCTACACATTATAGAATAGAATGTGACAGTACCTGCTGGGGTCCAGTATACAGGGCCTACACATTATAGAATGTGACAGTACCTGCTGGGGTCCAGTATACAGGGCCTACACATTATACAATATAATGTGACAGTACCTGCTGGGGTCCAGTATACAGGGCCTACACATTATAGAATAGAATAGAATGTGACAGTACCTGCTGGGGTCCAGTATACAGGGCCTACACATTATAGAATATAATATGTGACAGTACCTGCTGGGGTCCAGTATACAGGGCCAACACATTATAGAATATAATAGAATGTGACAGTACCTGCTGGGGTCCAGTATACAGGGCCTACACATTATAGAATAGAATAGAATGTGACAGTACCTGCTGAGGTCCAGTATACAGGGCCTACACATTATAGAATAGAATAGAAAGTGACAGTACCTGCTGGGGTCCAGTATACAGGGCCCACACATTATAGAATAGAATATAATGTGACAGTACCTGCTGGGGTCCAGTATACAGGGCCTACACATTACAGAATAGAATAGAATGTGACAGTACCTGCTGGGGTCCAGTATACAGGGCCTACACATTATAGAATAGAATAGAAAGTGACAGTACCTGCTGGGGTCCAGTATACAGGGCCTACACATTATAGAATAGAATAGAATATAATGTGACAGTACCTGCTGGGGTCCAGTATACAGGGCCTACACATTATAGAATAGAATGTGACAGTACCTGCTGGGGTCCAGTATACAGGGCCTACACATTATAGAATAGAATGTGACAGAACCTGCTGGGGTCCAGTATACAGGGCCAACACATTATAGAATAGAATGTGACAGTACCTGCTGGGGTCCAGTATACAGGGCCTACACATTATAGAATATAATAGAATGTGACAGTACCTGCTGGGGTCCAGTATACAGGGCCTACACATTATAGAATAGAATGTGACAGTACCTGCTGGGGTCCAGTATACAGGGCCGACACATTATAGAATGTGACAGTACCTGCTGGGGTCCAGTATACAGGGCCTACACATTATAGAATAGAATGTGACAGTACCTGCTGGGGTCCAGTATACAGGGCCTACACATTATAGAATAGAATAGAATGTGACAGTACCTGCTGGGGTCCAGTATACAGGGCCTACACATTATAGAATAGAATAGAATGTGACAGTACCTGCTGGGGTCCAGTATACAGGGCCTACACATTATAGAATAGAATAGAATGTGACAGTACCTGCTGGGGTCCAGTATACAGGGCCTACACATTATAGAATAGAATAGAATGTGACAGTACCTGATGAGGTCCAATATACAGGGCCTACACATTATAGAATAGAATAGAATGTGAGAGTACCTGCTGGGGTCCAGTATACAGGGCCTACACATTATAGAATAGAATGTGACAGTACCTGCTGGGGTCCAGTATACAGGGCCTACACATTATAGAATAGAATAGAATGTGACAGTACCTGCTGGGGTCCCTCTCCGTTGACCATGGCAGGAGGAGGCGAGGCGAGGAGCGGGAGGTCGGGGCTGAGTATCTGGCCGGACTCCAGTGGGGGGGTGTGGTCTGCCATGACTCCCTCATTCACAACGCCGACCAGGCACTCCAAGCTCCTGGAACACAACGGACAGTAATCACAACAATGGCATGGACGGACGGCATGGACGGACGGACGGAATGGAATACATTCACAAAGACGTAAGCCTAGAACACTACCGCTATGCAGGTCCTTCGACAGTTGGCGCTAATTAATAAATAAAAAGGTTCTTGACTAGCAGCACATTCATGTTCCCCCGAACGCAAAATAAAAGAACAGCAATCGATACAATGCCATGGATGAATCGATACACACTCTAAAGGATGTTCGAGTTATTCCCTAAATTAAGTACCTACGGGCCTTGGTCTACAGCAGTACACTTTATGGTAGGGCAGATCCCAATTAGTCGATTGTTTGGTTGATAAATCTTGGTCGACCAACAGCTTTAGTCGAGCAGTAGCACACACACGCATATATATATATATATATATATATATACATACATACACACACACACACACACACACACACACATATATATACACTGCTCAAAAAAATAAAGGGAACACTAAAATAACACATCATAGATCTGAATGAATGAAATAATCTTATTAAATACTTTCTTCTTTACATAGTTGAATGTGCTGACAACAAAATCACACAAAAATTATCAATGGAAATCAAATTTATCAACCCATGGAGGTCTGGATTTGGAGTCACACTCAAAATTAAAGTGGAAAACCACACTACAGCCTGGTCCAACTTTGATGTAATGTCCTTAAAACAAGTCAAAATGAGGCTCAGTAGTGTGTGTGGCCTCCACGTGCCTGACTGACCTCCCTACAACGCCTGGGCATGCTCCTGATGAGGTGGCGGATGGCGGATCTCCTCCCAGACCTGGACTAAAGCATCCGCCAACTCCTGGACAGTCTGGTGCAACGTGGCATTGGTGGATGGAGCGAGACATGATGTCCCAGATGTGCTCAATTAGATTCAGGTCTGGGGAACGGGCGGGCCAGTCCTTAGCATCAATGCCTTCCTCTTGCAGGAACTGCTGACACACTCCAGCCACATGAGGTCTAGCATTGTCTTGCATTAGGAGGAACCCAGGGCCAACCGCACCAGCATATGGTCTCACAAGGGGTCTGAGGATCTCATCTCGGTACCTAATGGCAGTCAGGCTACCTCTGGCGAGCACATGGAGGGCTGTGTGGCCCCCCAAAGAAATGCCACCCCACACCATGACTGACCCACCGCCAAACCGCTCATGCTGGAGGATGTTGCAGGCAGCAGAACGTTCTCCACGGCGTCTCCAGACTCTGTCACGTGCTCAGTGTGAACCTGCTTTCATCTGTGAAGAGCACAGGGCGCCAGTGGCTAATTTGCCAATCTTGGTGTTCTCTGGCAAATGCCAAACGCCCTGCACGGTGTTGGGCTGTCCCCACCTGTGGGCGTTGGGCCCTCATACCACCCTCATGGAGTCTGTTTCTGACCGTTTGAGCAGACACATGCACATTTGTGGCCTGCTGGAGGTAATTTTGCAGGGCTCTGGCAGTGCTCCTCCTTGCACAAAGGCGGAGGTAGTGGTCCTGCTGCTGGGTTGTTGCCCTCCTACGGCCTCCTCCACGTCTCCTGATGTACTGGCCTGTCTGCTGGTAGCGCCTCCATGCCCTGGACACTCACGCTGACAGACACAGCAAACCTTCTTGCCACAGCTCGCATTGATGTGCCATCCTGGATGAGCTGCACTACCTGAGCCACTTGTGTGGGTTGTAGACTCCGTCTCATGCTACCACTAGAGTGAAAGCACCGCCAGCATTCAAAAGTGACCAAAACATCAGCCAGGAAGCATAGGAACTGAGAAGTGGTCTGTGGTCACCACCTTCAGAACCACTCCTTTATTGGGGTGTCTTGCTAATTGCCTATAATTTCCACCTGTTGTCTATTCCATTTTGCACAACAGCATGTGAAATTTATTGTCAATCAGTGTTGCTTCCTAAGTGGACAGTTTGATTTCACAGAAGTGTGATTGACTTGGAGTTACATTGTGTTGTTTAAGTGTTCCCTTTATTTTTTTGAGCAGTGTATACACACACACACGCATATATATATATATATATATATATATATATATATATATATATATATATACATACACACACACACACACACACACACACCACACGCATATACACACACACACACACACACACACATATATACATACATACATACATATATATAGGCGCCCATCTCAGTGAACAAATCCATTGCGGAGGCCTAGACTAAAGCTCCATATGAAGGGTGTGACACAATGGCGGAGCTTCCTGAGGCATGCAGAGGCCAAACCGAGCTATGCGCCTCTTAAAACGGTGTAACAATGCAGAGGCATCTGTGTAGCTCCGCATTGACATGATTGGTTGACGGTAGGCGGGAGGGTACGTCCTGTATAAAACACAAACTCACTTCCTAACTTCCTTCACAGCAGCACTACGCTGTACCGCGACGCCGTGACTTCCGCTGAGGCCGTATCACCGTGAACGCTGCACGGCCAACGGAAGACGTCAGATTGACCACGCAACACCCAGATTGCACAACGCACATCTCTCTCTCTCTCCTGCAAAGTTGTGCACGTTCATTGTTTCATAACTTCACTGTGTGAATTGTTTGATTGTTAGTCTATATAAAGTCATTACATATATCACCAGTAGTATATTTACCCTTAAATCCTATAATTTCTAATCTGCAAAACGGTTTGTTACTTTGGTTACAGTCATTTATTTTAATGTAAGACTATTCCAGTCTTACACATTGGACACCTTGTTTGCAGAGCTCACAACCTAGGCTACACTAATGAAAATCAAGTTTTGGTTTATTTCATTCCATTTACGAATTCTCAATTCTATTTAGTCATCGTCTTCGGTTTGGAAGCGCTCCTGTCAATGTGGAGTAAGGACAAGCACCTGATTACACATAGAAGTAGGCCTATAGGCTACCTGGCCTGCTCGCAAATGTAGGCCTATAAAAAAAAATGTGCCCATTTTGGAGATCTGATAGTATTTCTGATAGGCTTAACGCACCACCACTAATGAGCTGTGGAGCTTATCTTTCTTCATCCCAAACAGCAAGAAAACAAAGTCTGTTTTTACATCCATTGAGAATTACAATAGTTACATAAAGTATTTTGAAAAATGTCATGCTCTGATCAGGTGGAAAATGTCATAAAATAGGCCTACGTGATTACTTCTTATCAGTGCTAAACTTATATGCCATCTTGTAAAATACTCATTTTGGATGCTTGTACTGTTTATATTTAGACGCAGGAGCTCTACAACACGTTGGAGCAAAATGCTTCTGTAAGAGGAACAATGAGCTCAAGCAGAAGAAAATTGCAGGCGCGCCGTCCAGCGAGTAACTGCCGCCCAAGTCAAACACTACTTCTTATCCCTCACGAGTAAATAGCCTACAGCTGTGTCTGTCCCCGAGCTCAATAGCACAGTAAACTCTACAGGGCCCAGAATATTTGATACGATGTTCTAGAGCAAGCTTCAGGTCTGACCCATTAGTTAATAGTTGACAATGTTTCAAGTTCATTGCAGATGTGTAGCCAATGCAATTTATAAAGGAAATTATTTTTTATATATATATTTTTTAAATCAGGATATTTTCTACCTGCAGGCTTCAGTTTTTATATGCAGGATATTTTTACATAGAAACCTAAAATAATTTAAATTCTTTCTAAATTTGATTAACCACATGACAATAATTTTGAGATATAAAGACAAAACTGTTACAGGAAAATGTGCATATGAAAACCATAACTGGCACGCAGATCGGTAGAAACGGTAAGATAAATTAGCATGCCACATGAGAAAACTGGGCTACTGCTCGTGCAGCCTATTACCGGCATCTTCAGGAGAGTAATGGCAGAATCTGAGAAAACCAGCAGGAGGAGAATGGTCGGGTTTTCCTCTTCCTCTAGATCTCTGAATCCCTCTGGAGTCATGTGCGTCTTATTTCATCAAACAGTAAGCTTAAAGCATCAGACAAGGTCAACGCATATATATAGTTGATTTTATTCAAAACACATAGGGTGTGTCATGTGACTCATTTCAGGAAACTAGGCGGCGTATGTCCCGCATCAACACCAGAGGCATTTGAAAGTAAAACATTTTTATCAAAATGCGTTTTGTGGCAGAAATCCCCTTCTGGAACATGTGAACTTCCATGTGCCTTAACACACTTGTATGCCATCTGTAAATACGAAACACAATTTTTATATTACGAGGCTAGTTGGTTTAGCCACGGAAAAAAAGGCAAAGGAACCTTCCCGCTAGCCATGATTGGCTGAGATAATGGATGTGCTGGACATGCCGAGAGAGGAGTTTGGATTGGTCTGCCATGTAGCACGATTCGGTCTATAACATGAGCTGCTCAGTATGTGTAGGTCATCCTTTCTAAAGCGGCTTTTTTTGAAAGTTATCACAAAGAACTGCAAAAGTGTTGCTACTGCTCTCCACTTTCTGAAGGACCAAGTTTTGAAATAAGTGGAATGCCCGGTGGGAATTAGAGTATGATCGCTAAGGAGATTGAGAAAATTCTAACTGTTTGATTGCAAATAATGCGGAGGGAGTCGAAAAGAGAACACACAGAAGGCTGTTGTATACAACAGTGTCTCCGGATTACATCTTCAAACAAAAGGGCAACCATGGCATAAGTGAGTCTAGCTAGATACATTTTCAGATATTACACGTTTCTAATTTTGTCAAGTTAAAGCGTACAGTTAGCTAGCTAGCTAACTGTACGTGTATGATCTGTGTAGTAATATTATTCGTATCTCCGAGGCATTTGCATTGTTAGTTATAGCCTAGATTCGTGTAGAGCAGTAACGCTATGAGTTTATGGGATTATGGTTCATTGTTTAGCTAGCTAGCTACGTGTCTAAAACAAAAAGACTCCACTGTAACTATTTCACTGAACCGTTTTTACACCTTCTGTATCCTGTGTGACAAACAGCCATGGATTTTATTTGGTATAGTGTGTGTGTTTACCAGAGGACAGTAATGTGAGGAACAGCATGTCCTGCACCAACGTCAAAGTCGAACCGGTAGGTCGGTCGGTCGCATAAATGAAAAAACATTTTGTTGAGGATAGCCCTTGTATAGGGAATTGGGTGTAAGGCTGTCCATGACAACAACAACAAAAAAGCTTGGTCGACCAAGAGTCCGTTTTTTTTTTAGACCAATCGATTGGTCAAAAATATTAAAATAGATAGACATCCTGTTTTAATAAAATCAACTATATGCACTGACCTTGTTCGAAAATGTAAGCAAACTGTTTTATGTATTAACTAAGACACACAAATGACTAGAGGGGGTCCGACAGCAATTGATTTGATTTTGCCAGGCCTGGCTCCGACTGGCTCCAAAAAAAAAAAAAAAAATACTGAGTAAGTGACTGGGTGACGAGCACTCGTTGTAGCAGCCTCCTCCCTGCTGCAGTGACCACCACCGTGCTGTCTGTGTTGCTGAAGCTGCACCATAATCACAGCCATTTGACTGAAAAGTTCGGTTAACGAAATCCCTCATTTGTTTAGGGAAAAACGTTCCTTATTCCCTCAACCCTTTGCTCTCTATGTGACACATGTATGCATCTCATGCTAGTGATCAATAGGGCCTGACCTACAGCATATCACGTCAATAAATTGCTTATGAACTCTGAACACGTGACAGCAAAATGGATGCAGAGGACGTGACTAATGAACTCAAAACGGGGGTAATGTTTACTGGTTGCTCAGGAGGTAAAGGGGAATTCATATGGAATAAATGTGACTAGTTGGAGATCAAGAAAAAGGAGCTGCGTCCATATTATGGCGCCAAACAGCTGCTGTATAGATTACAATATCATGTTTCTGACCGTTTGAATGATGTAAACACTAAATAAATTATGAGCGTACCAGAGAGTGTTGCAACATTATCATAAAAGCCCCCCAAAAAATAACTAAAAAAAGTCACATTCATTCGTGAATGCAATTTCCCGAAATGGAACAGTTTAGGCCTATTTATTGTTTTATGCAAATTATTCAAAGGTCGTTATTTTAGAACGAAAATGCTCGACTGCATTTCTAATCATGAATGCTATGTGATGACATGAAAGAAAGATTGGTTGATACAGTAGCCTATAGAAGTATTGAAATATAGGCCTCAGTTACAGCATTAAGACTAATCAGGATGCGCTCTTCAGCCTACAGCTCAATGGTGGTTATACAAGGCTGCTATACTAAGCATACTGTACTAATGATAAATGACATTACCATTACAAAATCTCTCATCGTCACTCAATGCCTAGGTTTACTCACATCCTACCATACCCTTGTCTGCACATTATACCCTGAATCTATTCTACCACCCCCAGAAATCTGCTCCTTTTATTCTCTATCCCCAAAGCACTAGACAAACTGTTCTGATAGCCTTTAGCCGTACCCTCATCCTACTCATCCTCTGGTGATGTAGAGGTTAACCCAGGCCATGTAGCCCCCAGCACCACTCCCATTCCCCAGGCGCTCTCAATTGTTGACTTCTGTAACCGTAAAAGCCTTGGTTTCATGCATACTAAGTTTGGTTTATTCAGTGCTTTAGCACACTCCGCCAACCCGGATGTCCTAGCCGTGTCTGAATCCTGGCTTAGGAAGACAACCAAAAATCCAGACATTTCCATCCCTAACTATAACATCTTCCGACAAGGTAAAACTGCCAAAGGGGGCGGAGTTGCAATCTACTGCAGAGATAGCCTGCAGAGTTCTGTCATACTATCCAGGTGTGCCCAAACAATTCGAGCTTATACCTTTAAAAATCCACCTTTCCAGAAACAATTCTCTCACAGCCTCGGATGTTATAGACCCCCTTCAGCCCCCAGCTATGCCCTGGACACCATATGTGAATTGATTGCCCTCAATCTATCTTCAGAGTTCGTACTGTTAGGTGAACAAAACTGAGATATGCTTAACGCCCCGGCCGTCCTACAATCTAAGCTAGATGCCCTCAATCTCACACAAATTATTAAGGAACCTACCAGGTACAACCCTAAATCCATAACCATGGACACCCTCATAGATTTCATCCTGACCAACTTGCCCTCTAAATACACCTCTGCTGTCTTCAACCAGGATCTCAGCATCATTGCCTGCGTAACGTGATGGGTCCGCAGTCAAACGACCACCTATCATCACTGTAAAAACGCTCCCTAAAACACTTCGGGCGAGCAGGCCTTTCTAAATCGACCTATCTTGTCGGAATATGTACGTTTGTGTTGTTTTTGTCACACTGCTTTGATTTATCTTGGCCAGGTCGCAGTTGTAAATGAGAACTTGTTCTCAACTTGCCTACCTGGTTAAATAAAAGTGAGAAAAAAACAATATTTGACACGTACCGCTCAGGCGGGAGAAATCAATAAGTGAAAAGACACCATCATTCCACTATTACCGGCAGATAAATCATGGAGATTTTCATAAATTACAATACATTTGTTTTGAATGTCTAGCACCTTTAACTGCTGTCATAGTTTACAGCCCGAGTTGTCATGTCATCCAGGGCACCAAACAGATATGGAGAGAGCGAGAGGGGAGCGAGAAATGGAACAAGTCCTTGAACCTATCTGGCGCATGCACCCCTAAACAGTGATCTGGCTTATCATCTGCTTCGTTAGCCACTCCTCCAATCGTTAAGCTCAAAACAGAGATCCTGTCCCAAAAATGCCACCATATTCCCTACATAGTGCACTACTTTTGACCAGGGTCCAGTCCACCATCTAGGGAATAGGGTGCCATTTGGGAGTAAGACGCAGACAAAGTCAGCTGACACAAAGTGGTGGTCAATAAAGAGCAGAGCCTATAGCACTGATGAGCAGATCTACAGGAAACACATCTAGGTTCCCGGGAGATCTACAGGAAACACATCTAGGTTACAACAGAGTAGCCTAAAATTCACTTGCTGGCTTCAGGCCCAGTTGATGAGAGTGGTATCATAGCATTACAGCCGCATCAAATACTGCATTACAAAGCTATCAACAACATAGCAGCCTAATGATAATTATATGAATGTTTCTATATAATAGCACTTCATTAATTTACAGCAGACATTACTATCACAAAGCCATCAACAACGTAGCAAGCAGCCAACATAGTAGTCATGAATGTTTCTACATTGAAAATAGCAGTTCTTTAACCAACGTGGGGGTTGGTACTAGCATAAGGAGGTCGATAACAGTCAGCGGACATTAAAAGGCGAGGACAGTTCAGTTTACGATACAATCCTCTGCCCCCTGTGGGCACATACACAATGCAAACACACACGACGCACACACACAACACACACACACACGACGCAAACAGTGCGGGGGCAAATAATGATTCTTAAACTGTCAGCATGCTTCAGGTTGGCTGGCGCAAAGCCAAACTCGGCTAGGCGAAACGAACTAGTGTGCTCCCATACTTCCTTAAAAAAAGACATTCGCTCGAAAAATGAGAAAAGAGTAGCAATAGTACTGTTTGTCCATTTTGATACATCGTAGCTAGAATACACTTCCTTGAAATATTCAGAATGAATCTAAGATAACTCGAAGACGTTTTTGCTGAGGAGATCTCAGTCGCACAATTTTACATCTAATACGGTTTGGTGCAGTATTCCTCAATAAAAAAATGTTTTACATGAAAAATGGTTGTCTCTGGTTGAATGACACAGATTTTATTGAAGAATCCCTAACAGATGATCAATCACCGACGAACGGGCGTAGATTTCGGCTAACTCATCAGAGCTGGGGGCCTGAGAGAACTGACTTCTACTGCAGCAGGCCTGGAGGACAGCTCATTAGAGCTGGGGAACTGAGAGAACTGACTTCTACTGCAGCAGGCCAGCTCATTAGAGCTGGGGAACTGAGAGAACTGACTTCTACTGCAGCAGGCCTGGAGGACAGCTCATTAGAGCTGGGGAACTGAGAGAACTGACTTCTACTGCAGCAGGCCTGGAGGACAGCTCATTAGAGCTGGGGAACTGAGAGAACTGACTTCTACTGCAGCAGGCCAGCTCATTAGAGCTGGGGAACTGAGAGAACTGACTTCTACTGCAGCAGGCCTAGAGGACAGCTCATTAGAGCTGGGGAACTGAGAGAACTGACTTCTACTGCAGCAGGCCTAGAGGACAGCTCATTAGAGCTGGGGAACTGAGAGAACTGACTTCTACTGCAGCAGGCCTGGAGGACAGCTCATTAGAGCTGGGGAACTGAGAGAACTGACTTCTACTGCAGCAGGCCTGGAGGACAGCTCATTAGAGCTGGGGAACTGAGAGAACTGACTTCTACTGCAGCAGGCCTGGAGGACAGCTCATAAACACCTCTCTCACTAAGTGAGTCACACACAATTATGTTAAGTGGCCATGTGAATACTAGCCTCCCCTTTGCTGGAGTACAAACACTTAAGGGTCCTCTCACTCTGACCTGCCAGCCCAGCTCCCGTCCAAGTCCCCCCTCCCCCATCTACCCTACACCTACGCAGTGCTATAACGCAGCCAGGGCCACTAACCACAGGCAGGCAGGGTTGTAGGCAATTACACTACTCATAGGTCATAGCCTCCTCTCAAGATCTGACTGCAGTGGACCAATGGCAAGAGAAAATGGCCAGCACCCTGGAAAATAAGTGGACCACTTTCTATTACTACAGAATTGAATTGGTGTCGGTAAGAATCAGGGTGAGACAGAAAACATTTTTTTTTTAAAAGATGAGAGCAATAGAGAGAGGCAGACAACAGAGACACAGAGAGAGAGAGAAGGGGTGCAGTTGGTTTTTTAACATTAGGGGGGGGGCATTATGGCGGAGGTGTGGCAAACACCTATCGATGAAGATGAGTCGAGTCAAAAGTAAGGTCAAGGATGCCTCCAAAATGGCACCCTATTCCCTATTGGCCCTGGTTAAAGGCAGTGCACTATATAGGGAATAGGGTGTAGACATTAGTCAAGTGCTCTGAGGAAACCGTGGTTGGTCTTTACTCGGTCGTGAGGTCACAAAGACAACATCCTTAGCTACAATACTTAGGACCTATGACGTTACATTGCTGGTGAACATTTTAATTTCCTCCAAATGTCCGCCCCCAAAACGCAAATGACTTTCAATATCTCAGGCAATAAATCGTTCATAAGAACAAAATCGGACAAACTGATATCAGAGAGAGGTTTCACTTGAAAAAAATTATTCTTACGTTCAGCCTCAACACAGTACTGAAACAAGCCCAAATAGCTGTGATAGTTGTGTTTTTCAGTTTCAGGCGGTTATAAACAGCACAACTGTCTTCCTGAGTCTGTCCCAACAACCAGTAGCCTACTCTCGGCAGCTGTAATGACCCCTCTTATACAGGACACCTGGACTGGAGAGATACTGTATCTGGGGCTAAATGTAGCGTAGCAAGAGTAGGAGTGCTGATCTAAGATCCAGTTTTATCTTATAGATCGTAATAAATAAGACAGGATAACTGATCCTAGATCAGCACGCATATTCAGAGATCCTGAATACATACAGCCCGTGGTAGTTCACTCATTTGAGAACAACTTGGACTGAACGTATAATTTAAAATGTCTTTCACAGCAGTCATAAAACTGAACTTAGTGAAGGCTTAGATTAGTTGACCATCAGGCTTGGGTTAGTTAAGAAGAATCTAAAATATATTTTGATTTGTTTAACACTTTGATTACTACATGATTCCATATGTGTTATTTCATAGTTTTGATGTCTTCACTATTATTCTACAATATAGAAAATAGTACAAATAAAGAAAAACCCTTGAATGAGTAGGTGTGTCCAAACACTTATGACTGGTATGCACGCACGCACACACACACACACAAAGACAGATGTGAAGAGGGCACGACAACACCTTTTCCCCCTCAAGAGACTGAAAGATTTGGCACGGGTCCCCAGATACTCAAAACGTTCTACAGCTGCACCATCGAGACCATCCTGAGCGGTTGCATCACCGCCTGGTATGGCAACTGCTCGGCATCTGACCATAAGGCGCTACAGAGGGAAGTGCGTACGGCACAGTACATCACTGTGGCCAAGCTTCCTGACATCCAGGACCTATATACTACGCAGTGTCACACTGATCCTACTCACTGTTTATTATCTATGCATAGTCCCTTTATATAGAACAGGGCAGCACGCTGGCCCTTAAAAGTACACAGTGAGCTAACATTAATGACCTGCATGTCAATCTATCATGGCTCAAAGTGGAGGAGAGATTGACTTCATCACTACTTGTTTTTGTACGAGGTGTTGACAAGCTGAATGTACCAAGCTGCCAGTTTAAAATAGTTGCACACAGCTCAGACACCCATGCATACCCCACAAGACATGCCAGAACAGACTATGGGAGGCACACAGTACTACATAGAGCCTTGACTACATGGAACTCTATTCCACATCAAGTAACTGATGCAAAACAGTAGAATCAGATTTAAAACAAACAGGTAAAAATACAATTTATGGAACAGCGGGGTCTGTTACGAGACACATGCATACACATACATTGTGATATTGTTGTATGGTGGTATTAAACATTTTGTATTCTAGATATGTAGTGGTATAATAATATTATATGTACTGTTCTACATCTTTTTTTTTTAAGTAATGTAAGCGCTTTCATATGTTTGGACCCCAGGAAGAGTAGTGGGGATCCCTAATAAATACATGTACAAATTACCTCGACTAACCTGTACCCCTGCACATTGACTCTGTCTGTACCCCTTGTATATGGCCTCGTTATTGTGTTGTGTTACCAAATATATACACGTATATGACAAATACAATGTGATTATAAAATACTACGCAAAGAACATTGTGAAGGGCATTTCATTTTTCTCCCTGTACCGACATCGAACCGTGGACCTAAACAACCGCAATTAGTACCGAACCATGGGTTTGGTGAAACCTTAACAGCCCCTAGTTTGAACCGGTTTTAAAAAAAACACATTTACAGCCTACGGTATGTTTCGGTGACAAGACGTCCGTTCAGACCAAGGTGTTCATAGAGCAGATGGGACGTGGAGTGGACTATCTGTCCCGTCTGTTTTACCCTAAACAACGGTTATAAACAAAAGGTGTCCCCTCCCTCCCTCCCTCCCCTCCACGCCGATGCGTGTTAAATGTCTAGCCTTGTTTTCTAACAAAAGTCCCCGGTCAGATACATAGTATCGTCGATACTGGGCAGTAAAACAGTTTGACCGTCTGTGGTGAAAATCCAGCTACAGGTGTTGTAGGTAGGCCGTTGAATAGCTGGCTAACTAGCTAAAGTTAGCTTTTACAACAACAACAACAAAACACGTAGCTATTACCTCGCTAACAGCGAATATTAAAAACAACAAAACATCAACATGCGAGACAGTAACATTCACACGGACCACGTTTTGTGGATATTCACTTGACTTTGTTTAACCATCGGAACTTGTCCTGGGGATGTCGGCTACGTTGAGCTAGCTACGCTACAGTCGCTTCATTAGCACCGGAATGCTATTTTACTCACCGCAGTCGGTCCCGGCTCCGCGGCGGCGATGTGATGAACGGCGTCGAAGACAGCTAGTTACCGTGGGGCAGTTGGACTGGACTCGACGAAGACAGCTAGTTACCGTGGGGCAGTTGGACTGGACTCGACGAAGACAGCTAGTTACCGTGGGGCAGTTGGACTGGACTCGACGAAGACAGCTAGTTACCGTGGGGCAGTTGGACTGGACTCGACGAAGACAGCTAGTTACCGTGGGGCAGACAGCTAGTTACCGTGGGGCAGTTGGACTCGACGAAGACAGCTAGTTACCGTGGGGCAGTTGGACTCGTCGAAGACAGCTAGTTACCGTGGGGCAGTTGGACTCGTCGAAGACAGCTAGTTACCGTGGGGCAGACAGCTAGTTACCGTGGGGCAGTTGGACTCGTCGAAGACAGCTAGTTACCGTGGGGCAGACAGCTAGTTACCGTGGGGCAGTTGGACTCGTCGAAGACAGCTAGTTACCGTGGGGCAGTTGGACTCGACGAAGACAGCTAGTTACCGTGGGGCAGACAGCTAGTTACCGTGGGGCAGTTGGACTCGTCGAAGACAGCTAGTTACCGTGGGACAGTTGGACTCGTCGAAGACAGCTAGTTACCGTGGGGCAGTTGGACTCGTCGAAGACAGCTAGTTAGCGCAGTCAAAACAACACCTGATACCCGTTGTAGTTTAGCGTGACAGCTGGTTAGCTAGCGAAGTTAACTCGCGTTAAATAAGTCAGTCAGATTCACACGGCAAGAACACTTCGGCTATATATATATGTGACATATTTCGCATGAGAAGACGAGGTTTAAAGTCAATATTTTGTCCCCCTCTCCATAAAAAAATAATAATAATTTGACCAGCTATTCTTGACACTTTTCGTAATCGCCAAGCTCCAGTCCGTACATAGCGTCATAAGGCGTCTACGGAGCGGCTGGACGGACGGACGGACGCGTCTCTCGCAGAACAATGTACACAAATCTTTGTACGCATGCGCATCATAGACCTTTCTCTCTGTAGCCTACATCCAGAATATTTGTTGGGTATTTTTTTTGAAGCCAGGTTTGCTGTTCACTTGCGCTCTATATGAGATGCAATGGCAGTTCCAACGTTTCTTATAAAAACTAAAAGGGATTCAGTCAATCTTTCCTCAGCTGTTAGCCAATAGAGACTGCCATGGATAGTATTAATATTAGCAGTGGCGATTTTAGCATGGTAATGTTGGTGGGGCAACCCCTCCCCCAAATTTGATTGTAGATGCATACCAGCAAAGCCACTACACAACACAACTCTAAACAATACCTTATTTGACTATAATGGTGACAAACGGTTCCCACAAACTGTTAGGGTCTACATAAAAGCTGTCCCAACACCTCACTACTCTTACACCTGGCTATCAGCGGAGCCTTGTCTGGCAGCGAAACAGTTCATTCGGCCTCATTTACTGCCTTTTAAATAAACATAGCTGATATGGCTGACTTGCTTAAACAAATGTGGTTTCTACTGACATTTGAGATGCACAAACTATGGCATAAGGGGACGACGATCGGATGAGAGGCAATCCGTAATTTCTATTAAGACATTATTGAGCGAGTCAGGACGGACGTAGTCAATAAACAATTTGTCCATCATTTTTAAATGTACAGCGACAGAATTCAGAACATGGGCCGTTGTTACAGTATTCTCTCTGTACACAAAGTCAGAACCGTAGGATAAATAAAGGGAGCATATAAGCAGACAATGAAAACTCTTATAATGTTTCTCTAAAACAGGCTATAGGCTACATGTGCACCACCAAGTCAGAACAGTAGGCTACATTATGAGGGGGAAAGGGACCAAATTATTAGGGCGAGGCACATGGGCTACTAACAGCTTACTACACAACATACACTTAGTATTACTTTCTTAGCTACAGTATACATATCTCCCTGGCATATTACATCATTTATGCAGCAGCGTACAAGACATTTTTGGACTCAACTTGTGCTCACTTGAACAGGAAGGTGGTGCGGTTGTCCTTCGTGGGCAAATTTTGTAATCAAACTTTGTCATCAAAGCCTGTCATTCTCTGGATTTATGCTGCTTTCAAGACAACTGGGAACTCAGAAAAAAACAAGGTAGAATCATGACGTTGGTGATCTTCAGGACAGAGCTCTAGAAAGAGGCTTGAGTTCCCGACTTGGAATTCCGAGTTGGATGATCGTTCACAACGTATTTTCCCAGTCGGAGCTCATTTTTTGCAGAGTTCCCAGATGTCTTGAGCTCACTGAAGTCTGAGATTTCCCAGTTCCGAGTTTCCATTTGTTTTGCAAGTAGCAGAAATCATGCTGGATTGACAGCATGGCCAATGTTGAATGTTTATCCTTTAAGCTTGGAAAAGAGACCCTTAAACCCAGATTTGGACCCCACATGTAAACTCCACTGTATGTATGTATGTATAGTTGTATGTATGTATGTATGTATAGTTGTATGTATGTATGTATAGTTGTATGTATGTATGTGTGTGTGTGTGTGTGTGTGTGTGTGTGTGTGTGTGTGTGTGTGTGTGTGTGTGTGTGTGTGTGTATGTATGTATAGTTGTATGTATCTATGTATAGTTGTATGTATGTGTGTGTGTGTGTGGGTGGGTGGGTGTGTGTGTGAGTGTATGTATGTATGTATGTATGTATGTATGTATGTATGTATGTATGTATGTATGTATGTATGTATAGTTGTATGTATGTATGTATGTATGTATGTGTGTGTGTGTGTGTGTGTTTGTATGTATGTATGTATGTATGTATGTATGTATGTATGTACAGTTGTATGTATCTATGTATAGTTGTATGTATGTGTGTATAGTTGTATGTATGTATGTATGTATGTATAGTTGTATGTATGTATGTATGTATGTGTGTGTGTGTGTATGTGTGTGTGTGTGTGTGTGTGTATGTATAGTTGTATGTATCTATGTATAGTTGTATGTATGTATGTATGTATGTATGTATGTATGTATGTATGTATGTATAGTTGTATGTATGTATGTACGTATGTATGTATGTATGTATGTGTGTGTGTGTGTGTGTGTGTGTGTGTGTGTGTGTGTGTGTGTGTGTGTGTGTGTGTGTGTGTGTGTGTGTGTGTGTGTGTGTGTGTGTGTGTATGAATGTATGTATGTATGTATGTACAGTTGTATGTATCTATGTATAGTTGTATGTATGTATGTATGTATGTATGTATGTATGTATGTATGTATAGTTGTATGTATGTATGTATGCATGTATGTATGTATGTATGTATGTATGTATGTATGTACAGTTGTATGTATGTATGTATGTATGTATGTATGTATGTATGTATAGTTGTATGTATGTATGTATGTATGCATGTATGTATGTATGTATGTATGTATGTATGTATGTATGTATGTATGTATGTATGTATGTATGTATGTATGTATGTATGTATGTATGTATGTATGTATGCATGTATGTATGTATAGTTGTATGTATAGTTGTATGTATAGTTGTATGTATGTATGTATAGTTGTATGCATGTATGTATGTATGCATGTATGTATGTATGTATGTATGTATGTATGTATGTACAGGGAGGGAAAAAAGTATTTGATCCCCTGCTGATTTTGTACATTTGCCCACTGACAAAGAAATGATCAGTCTATAATTTTAATGGTAGGTTTATTTGAACAGTGAGAGGCAGAATAACAACAACAAACAAATCCAGAAAAACACATGTCAAAAATGTTATAAATTGATTTGCATTTTAATGAAGGAAATAAGTATTTGACCCCTCTCAATCAGAAAGATTTCTGGCTCCCAGGTGTCTTTTATAAAGGTAACGAGCTGAGATTGGGAGCACACTCTTAAAGGGAGTGCTCCTAATCTCAGCTTGTTACCTGTATAAAAGACACCTGTCCACAGAAGCAATCAATCAATCAGATTCCAAACTCTCCACCATGGCCAAGACCAAAGAGCTCTCCAAGGATGTCAGGGACAAGATTGTAGACCTACACAAGGCTGAAATGGGCTACAAGACCATCGCCAAGCAGCTTGGTGAGAAGGTGACAACAGTTGGTGCGATTATTCGCAAATGGAAGAAACACAAAAGAACTGTCAATCTCCCTCGGCCTGGGGCTCCATGCAAGATCTCACCTCGTGGAGTTGCAATGATCATGAGAACGGTGAGGAATCAGCCCAGAACTACATGGGAGGATCTTGTCAATGATCTCAAGGCAGCTGGGACCATAGTCACCAAGAAAACAATTGGTAACACACTACGCCGTGAAGGACTGAAATCCTGCAGCGCCCGCAAGGTCCCCCTGCTCAAGAAAGCACATATACATGCCCGTCTGAAGTTTTCCAATGAACATCTGAATGATTCAGAGGACAACTGGGTGAAAGTGTTGTGGTCAGATGAGACCAAAATGGAGCTCTTTGGCATCAACTCAACTCGCCGTGTTTGGAGGAGGAGGAATGCTGCCTATGACCCCAAGAACACCATCCCCACCGTCAAACATGGAGGTGGAAACATTATGCTTTGGGGGTGTTTTTCTGCTAAGGGGACAGGACAACTTCACCGCATCAAAGGGACGATGGACCGGGCCATGTACCGTCAAATCTTGGGTGAGAACCTCCTTCCCTCAGCCAGGGCATTGAAAATGGGTCGTGGATGAGTATTCCAGCATGACAATGACCCAAAACACACAGACAAGGCAACAAAGGAGTGGCTCAAGAAGAAGCACATTAAGGTCCTGGAGTGGCCTAGCCAGTCTCCAAGACCTTAATCCCGTAGAAAATCTGTGGAGGGAGCTGAAGGTTCGAGTTGCCAAACGTCAGCCTCGAAACCTTAATGACTTGGAGAAGATCTGCAAAGAGGAGTGGGACAAAATACCTCCTGAGATGTGTGCAAACCTGGTGGCCAACTACAAGAAACGTCTGACCTCTGTGATTGCCAACAAGGGTTTTGCCACCAAGTACTAAGTCATGTTTTGCAGACGGGTCAAATACTTATTTCCCTCATTAAAATGAAATCAATTTATAACATTTTTGACATGCGTTTTTCTGGATTTTTTGTTGTTATTCTGTCTCTCACTGTTCAAATAAACCTACCATTAAAATTATAGACTGATAATTATGTATAGTTGTATGTAGGTATAGTTGTATGTAGGTATAGTTGTATGTAGGTATAGTTGTATGTATAGTTGTATAGTTGTATAGTTGTATGTATAGTTGTTTGTATGTATGTATGTATAGTTGTATGTACAGTTGTGTGTGTGTGTGTATGTATGTACAGTGGGGAAAAAAAGTATTTAGTCAGCCACCAATTGTGCAAGTTCTTTCACTTAAAAAGATGAGAGAGGCCTGTAATTTTCATCATAGGTACACTTCAACTATGACAGACAAAATGAGGAAAAAAAATCCAGAAAATCACATTGTAGGATTTCTAATGAATTTATTTGCAAATTATGGTGGAAAATAAGTATTTGGTCAATAACAAAAGTTTATCTCAATACTTTGTTATATACCCTTTGTTGGCAATGACAGAGGTCAAACGTTTTCTGTAAGTCTTCACAAGGTTTTCACACACTGTTGCTGGTATTTTGGCCCATTCCTCCATGCAGATCTCCTCTAGAGCAGTGATGTTTTGGGGCTGTCGCTGGGCAACACGGACTTTCAAAGATTTTCTATGGGGTTGAGATCTGGAGACTGGATAGGCCACTCCAGGACCTTGAAATGCTTCTTACGAAGCCACTCCTTCGTTGCCGGCGGTGTGTTTGGGATCATTGTCATGCTGAAAGACCCAGCCACGTTTCATCTTCAATGCCCTTGCTGATGGAAGGAGGTTTTCACTCAAGATCTCACGATACATGGCCCCATTCATTCTTTCCTTTACACGGATCAGTCGTCCTGGTCCCTTTGCAGAAAAACAGCCCCAAAGCATGATGTTTCCACCCCCATGCTTCACAGTAGGTATGGTGTTCTTTGGATGCAACTCAGCATTCTTTGTCCTCCAAACACGACGAGTTGAGTTTTTACCAAAAAGTTCTATTTTGGTTTCATCTGACATTCTCCCAATCCTCATCTGGATCATCCAAATGCTCTCTAGCAAACTTTAGATGGGCCTGAACATGTACTGGCTTAAGCAGGGGGACATGTCTGGCACTGCAGGATTTGAGTCCCTGGCGGCGTAGTGTGTTACTGATGGTAGGCTTTGTTACTTTGGTCCCAGCTCTCTGCAGGTCATTCACTAGGTCCCCCCGTGTGGTTCTGGGATTTTTGCTCACCGTTCTTGTGATCATTTTGACCCCACGGGTGAGATCTTATGTGGAGCCCCAGATCAAGGAAGATTATCAGTGGTCTTGTATGTCTTCCATTTCCTAATAATTGCTCCCACAGTTGATTTCTTGAACCAAGCTGCTTACCTATTGCAGATTCAGTCTTCCCAACCTGGTGCAGGTCTACAATTTTGTTTCTGGTGTCCTTTGACAGCTCTTTGGTCTTGGCCATAGTGGAGTTTGGAGTGTGACTGTTTGAGGTTGTGGACAGGTGTCTTTTATACTGATAACAAGTTCAAACAGGTGCCATTAATACAGGTAATGAGTGGAGGACAGAGGAGCCTCTTAAAGAAGAAGTTACAGGTCTGTGAGAGCCAGAAATCTTGCTTGTTTGTATGTGACCAAATACTTATTTTCCACCATAATTTGCAAATAAATTCATAAAAAATCCTACAATGTGATTTTCTGGATTTTTTTTCCTCATTTTGTCTGTCATAGTTGAAGTGTACCTATAATGAAAATTACAGGCCTCTTTCATCTTTTTAAGTGAGAGAACTTGCACAATTGGTGGCTGACTAAATACTTTTTTCCCCCACTGTATGTATAGTGGAGGTATGTATCTCTGCTGCACCCAGTGTTTTCACTTTTAAAATGATACCTACTGCATGTTAGGCTGTTTTATAATCACTATCGATGTTGACATGTTATGTGATAGTGTTTCAGAGTTGTGTCCTGTATTTACAATTGTATGGACATGTACGCTTTAAACCCTAGCTAGCGTCCATCCTGTACTTTCCTTGCTAGTGAGATTAGTCACCTCGTGAAGTGTAAATGTATTTTTATTATTTCATGTCAATCAGATTTTAACGGATTTGCAGTTGCTCTGAGGTTTACACATTGTGTTGTGTGTGTGTGTGTCTTCAGGTACGTGCTCCCAAACTGTTGTGGACCAATGTTATGTGACTGTACACGTGGAGCCCGTGTGCTGCGGTGTTGTGTTATGGCCACTAGATGGAGTCATTATGCTTTGAGCGCTCCTCTGAAGTCATGGCGTTACAGATGTAATGACGCATATTGTAAGGATGATTTTGTTCTTAACTGACTTGCCTAGTTAAAATAAAGGTACATGTTTAAATTATTATATATTTTTGTTGCTTTTCTACAGCTATTCTAAAAAAGACAAAGAGGTGTTTAACCTCGATGGAGATTTCATGACGAATTTTCGAATTTACACATTTGTGTTGTGTGTGTGTCTGCAGAATAAACCGTGGAAGAGAACAGCACTGTGTCCTTTGTCGTCCAAGCAAATGACAACCGTTACACTGGCTGTGACGGATGTCCTGGTTGTGACGGATGTCCTGGCTGTGACGGATGTCCTGGTTGTGACGGATGTCCTGTACCGCCACACTGAGCAGCAGCCCACTTACCAGTGATGATGACAGCAGAGATGATGATGGGACTGACAAAGAAGAAGAAGATGGAATCGGATCCCTGTGCCATGTGAGAGATGATCCGTACAACACAGTGGAGAAGATCCGAAAGATTGCATGACACTTTCACAGGGCCACAGTCAGTAATGATAAGCTTCAGGCCTACGTGCAACAGGAGATGGAAAATGAACTGATCCTGATATTGGATTGTCGCATCCGCTGGAACAGTCTCGCCTTTATGGTGGACCGTTATGTTCTGTTGCACAGATCAGTGTCCAAGGTTCTAGTTGATGTCAATCTAGGACTTCTTGTGAGTGACGGGGCAGTTGAACCTCTTGCAAGAGATAATCTCACCTGTCAAAATGGCCGTGGAGTAACTCTGCCAGCGGGACACAACTCATCACGGCAGATGGAATCTTTCGGGTTCATGCTGGATGAAGCCCCGATCTGCCAGGAGATAACATCGAGACCAGATTCAGCCAGTGGAGGCAAAATAACCTGGTCTTCCTCTTCAGGCATAGACTTGCAATTGTATCTAATTTATATTTTATTATTCCTATGCATATAGTGTAACAAAGCTGTTTTATTCCCTCTTATAGTTTAGGCTACAACAATTGCCTATGATTATATTTTCGGTAAATTATCAGACTATGCAATTACCTTACGCGAATGTGATTTAGTGGATTTTTATGTTTACAGTTACCTTCTGAATCCGTCTGTTCTAAGCAATCTACCCAACGACGTCTTCAGTATGCCGTCGAAGCAAATGGCCTTGTCCAAATGCAGCTAAGGACAGCAAATGGCCTTGTCCAAATGCAGCTAAGGACAGCAAATGGCCTTGTCCAAATGCAGCTAAGGACAGCAAATGGCCTTGTCCAAATGCAGCTAAGGACAGCAAATGGCCTTGTCCAAATGCAGCTAAGGACAGCAAATGGCCTTGTCCAAATGCAGCTAAGGACAGCAAATGGCCTTGTCCAAATGCAGCTAAGGACAGCAAATGGCCTTGTCCAAATGCAGCTAAGGACAGCAAATGGCCTTGTCCAAATGCAGCTAAGGACAGCAAATGGCCTTGTCCAAATGCAGCTAAGGACAGCAAATGGCCTTGTCCAAATGCAGCTAAGGACAGCAAATGGCCTTGTCCAAATGCAGCTAAGGACAGCAAATGGCCTTGTCCAAATGCAGCTAAGGACAGCAAATGGCCTTGTCCAAATGCAGCTAAGGACAGCAAATGGCCTTGTCCAAATGCAGCTAAGGACAGCAAATGGCCTTGTCCAAATGCAGCTAAGGACAGCAAATGGCCTTGTCCAAATGCAGCTAAGGACAGCAAATGGCCTTGTCCAAATGCAGCTAAGGACAGCAAATGGCCTTGTCCAAGACTTGCTGTTCGAGTCCAATTTATTTGTATATATTTTTTTTTTATTTCACCTTTATTTAACCAGGTAGTTCTATATGATGTCATAATACAGGTAGGCCAGTTGAGAACAAGTTCTCATTTACAACTGCGACCTGGCCAAGATAAAACAAAGCAGTGCGACAAAAACCAACCACACAGAGTTACACATGAACAAACTTACAGTTAATAACACAAATAGAAATGAAAAATAGAAAAATGAAAGAGTGTTGTGGAAAAACAATTAGTCAGCTTGTGAATTCAATTCAGACTAATTCAACGGATTAAAGCCGAGCCTCTCCCATGGTAAGAGACTGAAATATCTTAATCACAGAGCTCTTCCCTTTATAGGCTTCTGTCCCTGCCTAACATATAGAATCACTCCTTCCCATTGGCCCTATAGTTATCACATTATCTTTACATAGCACATATAGCCACTCCTTGTCTATTCATGAACAACTCCCATTGGCCCTATAGTTATCTCAGCTCTTGCTTGTTAACGCCCACATCTGACAAATTTTGCCATCTCAAGGCTCCATCTCTACTATTCATATAACCTCTTATTGAAACCTCACTTTTTCAAATTACCAAAATATCACATCATTAGAGTGCTATTAAGACACTAATAATCAAGCCTCCTTATCAATGACTATATTTTGTATCGCTAATCACTGTTTCACACTCATTAAACATTCAGTCGTTTAAGATGATCAATGGCCGGTTAGCGTGTAACTAAGGACATGTCCAAAATAAGTCCCCTCGTCCTGCTTTGCACCTCTCGTACAGTGGCGAAGATCCCTGGGAATATTTTATGCAGTTTAACCTTTGAGTAATGTAACCTGTGTAGTGAGCATCTTGTTAGTCAAAGTCACCATTATTAGTCAGTTGTACAACCGAATGCCTTCAACCGAAATGTGTCTTCCGCATTTAACCCAACCCCTCTGAATCAGAGAGGTGCGGGGGGACTGCCTTAATCAACATCCACGTCTTCGGCGCCCGGGGAACAGTGGGTTAACTGCCTTGTTCAGGGGCAGAACGACAGATTTTTACCTTGTCAGCTCGGGGATTCGAACTTGCAACCCTCCGGTTACAAGTCCAACGCTTTAACCACTAGGCTACCTACTGTTGAAGTGCACCACAAGGGGAGGCCACAAACTTACAGCAAGTGATCTCCATGACAACTGCCCCCGCCCCCTCATAAACATCCCAGGTAGGCCATTATGTGTTATTGATAGGCTACTGTAGGCTCTTCTCACCTGTAATGTGTTTGTTATTCAAAAGAATATTGTATACTGTACATGTAAAGGATATTCAATGAGGGTGTCTCACCTTTTCCAGCTCCCTGTCTCCAGCGCCAGTCTATTAACGATCGGCCCTGGCAACCATTATTACGCACACCTGGACTTGATCATCACCTTGATTATCTTCTCTTTATTTAGCCCTCTGTAGCCTCATTCATCAGACAGTATTGGTTTTGTTTTCATCATCACCTTGATTATCTTCTCTTTATTTAGCCCTCTGTAGCCTCATTCATCAGACAGTATTGGTTTTGTTTTCATCATCACCTTGATTATCTTCTCTTTATTTAGCCCTCTGTAGCCTCATTCATCAGACAGTATTGGTTTTGTTTTCATGTTCAGTACAACCTGTTAAAGTTGGATTATTTTCCACAGAAGCATATAACAAATTTGCAAACATCCACTGAAGTAGCTAGCAAGTTTACTAGACAGCTACTGTAGTTGCCGTGGTAACCAAGCAAACAGACTTGCTTGTTTAGTTGACCAAACCATCAGTCCTAGTTTGCTATGGTGAAAATCGAATTAAACAAAAACAAAATACAGTTTTCAATTAGACTTTTGCTTTCAAAAGCAGCTCAAACAAAACTTGTAAAAAAAAATTAACTAATAGCCATTGAATTCCAAATATACCGTGTAAAGCCCGAGGGGGCAGAGGTAGGGGTATATGGCCAATATACTGTAAGGACCCTGGGTTTATACGATCTAGACATTACAGTAACAAGGCTAGGGGCTGTTTTTAACTTCTTAGGGCTAGGCCTGAATGACGTGCCCAAAGTAAACTGCCTGTAAATAAGGCCCTGAAGCCAGGATATGCATATAATTGGTACCATTGGAAAGAAAACACTTTGAAGTTTGTAGACATTTTTTAAATAATGTAGGAGATTATAACACAATAGATATGGTAGGAGAAAATCCAAAGAAAAACCAACCAGAATTTTTTTTTTTTGGAGGGGGAGAGCTCCCTGGATGCAATTCCTATGGGCTTCCACTGTCAGCAGTCTATGTTCAAGGTTTCAGGCATGTAACTTCGAAAACAAATAAGAATTAACAGTTTTAGTAGAAGGACAAAGTCTTGGAAATTCATGTTTGCGCGCGCCATGAAGACATTACGCACCTGCTAAAATCAGTTTCCTATTAAACATACTTCTTTCCGACAGAAATATTATAGTTTGATTACATTTTAGGGTATCTGAGGAGTAAATAGAAATGTATTTTGACTTGTTGAAACAAAGTTTAGGAGTAGATTTTCGGATTCCTTTCTCTGCAAGTTGAACGAGTGGATTACTCAAATCGATGGCGCCAACTAAACTGACTTTTTGAGATATAAAGAAAGATTTTATCTAACAAAACGACACTACATGTTATAGCTGGGACCCTTTGGATGACAAATCAGAGGAAGATTTTCAAAAAGTAAAACAAATTTCATTGTTATATGTGAATGTATGAAACCTGTGCCGGTGGAAAAGTATTTTGATGTGGGGCGCCGTCCTCAAACAATCGCATTAAATGTTTTTTCTGTAATAGCTACTGTAAATCGAACAGTTAGATTAACAAGAATTTAAGCTTTCAGCCGATATAAGACACTTATGTACTTAAATGTTTAATCCATAATATTTATGATTATTTATTTGAATTGCGCGCCCTCCAGTTTCACCGGAAGTTGTCCTGCTAGCGGGACACCGATCCTTGATTAACCACGCAACACCTGGATACAGCCTTCGCTGAGGTGCCTTATTGCTATTATAAACTGGTTACCGATGTAATTAGAGCAGTAAAAATAAACGTTTTGTCATACCCGTGGTATACTGATACACCACGGCTGTCAGCCAATCAGAATTCAGGGCTCCCTTATAAAGGGAAATAATGCAAGCTCTAGAATCCCCTTCAAGCCAATCGGAAAAGAATATTCAACAATGCCATGGTATAATGTATTTTATTATTGGTCAGGTTATTGGTATAGCCTGGCATATACACTGTTACTGCACTTCATTTAGGCCTGGAAGTTCATTTCAGAAGATAAATTGATCATCATTTTTGACAAAGTCCTGAGCCCTGTGTCATTATTTATGCAGAAAAAAAAAAACACAACACAGAGGAAATTTTACACAGGTCTCAAACACAATAATTAGACTGTGGAGGTCTCAAACACAATAATCAGACTGTGGAGGTCTCAAACACAATAATCCGACTGTGGAGGTCTCAAACACAATAATCTGTGGCTCAAACTGTGTCACCACTGTATAAACATTCACAAATAGGTGGTGGCAAAGCCGTGCATGTAAACGGATGGATTTTAAAGTTGTGACTATATACCTTGGTTTTAAATGGATGGATTTTAATGTTGTGACTATATACCTTGGTTTTAAATGGATGGATTTTAATGTTGTGACTATATACCTTGGTTTTAAATGGATGGATTTTAATGTTGTGACTATATACCTTGGTTTTAAACGGATGGATTTTAAAGTTGTGACTATATACCTTGGTTTTAAACGGATGGATTTTAATGTTGTGACTATATACATTGGTTTTAAATGGATGGATTTTAATGTTGTGACTATATACCTTGGTTTTAAACGGATGGATTTTAATGTTGTGACTATATACCTTGGTTTTAAATGGATGGATTTTAATGTTGTGACTATATACCTTGGTTTTAAACGGATGGATTTTAAAGTTGTGACTATATACCTTGGTTTTAAACGGATGGATTTTAATGTTGTGACTATATACCTTGGTTTTAAATGGATGGATTTTAATGTTGTGACTATATACCTTGGTTTTAAACGGATGGATTTTAATGTTGTGACTATATACCTTGGTTTTAAATGGATGGATTTTAATATTGTGACTATATACCTTGGTTTTAAATGGATGGATTTTAATGTTGTGACTATATACCTTGGTTTTAAATGGATGGATTTTAATGTTGTGACTATATACCTTGGTTTTAAACGGATAGATTTTAATGTTGTGACTATATACATTGGTTTTAAACGGATGGATTTTAATATTGTGACTATATACCTTGGTTTTAAATGCTTTAAATGGGCACTTCCTGTATTTGCTGTATTTCCCGGGAATCTCGGGGATCAACAATAATTATTCCCGGTATTAAAATTGACTAGATTTCCGGGAAAAATATGAATCCCTACAATGGATGGCCATAGTTCACATCTAATGGATGAATTATCAGTGGATGGCCGTAGTTAACATTTAATAGATTAGTTATCAGTGGATGGCCGTAGTTAACATTTAATAGATTAGTTATCAGTGGATGGCCGTAGTTAACATTTAATAGATTAGTTATCAGTGGATGGCCGTAGTTAACATTTAATAGATTAGTTATCAACCGTAATTCATATTCCACAGACCCTGTACTGCATTAGGGGGTAATAATACTGAATAGCAGCAATAACTAACTCATAATTCCTTATAAAAAACCCTCCTTACATATTGACGAAGAAGATGGCGTCGAAGAACATGGCTGACGTTTTACATTCTCCCAACCAATTGTACTATTTTGTTAGGTTTTTTTTGCGTTTTGTGTAACTTATTTTTTAATTTATTGTGTACATAATGTTGCTGCTACCGTCTCTTGTGACCGAAAATAACTTCTGGACATGATTACTCACCGCGGACTGGAAGAAACTTTTTACTTTATCGAGACGGACGAGAAGGATATCACTGGAACAGGACCAGATCCACGCCTTTAGCGTGAAGAAAAGACGCAGGAAAAGGGGCCGCAGATCGGGCAGCCTTCTGAGAATCCGTAGGCGAGCAAAAAAACTCCCATTGCCATCCTTTCTTCTTGCTGACGTGCAATCATTGGAAAATACAATTGATGACCTACGATTAAGATTTTCCTACCAACGGGACTATAAAAACTGTAACATCTTATGTTTCACCGAGACGTGGATGAACGACAATACGGACAATATAGAGCTAGCGGGATTTTCCATGAAGCCATGGATTACAGGCAACATCCGCATCGAGCTAAAAGCTAGTGCTGCCGCTTTCATGTAGCGGGAGACTAATCCGGACGCTTATAAGAAATCCCACTATACCCTCAGACAAACCATCCAACAATCAAAGCGTCAATACAGGATTAAGATGCAATCCTACTACACCGGCTCTGAAGCTCGTTGGATGTGGCAGGGACTGAAAACGATTACGGATTACAAAGGGAAACCCAGACGCGAGCTGCCCAGTGACGCGAGCCTACCAGACCAGCTAAATTCCTTTTATGCCTGCTTCAAGGAAAGCAACACTGAAGCATGCACGAGAGCACCATCTGTTCTGGAGGACTGTGTGATAATGCTCTTGGTAGCTGATGTGAACAAAAACTTTAAACAGGTCAACATTCACAAACATTCAAAGACGGATTATCCGGACGTGTACTCAAAGCATGCACGGACCAACTGGCAAGTGTCTTCACTGAAATTTTCAAACTCTCCCTGACCTAGTCTGTAATACCTACATGTTTCAAGCAGACCCCCATAGTCCCTGTGCCCAAGGAAGGGAAGGTAACCTGCCTAAATGATTACCGCCCCGTGGCACTCACGTCGGTAGCCAGGAAGTGCTTTGAAAGGCTGGTCATGGCACACATCAACAGCATCCTCCCGGACACCCTAGACCCACTCCAATTCGCATACCGCCCCAACAGATCCACAGATGATGCAATCTCAATCGCACTCCACACTGCCTTTTCTCACCTGGACAAAAGGAACACCTATGTGAGAATGCTGTTCATTGACTACAGCTCAGTGTTCAACACCATAGTGCTCACGAAGCTCAGGACTAAGCTAAGGACTCTGGCACTAAACACCTCCCTCTGCAACTGGATCCTGGACTTCCTGACAGGCCTCCCCCAGATGGTAAGAGAAGGCAACAACACGTCTTCCACACTGATCCTTAACACTGGGGCCCCTCAAGGATGCGTGCTCAGTCCCCTACTGTATTCCCTGTTCACCCACGACTGCGTGGCCAAACACGACTCCAACACCATCATTAAGTTTGTTGACGACACAACAGTGATAGGCCTGATCACCGACAACGATGAGACGGCCTATAGGGAGGAGGTCAGAGACCTGGCAGTGTGGTGCCAGGACAACAACCTCTCCCTCAGTGTGAGCAAGACAAAAGAGCTGATCGTGGACTACAGGAAAAGGAGGGCCGAACAGGCCCCCATTAACATCGACGGGGCTGTAGTGGAGCGGGTCAAGAGTTTCAAGTTCCTTGGTGTCCACATCACCAACAAACTATCATGGTCCAAACACACCAAGACAGTCGTGAAGAGAGAACGACAAAACCTATTCCCCCTCAGGGGACGGAAAAAGATGGGTCCCCAGATCCTCAAAAGGTTCTACAGCTGCACCATAGAGAGCATCCTAAACGGTTGCATCACCGCCTGGGATGGCAACTGCTCGGCATCTGACCGTAAGGTGATACAGAGGGTAGTGCGAATGGCCTAGTGCATCACTGGGGCCAAGCTTCCTGCCATCCAGGACCTATACAATAGGTGGTGTCAGAGGAAGGCCAAGTTATAGACTGTTTTCTCTGCTACCGCACGGCAAGCGGTACCGGAGCACCAAGTCTAGGTCCAAAAGGCTCCTTAACAGCTTCTACCCCCCCAAGCCGTAAGAGTGATGAACAACTAATAAAATCGCCACCCTCCCTTTTTGTACACCGCTGCTACTGGCTGTTCATACTCACTTCACTCCAACTGCCATGTGTACAAATGACCTCAACTAGCCTGTACCCCTGTACAGAGCCTCGTTATTGTTATTCTTATTGTGTTACTTTTTATTATAACTTTTTATTTTAGTCTACTTGGTATTAACTCTTCTTGAACTGCACTGTTGGTTAAGGGCTTTTCACGGTAAACATTTCGGCGCATGTGACAAATAAAGTTTGATTTTAATTTGACCTCTACTTTATCACTCATTCATGCTGAATGGTGCTTTCCATTCAGAACCTACAGAGCTGTCGGTCTGTACCCTGCCAATGGTGGGTGTGCCTGATTTCTACAGATGTTGCTGTTTGAACACGTCGAAGGTAAATATTAACCTGTATATTGCAACGGTTCAGGCTTGGACAAGTCAGAAAATATTCTGATAGTAAACCTGTTAGGCAAAAAAATCATGAGGACGGGAATGGGTACTTACACAGTGGGACACATAATTTGTATTGATATGCTGTATATTCCCTTCTAGGTTTGTCAGCAGTGTCTGGAGTTTCTTCTCAAAGCCATCATAATTCACTTCCAACCCATGTCCCAGGCTAACTATCAGGACTGGAGCTGTTTGGAGCGTTTAGTTCCCGTAGCTCTGTTGTTGGACGTGTCTCTTCCTTTATCGCTGATGTTGGACTTTTCCTCTTTCCTTCCGTCTTAGCCAATGACTTTGCCTCCATATCCTTGTAAGCACCCTGACAGAAAACCCTGAAGTTCTCTCCAACGAAGAAATAAAGGAGTGGATCCAAACAGCTGTTCCCCGCTGCGAGACACAGAGTGATCACAGCTGCTTTGCGTACACGCTCTATGTGCCTACAGGAATCTCCATACCCCTTATCCCTCACCTGCATCTCAGCCTCCAGGAAGATAGTCCGCATGACGTGGTAGGGCAGGAAACACACTAGGAAGATGGTAAGGACTATTACAACTAGGGACATGGACTTCTTGTAGTTGGGTTTCGTCCTTCCTTCAACCTTCCTCAGCTTCAGCAGGCTACGCACCACAAACACGTAACAGACAGAGATGACTGCAAAGGGAACAATGAAGCCGAGGAGCAAGGTGGCATGGTTGGCTATGATCAGTGTGCGGTTGTGAATGAGTTTGTATTCTGGGTTGAGCTCCAAGCACCTGGTTCTACCAGAAGCATCTATGACGGTCCCTGAAGTCAGCATAGGGATGGAGGCTAGCGACACCAGCAGCCAGACCAAAATACACACCAGCCAGGCATTACGACTATTCTGCATGCTCATATACCTGTACGGCTGGGTGATTGCCACAAAACGAACCACACTCAGCACCGTGAGGAAGTAGATGCTCCCGTACATGTTGATGTAGAAGATGTAGGACATAACTCGACAGGCGACGTCGCCAAACACCCAGCTAGATTCCATGAAGTAGTAGAAGGCCCGGAGCGGCAGGGAACACACCAACATCAAGTCTGACACCAGCAGGTTGACCATGTACAGGTTGACGGGAGTAAACTTTTTCTTACTCCTCCAGACACTGACGAAGAAGCAGAGGGAGACGAGGTTGAAGATGAGGCCGAGGAGGAAGATGACTAGGTAGGTGGGTGGGTAGACTCTGTGTTTGAACATGCTGATGGAACAGTTAGAGGACAAGTTTCCATCTTCCATGATGACTGATTTATTCATTTTAGATTGCTCCTAAAAACATGGAGAAAGAAAGAGAGAGAGAGAGAGAGAGAGAGAGAGAGAGAGAGAGAGAGAGAGAGAGAGAGAGAGAGAGAGAGAGAGAGAGAGAGAGAGAGAGAGAGAGAGAGGCAGAGAGAGAAAGAGGCAGCGAAAGAGAGAGAGGCAGAGAGAGAGAAAGAGGCAGAGAGAGAGAGAGGCAGAGAGAGAGAGAGAGAGAGAGAGGCAGAGAGATGGGAGGATGTGCGGAGAGAGAGAAAAAGTCAGAGAGAGAGAAAGAGGCAGAGAGAGAGAGAGAGAGAGAGAGAGAGGAGGGAGCGGAGAGAGAGAAAGAGGCAGAGAGAGAGAGAGAGAGAGAGAGAGAGAGAGAGAGAGAGAGAGAGAGAGAGAGAGAGAGAGAGAGAGAGAGAGAGAGAGAGAGAGAGAGAGAGAGAGAGAGAGAGAGAGAGAGAGAGAGAGAGAGAGAGAGAGAGAGAGAGAGAGAGAGAGAGAGAGAGACAGAGAGAGAGAGAGAGAGAGAGAGAGAGAGAGAGAGAGAGAGAGAGAGAGAGAGAGAGAGAGAGGCAGAGAGAGGCAGAGAGAGAAAGAGGCAGAGAGAGCGAGAAAGAGGCAGAGAGAGAGCGAGAGAAAGAGGCAGATAAAGAGATAAAGAGGCAGAGAGAGAGCGAGAGAAAGAGGCAGAGAGAGAGAGAGATCAGTTTATTAGGATCCCCATTTGATGTTGCACATGTCCACACAAAAGAGAGAGTCATGTAATGGAGGAAGAAAAGCTACAAGTGAAATCCAGATTTCTGATGGCAACAGTCACACAGCAGCACGTTCCTCCGTTGGCGAAAGAATTCATGCGGAAGTTGGAAGTGCAAAAAAAGCAGGTTTCAAACTGACTTCATCTGCATTTAGACTATAGAAGTGTGTCAAAGCCTTTCCTCATATCTGTGGTCGTCACGAGACTTTTAAATACCATTTCCTTTCATCCTGACGACACAGTACATCATATAAGTAATACTAGAAACCCCCCAACCCTGTTCAGTTATCACTGATCTACCACAATCGTCTGGGACCACACAATAGAGGTTTGCTATTCTCAAATACCACAGTCCTCTCTTGCCTCGCAGTGTAAACTTTCTTTCACTTGTGATCATATATTTTATTTAACCTTTGTTTAACTAGGCAAGTCAGTTAAGAACAAATTCTTATTTACAATGACGGCCAAGGAACAGTGGGTTTAACTGCCTTGTTCAGGGGGGCAGAACGACAGATTTCTACCTTGTCAGCTCGGGGGATTGATATTGCAACCTTTACGGTTACAAGTCCCACTGCTCTAACCACTAGGCTACCCTGCCGCCCCATTGGTTGTTAACAATAACAACTGAGATAGTGGGAGAAGAGAGTGATTAACTGAAAGTAAAGGATAAGAACAATAGCAGAACAAATAACTAAAATGGTACATCTGGTTAGTTCAGCAGATTTGTAAAAGCCAAATTGCCTGAGGGTAAATAGTTTCTGCCAAACATTTTAGGAGGCTGTTACCTGTCAGAATACTTCATACACCCCATCCCATCTCAATAATGTAAGAATTGCCCCACAACACAGCATTTAGAAGCTTTAAATACTCAATACTTTATGTATTTTCTTAATAATCTTCCATACACATTGTACAACACGTTTCTGTAGCAAATGCCAAAACCCCCAGCCATAAGCTGCATCAACAACAATCCAAACCCCCCAAAAAATGACTATGATTTTGATTTGTACCTACTGTGATACGCTAATGATGAGAAGCGCCCTAGACTTTTCAGTCAACGCCGTGTTGACGATCGGCGGGCTGTTCATCTCAGATCCATTGGGGTGCACCTACTACTGCCGCAGCGAGACTTCATTGCAGAGTGGAGTAGGGCTGAGCTGTGTACTGCTATTTTGGCAGGATCAACCCTAGAAGCACTAGACTTTCAGTCTCCCCTGGTTGGTAGTTTAATAATAACATTTGTCATGTTGTCGTGTCACCCCGCCCGCCCGCCCGCCCGCCCATTTGGTTTGGCTCTTCCAGTAAAGCTACATAAGTCCTTATAAAGATGAACGCCTGTAGTGTCCCGTCCCCACCAGCATTCCTAGTTGCCAAAGGCCACGTCAAGAGAATGTGTCTGAGCGTGTGTGTGTATGGCCTGTATTTTTGCATTCATTAAAAAAAAAAATTGTTGGAGAGACAAATAATTTTCTGAAACAGTTTCAAATCAGTCAAGAAAATCAATTAGTTGTTGTAATTATAAACTCTGGTGGCTGGTTTATGACTGCAGTCTGAGACATTCTCTGCACACAGTGTACAGTAGATCGTTGTCCTCAGAGGTTTGCCAAGGATGGAAAAAAAAGCTATTAATAAACATCCATCGATCCAAAGTAAACAACCAGATGAAAACCCCTGACCTTAGGCCTATAAGGAGCATTGTCTTTTTTTACCTGAGAAGTCATTCCTTTCCAGTAGCTTAAAATACATGTTTGTGCATGGTTACTGTGAAACACAAACCTATGACTTGCAGACAAAATCTTGGGTCCATTTTTTCCCCCCTGCCTTTAGGTAACCAAAAAAGTAGGTTATTGGACATTTAGATGTTCTAGTAATAAATGAATGTAAGGCAGGGGTGAAATATATTATATAATGTTTACTTAAAAGGGAAATATATTATGTTATGGTTACCAAAAGTTTTTTTTGCCAGGATTCTCTTATCTTAAAGATAATGTATAGTATCTCTCAATAACCCTGCACTGACATGTATTTTGGCAATAATGTATATAAACCCTGGACTGTTGATGCTGGCAAATTAAGAGGCTTTGAAGCCACTAGTCGGCCATATTGGTACTCCCCAGTAGGAACAGTCCTCCATAGGAATGGATGGTATTCTACAGTATTTCAATGGAATGTTTCAAGGACTAAATTACATTTATTTATTTAAGTATTGTTTTGTTGTATTGGGGACGGCAACATTAGTACTCTCTAAAAATTATACTTTAAGGAAAACGTTTTGATGTATTTAAAAAATATATATATATGTTTAGCTCACATAATTGTAAAGTATGCATTTAAAGTGTCTGTGATAGAATACACGTGGCAGAAACGACTATAGACATTAAATACATGCATTTCTATTATCTACAGCTATAGCAGTGTGCCCGTCAATCACATCTTGCTGACGAATGCGCAGGACGGATGTGCTTGAATGTAGAACGAGAACTTCGTTTCAGGTACCACATTTACATATTAAATGATAATATGATATAATTATAGAGATATAAAGATATGAACTCGGCAGTCCACTTGTACTGTCTGAATAGTAGTGCTGGGACGTTCGGCCCTTTTAACTGACTCATCTGTTCGACTCCTTCAGTCAAAAGAACGAATCGTTCGACTCATTTCGTTGATTTGAGTAAAATAGTCCGCTACCTGTGGATGGTGAACAACTGGAAACTCACCCCAATGGGCCTGATTGGACCTGTTATTACGGACTGAGACTTGTAGACGTGTGCTTTAAACAATGTACATTTATTGATTGCTAGGCATACAAATAAGAGTATTTATTGATACATTTAAAACAAGGTCTAGTTGTGGCCGCAGCCCGCCCGGACTCGTTTGTGAACGACTCTTGGTGGAATGGCGATACGGTTCCAACTGCAGCACTCCAAACGATTCGTTCTCAAGTTCGTTGAGCAAAAAGGGAGGGTTTGTTTAATGTTAGATTTTGTTGGTTCTACAAAGCTGTGTCCGTCATAACATTCAATGAATACATCCAAATTGCATCCATTCTTGCACCATGTGATTCAAAACCTGTATATTTTCTTACATTTCTCCAGAGGAGAGCGTATTAAACCTGTTGTAGGATTTTAATTCGGGGCCCGACAGCTGGTCAAACGAACGACTCAAATGAATCGAGTCACTCAGAAAGAGGGGGGAGAAAATGAAAAAAAAAATGAATCATGAATCATGAATCGTTCGTGAACCGCACATCACTACTGACTAGCCAAGAAGCTTCCTCAGCTAGAGACGGGATCGGCACTGTCTAGCACACGGCTTCTGTTCTCTCTCTCTTTTATTATTATTTATTACTTTATTTTCCCATATGAACATGTTAGGGAGTCGTCGATATCACTGTCTGACACGACGACATCGTTGACGGATAGAAACAACAACAACAACGCCGGGGGTAAGATATGATATGCTAAGCTAAGCTACTTTACAAAAACATTTATCTTCGGCAGTCTTGTTTACGTCGGAGACCGTCTGCTAAGTCGTAGTATGAACCTCTACAAATGACATTCAATAACTAAGTAATTCAGTGTTGTTGTTGTCGTCGTCGTTGTTGTTGTTGTTGGCGTTACAACTTAGCCACTACAGTTTCTAAATGACGTGTTTTACTAGCTAGCCTAAACGTCGCCATGACATCGCCTACAAAGTGTGATCGGGTTATGTCCGTTTCTGCTCGTCTTCATATCTTCATATTGTCTTTGGCCACACTAGCTTAGCGTTGGGGATACACTCAGGCTGGAAGACTCCTCTTCTCTTCTCGTCTCTTGACATGTAGGCTGGAAGACTCCTCTTCTCTTCTCGTCTCTTGACATGTAGGGTGGAAGACTCCTCTCTCGTCTCTTGACATGTAGGCTGGAAGACTCCTCTTCTCTCTCGTCTCTTGACATGTAGGGTGGAAGACTCCTCTTCTCTCTCGTCTCTTGACATGTAGGGTGGAAGACTCCTCTTCTCTCTCGTCTCTTGACATGTAGGGTGGAAGACTCCTCTTCTCTCTCGTCTCTTGACATGTAGGGTGGAAGACTCCTCTTCTCTCTCGTCTCTTGACATGTAGGCTGGAAGACTCCTCTCTCGTCTCTTGACATGTAGGCTGGAAGACTCCTCTTCTCTCTCGTCTCTTGACATGTAGGCTGGAAGACTTCTCGTCTCTTGACATGTAGGGTGGGCGACTCCTCTTCTCGTCTCTTGACATGTAGGGTGGGCGACTCCTCTTCTCTTCTCTCTCGTCTCTTGACATGTAGGCTGGAAGACTTCTCGTCTCTTGACATGTAGGGTGGACGACTCCTCTTCTCGTCTCTTGACATGTAGGGTGGGCGACTCCTCTTCTCGTCTCTTGACATGTAGGGTGGGCGACTCCTCTTCTCTTCTCTCTCGTCTCTTGACATGTAGGCTGGAAGACTTCTCGTCTCTTGACATGTAGGGTGGACGACTCCTCTTCTCGTCTCTTGACATGTAGGGTGGGCGACTCCTCTTCTCGTCTCTTGACATGTAGGCTGGACGACTCCTCTTCTCGTCTCTTGACATGTAGGCTCCCCATTTTGTGAACAGTTCAATCACAAGTCAGACTGTTGAATAAACTTCATTTGAATGGTCCTTACTTGTTGTCTGCTGATTTTGTCCTTATGTAGGGGGTAATAAGAGATAAAAAAGCCACACGGTAGTGTTCTTAAACAGCATTTCAGTGTGCTGGTCTGTATTTCAGAGCTCATCTGTAAAAGAGACCTTGGTCTCAGTATGACTCCATGATAATATACAGGTTAAGTAAAAATGATTTTTTTTAACGGTACAAAAAAAGATTGCCGTTTTGAAACTGAATTAAAAGTGCAGTAACTGCACTTGACTGTGGTATTTTGGATGCAGTAATTACTGCAATTGAACTGTACTGCTAAATTATACTGCAGTAAAAACACGTATTTTGGAAGTAGTATAATTCCGCTAATTGCAGTTATACTACAGTGTACTGCAGTTATACTGCTCTCGGACTGCAATCTTTTTCCCGTGACGGTATTTCTGGTTTGCATTTTCTTTTGCTGAAGGAATTTGCACTCGGACTTACCCAATATGTTAATATGCCGAATTTAACCGAAGCACGGACCTCAATTTGTCCCACGCAACGAGCTGGAGGTGCTTGTGGACTTCGCCAGGTGATTTGCGTGGGACAAATTGAGGTCCGTGCTTCGGTTAAATTCGGCATATTAACATTTTGGGTAAGTCCGAGTGCAAAAAGTCCGAGAGGGAAAAGCGCTATGGCCGACAACCTTCGGGTTACGTTCAGCTATTGTTTACATATTGTGCATCGTGAAATCCGTCAAGGAGATGAGAAACACAACCTACCAGCACACTTTCCTATAGTTACTATATCTCTCCACCTCCTAACCCGTCACAATGGACTGACAACCGGTAAAGTACGTTGCATTATTTTTTTTACAGCGACTTCTTTCGAAACTGATGTCAATGGAGTAACCACGGAAACAGTGATGTTTAGTCAAGCAAATAAGGTGCTGGGACAATTTTATACTCAAACTCTCCGTACTCACTCTAAACAGACACTGTTATGATTCCTAATAAATCCGTGAGAATAACTTGTCTGTTTTCCTTTTGGAATTCCCTCTGGGATTCATCTGTTGACAGATTTACTTCCTTGGAATGTTATTTTTTAATTTTTTATTTTTTTTGGCGAAGGGAGAATTGTTGTTTTGTGTACCAACTATTTTCATTTTAATTAGTGATTCAACAACCGTTATTGTTATTCTATGATGATGATGATGATGGTAGAGCGTCTCTCTTGTCTGTTTTCCCCCTAGCTGAGTAGTAGTATGCTGGACGTGGGGAAGTGGCCGGTGTTTGCCCTCCTGCCTCCAGAGGAACTGCGTCTGATACGACAGGCCTGTGTGTTCGGCAGCGCTGCCAACGAAGCGCTCTATGTCACCGTCAACGATGAGGTACGCACTGTAGGACCCCTTTAAACATAGGAATTGGATGTAACAAATGTATCACTAGCCACTTTAAACAATTTTGTATCTTGCCTATGCCGTTTGGCCATCGACCCAAATCTCTAGCCACTTTAATAATTATAACTGGATGAAATAATGTATCACTAGCCACTTTAAACAATGCCATTTATATAATGGTTACATATCCTACATTACTCATCTCATATATATATGTGTATATACTGTACTCCATACCATCTACTGCATCTTGCCTATGCCGGTCAGCCATCGCTCATCCATATATTTATATGTACATACTCGTATTCATTCCTTTACTCTTGTGTGTATAAGGTAGTTGTTGTGAATTTGTTAGATTACTTGATAGATACTACTGCATGGTCGGAACTAGAAGCACAAGCATTTCGCTACACTCGCATTAACATCTGCTAACCATGTGTATGTGACAAATAAAATTTGATTTGATTTGTCTGGCTCAGCACCAGGGGACGTGGGTTACTTCCCAAATGGCACCCTAGTCCCAATATAGTTCACTACTTTTGACATAGGTCTCATAGGGCTCTGGTCAAAAGTAGTGCGCAATGTAGGGAATAGGGTGCCATTTTGGGAGGCATAACTATTGCCTACTAATACTACTACTACTATGTAGTAGACAAGCTCAAAGTTATATTCTAACACAGTCCGATAGGTGTTAGGCCTAGTGTTTATGAAATAATTGTGTTTAGTACTTGGACAAGGCCTAGTAGGCTACTTGTGACGACGTATAGGCTAGGCCTGACAGAGTATTCAGCAACATCCTCAGAGTGATATGGTGGTCTCTGGAAACAGAGAGGCCTTGTTGTTTGGCACAGTATGCTCTCTGGAAACAGAGAGGCCTTGTTGTTTGGCACAGTATGCTCTCTGGAAACAGAGAGGCCTTGTTGTTTGGCACAGTATGCTCTCTGGAAACAGAGAGGCCTTGTTGTTTGGCACAGTATGCTCTCTGGAAACAGAGAGGCCTTGTTGTTTGGCACAGTATGCTCTCTGGAAACAGAGAGGCCTTGTTGTTTGGCACAGTATGCTCCAAACCTTATTCCCTACAATACAGTGTCTTGCAAAAGTATTCAAACCTCCTTGGATTTCTTCACATTTTATTGTAATTCAAATTGATTTAATTGTCATATTTTGTCGACAAGCTACACAAAATACACTTTAAAAAAAAGAAAAGAAAAATTTAAATAGAAATTAAATAATCTAGTGGTTGCATGAGTATTCAGCTCCTCCCGGCTATTCAGCTCCCTCCGGGTATTCAGCTCCAGCTCCCTCCGAGTCAATACATGTTAGAAACACCTTTGGCAGCGATTACAGCTGTGAGTCTTCTTGGGGAAGTATAAGAGCTTTGCACACCTGGATTGTGCAATATTTGCTCATTTATTCTTTTCGAATTTTAAAAGCTCCGTCAAGTTGGTTGTTGAACATTGCTAGACAGCCATTTTCATGTCTTGCTGTAGATTTTTATCTTTAAAAGTCAAAACTGTAACTAGGCCTCTTTAGGAGCATTCAATGTCATCTTGGTAAGCAACAACAGTGTATATGTGGCCTTGTGTTTTAGGTTATTGTCCTGCTGAAAGGTGAATTTGTCTCCCGGTGTCTGAAAAGCAGACTGAACCAGGTTTTCCTCTAGGATTTTGCATGTGCTAAGCTCTTTTCCATTCATTTTTTCCCCCCTTAAGATCTCCCTAGTTCTTGCTGACGACAAGCATACCCATAACATGATACAGCCACCACCATGCTTGAAAATATGAAGATGTGCTCACTGATGTGTTGTGTTGGATTTGCCCCAAACATATAACGTCTTCTATTCAGGACATAAAGGTCATTTCTTAGCTATTTTTTTTGCACTTTTACTTTAGTGTCATATTACTAACAGGATGCATGTTTTTGAATATTTGTTATTCTGTACAGGCTTCCTTCTTTTCACTGTCATTTAGGTTAGTATTGTGGAGTAACTACAATGTTGTTGATCCATCCTCAGTTTCACAGCCATTAAACTCTGTAACTGTTTTAAAGTCCCCATTGGCCTCATGGTGAAATCCCTGAGCGGTTTCCTTCCTCTCCGGCAACTGAGTTATGAAGGACACCTGTATCTTTGTAGTGACTGGGTGTATTGATACACCATCCAAAGTGTCATTAATAACTTCACCATGCTCAAAGGAATATTCAATGTCTGCTTTATTTTTTACCCATCTACCAATAGGAGCCCTTCTTTGCGAAACATTGGAAAACCTCCCTGGTCTTTGTGGTTTAATCTGTGTTTGAAATTCACTGCTGGACTGAGGGACTTTACAGATAATTGTATGTGTGGGGGAACAGAGATGAGGTAGTCATGAAGAAAATCATGTTAAACACTGTTACTGCACACAGAGTCCATACAACTTATTATGTGACTTGTTAAGCACATTTTTACTCCTGAACTGATTTAGGCTTGCCATAACAAAAGGGGGTTGAATACTTATTGCCTCAAGACATTTCAGCTTTTCTTTTTTAAATTAATTTGTAAAAATTTCTAAAAACACAATTCCACGTTGACATTTAGGGGGTATTGGGGTATTGTGTGTAGGCCAGGGACACATCTCAATCCATTTAAAATTCAGGCTGTAACACAACAACATGTGGGAAAAGTCAACAACAGTAAATCATGTCAACACCTATTATTTCACACACGGTGAGTTCGTGTCACTTATTAGGTGATTTGTGGAGGCACATTTTACTTCGGAATCAAATCAAATTGATTTATAAAGCCCCCCTTACATCAGCTGATGTCACAGAGTGCTGTACAGAAACCCAGCCTAAAACCCCCAAACAGCAGGCAATGCAGGTGTAGAAGCACGGTGGCTAGGAAAAACTCCCTAGAAAGGCCAAAACCTAGGAAGAAACCTAGAGAGGAACCAGGCTGTGAGGGGTGGCCAGTCCTCTTCTGGCTGTGCCGGGTGCAGATTATAACAGAACATGGCCAAGATTTTAAAATGTTCATAAAACAGGCAGAACTTCTGAACTAATTTAGACTCGTCTAAACCAAGGGGTCAGAATACGTATGGAATGACTATATTTTAGTTATGATTTATAGATTTATATATTTTCATCCACTTTCACATCAGATAATTTTGCGTAGATTGTTGATAAGAAATGACAAAATCCATTTTAATCCCACTTTGTAACACAGTAAAATGTGAATAAGTCCTTGCGAAAGTGTCCCGTTTTGTATAGGGAGTACGGTACCAGGTGGGATGTAGCCTGAGTCCGTGAGCGACGGTTCTAGAGACTGGGTTAAGCAGATAGTGACACCTATATTTAGCCCTGTAAAGCCAGCACAAGCCCTGTTTTGATCCATCTGAAAGCCTCTGTTCATGTCTGACTGCGTCTTAACACACTGATCCATTTGTTTTTAGTTTTTTCTCACAGGGACCCAGACAAGGATGGTACTTTCTTTTGTCATGCAGTGTCTTTATGAATGTGAAACTATTTTTTGTTGTTCTGTTGTTGTTGTCGTAGTGGGCACACAGACTACATTTTTTTACAGAAAAGATAGAAAGTCTTTGGCACAATACTGACTGTCTGAGGAATGCTTTCTCCTTCCTCTACTACTTATGGAAAAGTGCTCAGAATAGCCCCACGCTAACATATGTAGCTGAAGAAACAAGGTTCATGAAATCAATCACTTGCTGGTAACAGATGACGTTCACATTCTGACTATCTCTGAAACTCACTTAGATTATACCTTTTGATGATACAGTGGTAGCAATACAAGGTTATAACATTTACAGACAAGAGAAATGCCAATGGTGGAGGTGTTGCTGTTCATATTCAGAACCACATTCCTGTAAAGATTTAGAGAGGATCTCATGTTAAATACCATTTGAAGTAACATGGCTACAGGTTCATCTGCCTCACCTAAAGCCCATTCTGGTGGGAAGCTGCTATAGACCACCGAGTGCTAACAGTCAGTATCTGGATAACGTGTGAAATGCTTGATAATGTATGTGATATCAACAGAGAGGTATATTTTCTGGGTGATTTTAAATATTGACTGTCTTTCATCAAGCTGCCCACTCAAGAAAAAGCTTCAAACTGTAACCAGTGCCTGCAACCTGGTTCAGGTTATCAGTCAACCTACCAGGGTAGTTACAAACAGCACAGGAATTAAACCATCAACATGTATTGATCACATCTTTACTAACGCTGCAGAAATCTGCTGTAAAGCAGAATCCAGATCCATTGGAAGTAGTGATCACAATATAGTAGCCATATCTAGGACAACCAAAGTTCCAAAGGCTGGGCCTAATATAGTGTATAAGAGGTCATACATAAGTTTCTATGTTGATGATGTAAAGGATATTTGCTGGTCTGTGCTGTGTAATGAGGAGCAACCAGACGCTGCACTTGACACATTTATGAAATTGCTTATCACAGTTACTAATAAACACGCACCCGTTAAGAAAATGACTGTAAAAACTGTTAAATCCCCGTGGATCGATGAGGAATTGAAACATTGTTATGGTTGAGAGGGACAAGGCAAAAGGAATTGCAAATAGGTCTGGCAGCACAACCGATTGGCAAACGTACTGCAAATTAGGAATCATGTGACTAAACTGAATAAAAAGATGAATTAACTACACTATGAAACCAAGATGAATGATAGTAAAAAAGCTTTGGAGCATCTTAAATGACATTTTTTGGGGAAAAAAGCCAACTCCGCTCCATCATTCATTGAATCAGATGTCTCATTCATCACAAAACCAACTGATATATCCAACTACTTTAATGATTTTTTTCATTGGCAAATTTAGCAAACTTAGGGATGACATGCCAGCAACAAACGCTGACACTACACATTCTAGTATATCTGACCAAAGTATGAAAGACGAGCATTGTAATTTTTTATTCCGTAAAGTGAGTGTGGTTGAGGTGAAAAAAAAAAATACTGTTGTTTATCAACAATGACAAGCAACAGGATCTGACAACTTGCATGGAAAATTACAGAGGACAATATTGCCACTCCTATTTGTCACATCTTTCTATTTAAGCCTACTAGAGAGCGTGTTCCCTCAGGCCTGGAGGGAAGCTGAAGTCATTCCGCTACCTAAGAATAGTAAATCCCCCTTTGGTTGGCTATTTGAGCCAGTAATCAGCCTGTTACCAACCCTTAGTAAACATTATTATTTTTTTTTTTAAATTGTGCTTGACCATATGCAATGCTATTTTACAGTAAACAAATTTACAACAGACTTTCAGCACGCGTATAGGGAAGGACATTCAACAAGCACAGCACTTACACACATGACTGATTGGCTGAGAGAAATTAATGATAAAATGATTGTGGGGGATGTTTTGTTAGACTTCAGTGCAGCTTTTGACATTATGGATCATAGTCTGCTGCTGGAAAAACATACGTGTTCTGTCTTTACACCCCCTGCTATAATGTGGATAAAGAGTTACCTGTCTAACAGAACACAGAGGGTGTTCTTTAATGGAAGCCTCTCCAACATAATCCAGGTAGAATCAGGAATTCCCCAAGGCAGCTGTCTAGGCCCCTTAATCTTTTTTTCAATCTTTACAAATGACATGCCCCTGGCTTTTGAGGAAAGCCAGAGTGTCTATGTATGCGGATGACTCAACACTATACACGTCAGCTACTACAGTGACTGAAATGACTGCAACACTCAACAAAGAGCTGCAGTTAGTTTCAGAGTGGGTGGCAAGGAATAAGTTAGTCCTAAATATGTCCAAAACTAAAAGCATTGTATTTGGAACAAAACATTCACTCACTAAACCCTAAACCTCAACTAAATCTTATAATGAATAATGTCGAAATTGAGCAAGTTGAGGAGACTAAACTGCTTGGAGTAACCCTGGATTGTAAACTGTCATGGTCAGAACATATTGATACAACAGTAGCTAAGATGGGGAGAAGTCTGTCCATAATAAAGCGCTGCTCTACCTTCTTAACAGCACTATCAACAAGGCGGGTCCTACAGGCCCTAGTTTTGTCGCACCTGGACTACTGTTCTGTGGTGTGGTCAGGTGCCACATAGAGGGACCTCGGGAAATTACAATTGGATCAGAACAGGGCAGCACGGCTGTCCCTTGGACGTACACAGAGAGCTAATATTAATAATATGCATGTCAATCTCTCCTGGCTGAAAGTGGAGGAGAGATTGACTTCATCACTACTTGTATTTATGAGAGGTGTTGACATGTTGAATGCACCGAGCTGTCTGTCTAAACTACTGGCACACAGCTCAGACACCCATGCATACCCCACAAGACATGCCACCAGAGGTCTCCTCACAGTCCCCAAGTCCAGAACAGACTACATAGATTCATGACTAAATGGAACTCTATTCCACATCAAGTAACTGATGCAATCAGTACAATTTTAGATTAAAAAAAACCCCAGATAAAATACACCTTATAGAACAGCAGGCACTGTGAAGCAACACAAACATAGGCACAGACACATGGATACACACACACACACAATTTCATACGCACTATACACACACGTACACATGAATTTAGTACTGTAGATATGTGGTATTGAAAAAAATATAAATATTTCACCTTTATTTAACCAGGTAGTTCTATATGATGTCATAATACAGGTAGGCCAGTTGAGAACAAGTTCTCATTTACATCTGCGACCTGGCCAAGATAAAGCAAAGCAGTGCGACACATACAACAACAACAGAGTTACACATTGGAGTGAAACAAACATACAGTCAATAATACAGTAGAGAAAAAAAAAAACAAGAAAAAGTCCTATATACAGTGTGTGTAAATGGCGTGAGGTGGTAAGGCATTAAATAGGCCATTGTAGCGAAGTAATTACAATTTAGCAGATGATGATGTGCAAAAGAAAACAGTATGAGGATTGAGGTAGTTAGATTGGGTGGGCTCTTTACAGATGGACTAGTGGTGGAGTAGGGGGCCTGGGGGCACACAGCGTGTTGTGAAGTCTGTGGATATATTGTAATGTTTTTAAAATTGGTATAAACTGCCTTAATTTTGCTTGACCCCTAGGAAGAGTAGGCAGCTGCTAATGGGGATCCATAATAAAATACACATTTATTAAGGTCTTTAAAAAAAAAAAAAAAAAAAATGTAGTTCAAGAATAGGATTACCCAGGAAACGGGCCCTAGATGTTTATCATGGAAATAACATGATAAGAATCAGTTATGTGACGACAACATGCCTATATGTAGTTTTACTATCGATCTGACGTTCTGCCCCTGAGCAAGGCAGTTAACCCACTGCTCCCCGGGCATCGAATGCAGAAGATACATTTCAGTTGAATGAATGTATTCAGACTAGGTATCCCCCTTGTCGTTTTAGAAATGAAGCAGAGCCATATGGGCTCTGGTCAAAATTAGTACACTCTATAGGGAATAGGTTGTAATTTGGGACTCAGACGAGCTGTTTTGTTCCTCATTGTACAGGTGTTTGCCCTGGGCACCAACTGTAGTGGCTGTCTGGGTCTGGGGGACCTACAGAGTACCATAGAGCCCCGCAGGATCGACGTGCTATGTGGGAAGAAGATAGTCTCTCTGAGCTACGGAACAGGACCACATGTAGTCATCGCTACTGCCGGTGGGATAAGACTGTCTAAATAATGTTTGGTACATTTGTTGCTTGTTGAAGTAGGATTCCATATATTTTTGTATGTTTTTAGATGTATAGATGTATATTTTCCCATTTGTTTTTACTCCGTAGAAGGTAGTCATTTGGATTAAGGTTATTTCTTACAAGTGGTTTAATTCTGACCTATAAATCAAATCAATCTATAAATATGTGCTGTGTAGACGGAGAGGTGTTTGCCTGGGGACACAACGGCTACAGTCAGCTGGGCAACGGGACCACCAACCATGGCTTGACCCCAGCCCAGGTCTCCACTAACCTGCTCAACAAGAGGGTCACGGAGGTGGCCTGTGGCTCTCATCACACCATCGCCCTCACTACCGACGGAGAGGTAGGATACGTCACAAATTGCACCCTATTTCTTATAGTGCACCACTTTTTGGACCTGGGCCCAGAGGTGTGTGTGTGTACAGGGAGGGGATAATAACACGGCTATAGGGAGGGAGGAGGGGATAATAACACGGCTATAGGCAGGGAGGAGGGGATAATAACACGGCTATAGGCAGGGAGGAGGGGATAATAACACGGCTATAGGGAGGAGGAGGGATAATAACACTGCTATAGGGGAGGGAGGAGGGGATAATAACACGGCTATAGGCAGGGAGGAGGGGATAATAACACGGCTATAGGCAGGGAGGAGGGATAATAACACGGCTATAGGCAGGGAGGAGGGATAATAACACTGCTATAGGGAGGGAGGAGGGGATAATAACACGGCTATAGGGAGGGAGGAGGGGATAATAACACGGCTATAGGCAGGGAGGAGGGGATAATAACACGGCTATAGGCAGGGAGGAGGGGATAATAACACGGCTATAGGCAGGGAGGAGGGGATAATAACACGGCTATAGGCAGGGAGGGGTTAATAACACGGCTATAGGCAGGGAGGAGATAATAACACGGCTATAGGGAGGGAGGAGGGGATAATAACACGGCTATAGGCAGGGAGGAGGGGATAATAACACGGCTATAGGCAGGGAGGAGGGGATAATAACACGGCTATAGGCAGGGAGGAGGGATAATAACATGGCTATAGGCAGGGAGGAGGGGATAATAACACTGCGGCTATAGGCAGGGAGGAGGGGATAATAACACGGCTATAGGCAGGGAGGAGGGGATAATAACACGGCTATAGGCAGGGAGGAGGGGATAATAACACGGCTATAGGCAGGGAGGAGGGGATAATAACACGGCTATAGGCAGGGAGGAGGGGATAATAACACGGCTATAGGGAGGGAGGAGGGGATAATAACACGGCTATAGGCAGGGAGGAGGGGATAATAACACGGCTATAGGCAGGGAGGAGGGGATAATAACACGGCTATAGGCAGGGAGGAGGGATAATAACACGGCTATAGGGAGGAGGGGATAATAACACTGCTATAGGCAGGGAGGAGGGGATAATAACACGGCTATAGGCAGGGAGGAGGGATATTAACACGGCTATAGGCAGGGAGGAGGGGATAATAACACGGCTATAGGCAGGAGGAGGGATAATAACACTGCTATAGGCAGGAGGAGGGGATAATAACACGGCTATAGGGAGGGAGGAGGGATAATAACACGGCTATAGGGAGGGAGGAGGGGATAATAACACGGCTATAGGCAGGGAGGAGGGGATAATAACACGGCTATAGGCAGGGAGGGGGGGATAATAACACGGCTATAGGGAGGGGGGGATAATAACACGGCTATAGGGAGGGAGGAGGGGATAATAACACGGCTATAGGCAGGGAGGAGAGGGATAATAACACGGCTGCGGCTATAGGCAGGGGAGGAGGGGATAATAACACGGCTATAGGCAGGGAGGAGGGGATAATAACACGGCTATAGGGAGGGAGGAGGGGATAATAACACGGCTATAGGGAGGAGGAGGGGATAATAACGGCTATAGGCAGGGAGGAGGGGATAATAACACTGCTATAGGCAGGGAGGAGGGGATAATAACACGGCTATAGGCAGGAGGAGGGGATAATAACACGGCTATAGGCAGGGAGGAGGGGATAATAACACGGCTATAGGCAGGGAGGAGGGGATACAACACGGCTATAGGCAGGGAGGAGGGGATAATAACACGGCTATAGGCAGGAGGAGGGGATAATAACACGGCTATAGGCAGGGAGGAGGGGATAATAACACGGCTATAGGCAGGGAGGAGGGATAATAACACGGCTATAGGCAGGAGGAGGGGATAATAACACGGCTATAGGCAGGGAGGAGGGATAATAACACGGCTATAGGCAGGGAGGAGGGGATAATAACACGGCTATAGGCAGGGAGGAGGGATACAACACTGCTATAGGCAGGAGGAGGGGGATAATAACACGGCTATAGGCAGGGAGGAGGGATAATAACACTGCTATAGGCAGGGAGGAGGGGATAATAACACGGCTATAGGCAGGGAGGAGGGGATAATAACACGGCTATAGGCAGGGAGGAGGGGATAATAACACGGCTATAGGGAGGGAGGAGGGGATAATAACACTGCTATAGGCAGGGAGGAGGGGATAATAACACGGCTATAGGCAGGGAGGAGGGGATAATAACACGGCTATAGGCAGGGAGGAGGGGATAATAACACGGCTATAGGCAGGGAGGAGGGGATAATAACACGGCTATAGGCAGGGAGGAGGGGATAATAACACGGCTATAGGCAGGGAGGAGGGGATACAACACGGCTATAGGCAGGGAGGAGGGATAATAACACTGCTATAGGCAGGGAGGAGGGGATAATAACACGGCTATAGGCAGGAGAGGAGGATAACAACACGGCTATAGGCAGGGAGGAGGGGATAATAACACGGCTATAGGCAGGGAGGAGGGGATAATAACACGGCTATAGGCAGGGAGGAGGGGATAATAACACGGCTATAGGCAGGGAGGAGATAATAACACGGCTATAGGCAGGGAGGAGGGGATAATAACACGGCTATAGGCAGGAGGAGGGGATAATAACACGGCTATAGGCAGGGAGGAGGGGATAATAACACGGCTATAGGCAGGGAGGAGGGGATAATAACACGGCTATAGGCAGGAGGAGGGGATAATAACACGGCTATAGGCAGGGAGGAGGGGATAATAACACGGCTATAGGCAGGGAGGAGGGGATAATAACACGGCTATAGGCAGGAGGAGGGGATAATAACACTGCTATAGGCAGGGAGGAGGGGATAATAACACGGCTATAGGCAGGGAGGAGGGGATAATAACACGGCTATAGGCAGGGAGGAGGGGATAATAACACGGCTATAGGCAGGAGGAGGGATAATAACACGGCTATAGGCAGGGAGGAGGGATAATAACACGGCTATAGGCAGGGAGGAGGGGATAATAACACGGCTATAGGCAGGGAGGAGGGGATAATAACACGGCTATAGGCAGGGAGGAGGGGATAATAACACGGCTATAGGCAGGGAGGAGGGATACAACACTGCTATAGGCAGGGAGGAGGGGATAATAACACGGCTATAGGCAGGGAGGAGGGGATAATAACACTGCTATAGGCAGGGAGGAGGGGATACAACACTGGCTATAGGCAGGGAGGAGGGATAATAACACGGCTATAGGCAGGGAGGAGGGGATAATGCTGCGGCTATAGGCAGGAGGAGGGGATAATAACACGGCTATAGGCAGGGAGGAGGGATAATAACACTGCTATAGGCAGGGAGGAGGGGATAATAACACGGCTATAGGCAGGGAGGAGGGATAATAACACGGCTATAGGCAGGGAGGAGGGGATAATAACACTGCTATAGGCAGGGAGGAGGATAATAACACGGCTATAGGCATAGGCAGGAGGAGGATAATACTGCGGCTATAGGCAGGGAGGAGGGGATAACAACACTATAGGCAGGGAGAGGGGATAATAACACTGCTATAGGCAGGGAGGAGGGATAAACACGGCTATAGGCAGGGAGGAGGGATAATAACACGGCTATAGGCAGGAGGAGGGGATAATAACACGGCTATAGGCAGGGAGGAGGGGATAATAACACACGGCTATAGGCAGGGAGGAGGGGATACAACACGGCTATAGGCAGGGAGGAGGGATAATGCTGCGGCTATAGGCAGGGAGGAGGGGATACAACACTGCTATAGGCAGGGAGGAGGGGATAATAACACGGCTATAGGCAGGGAGGAGGGGATAATAACACGGCTATAGGCAGGGAGGAGGGGATAATAACACGGCTATAGGCAGGGAGGAGGGATAATAACGGCTATAGGCAGGGAGGAGGGGATAATAAGGGCTATAGGCAGGGAGGAGGGGATAATAACACGGCTATAGGCAGGGAGGAGGAGGGATAACACGGCTATAGGCAGGGAGGAGGGGATAATAACACGGCTATAGGCAGGGAGGAGGGGATAATAACACGGCTATAGGCGGGGAGGAGGATAATAACACTGCGGCTATAGGCAGGGAGGAGGGGATAATAACACGGCTATAGGCAGGGAGGAGGGGATAACACTGCGGCTATAGGCAGGAGGAGATAATAACACGGCTATAGGCAGGGAGGAGGGGATAATAACACGGCTATAGGCAGGAGGAGGGGATAATAACACGGCTATAGGCAGGGAGGGGTTAATAACACGGCTATAGGCAGGGAGGAGGGGATAATAACACGGCTATAGGCAGGGAGGAGGGGATAATAACACTTGGCTATAGGCAGGGAGGAGGGGATAATAACTGCGGCTATAGGCAGGAGGAGGGGATAATAACACGGCTATAGGCAGGGAGGAGGGGATAATAACACGGCTATAGGCAGGGAGGAGGGGATAATAACACGGCTATAGGCAGGGAGGAGGGGATAATAACACTGCTATAGGCAGGGAGGAGGGGATAATAACACGGCTATAGGCAGGGAGGAGGGGATAATAACACGGCTATAGGCAGGGAGGAGGGGATAATAACACGGCTATAGGCAGGGAGGAGGGATAATAACACGGTTATAGGCAGGGAGGAGATAATAACACGGCTATAGGCAGGGAGGAGGGGATAATAACACGGCTATAGGCAGGGAGGAGGGATACAACACGGCTATAGGCAGGGAGGAGGGATAATAACACGGCTATAGGCAGGGAGGAGGGGATAATAACACGGCTATAGGCAGGGAGGAGGGGATACAACACGGCTATAGGCAGGAGGAGGGGGATAATAACACGGCTATAGGCAGGGAGGAGGGATAATAACACGGCTATAGGCAGGAGGAGGGGATAATAACACGGCTATAGGCAGGGAGGAGGGGATAATAACTGCGGCTATAGGCAGGGAGGAGATAATAACACGGCTATAGGCAGGGAGGAGGGGATAATAACACTGCTATAGGCAGGGAGGAGGGGATAATAACACGGCTATAGGCAGGGAGGAGGGGATAATAACACGGCTATAGGCAGGGAGGAGGGGATAATAACACGGCTATAGGCAGGGAGGAGGGATAATAACTGCGGCTATAGGCAGGGAGGAGGAGATAATAACACGGCTATAGGCAGGGGAGGAGGGGATAACAACACGGCTATAGGCAGGGAGGAGGGGATAATACTGCTATAGGCAGGGAGGAGGGGATAATAACACTGCTATAGGCAGGAGGAGGGGATAATAACACGGCTATAGGCAGGGAGGAGGGATAATAACACGGCTATAGGCAGGGAGGAGGGGATAATAACACGGCTATAGGCAGGGAGGAGGGGATAATAACGGCTATAGGCAGGAGGAGGGGATAATAACACGGCTATAGGCAGGGGAGGAGGGATAATAACACGGCTATAGGCAGGGAGGAGGGGATAATAACACGGCTATAGGCGGGAGGAGGGGATAATAACACTGCTATAGGCGGGAGGAGGGGATAATAACACTGCTATAGGCGGGAGGAGGGATAATAACACGGCTATAGGCAGGGAGGAGGGATAATAACACGGCTATAGGCAGGGAGGAGGGATAATAACACTGCTATAGGCAGGGAGGAGGGGATAATAACTGCGGCTATAGGCAGGTAGGAGGGGATAATAACACTGCTATAGGCAGGAGGAGGGGATAATAACACGGCTATAGGCAGGAGGAGGGATAACAACACTGCTATAGGCAGGGAGGAGGGGATAATAACACTGCTATAGGCAGGGAGGAGGGGATAATACCACTGCTATAGGCGGAGGAGGGGACACACTACTGCTATAGAAGGAGGAGGGGATAATAACACGGCTATAGGCAGGGAGGAGGGGGATAATAACACGGGCTATAGGCAGGGGAGGAGGGGATACAACACGGCTATAGGCGGGAGAGGAGGATAATAACACTGCTATAGGCGGGGAGGAGGGGATACAACACGGCTATAGGCAGGGAGGAGGGGATAATAACACGGCTATAGGCAGGGAGGAGGGGATAATAACACTGCCATAGGCAGGAGGAGGGGATACAACACGGCTATAGGCAGGTAGAAGGGGGATAATAACACGGCTATAGGCAGGGAGGAGGGGATAATAACACGGCTATAGGCAGGAGGAGGGGATAATAACACTGCTATAGGCAGGGAGGAGGGGATAATAACACGGCTATAGGCAGGGAGGAGGGATAATAACACTGCTATAGGCAGGAGGAGGGGATAATAACACTGCTATAGGCAGGAGGAGGGGATAATAACACGGCTATAGGCAGGGAGGAGGGGATAATAACACGGCTATAGGCAGGGAGGAGGGGATAATAACACGGCTATAGGCAGGGAGGAGGGGATAATAACACGGTTATAGGCAGGGAGGAGATAATAACACGGCTATAGGCAGGGAGGAGGGGATAATAACACGGCTATAGGCAGGGAGGAGGGGATAATAACACGGCTATAGGCAGGGAGGAGGGGATAATAACACGGCTATAGGCAGGGAGGAGGGATAATAACACTGCTATAGGCAGGGAGGAGGGATAATAACACTGCTATAGGCAGGGAGGAGGGGATAATAACACTGCTATAGGCAGGGAGGAGGGGATAATAACACGGCTATAGGGAGGGAGGAGGGATAATAACACGGCTATAGGCAGGGAGGAGGGGATAATAACACGGCTATAGGCAGGGAGGAGGGGATAATAACACGGCTATAGGCAGGGAGGAGGGGATAATAACACGGCTATAGGCAGGGAGGTGACAATAACACGGCTATAGGAGGGGAGGAGGGGATAATAACACGGCTATAGGCGGAGAGGAGGGGATAATAACACTGCTATAGGCAGGGAGGAGGGATAATAACACGGCTATAGGCAGGGAGGAGGGGATAATAACACGGCTATAGGCAGGGAGGAGGGGATAATAACACGGCTATAGGCGGGGAGGAGGGGATAATAACACGGCTATAGGCGGGGAGGAGGGGATAATACCACGGCTATAGGCGGGGAGGAGGGGATAATAACACGGCTATAGGCAGGGAGGAGGGGATAATAACACGGCTATAGGCAGGGAGGAGGGGATAATAACACGGCTATAGGCAGGGAGGGGATAATAACACGGCTATAGGCGGAGAGGAGGGGATAATAACACGGCTATAGGCAGGGAGGAGGGGATAATAACACGGCTATAGGCGGAGAGGAGGGGATAATAACACTGCGGCTATAGGCAGGAGGAGGGGATAACAACACTGCTATAGGCAGGGAGGAGGGGATAATAACACGGCTATAGGCAGGGAGGAGGGGATAATAACAAGGCTATAGGCAGGGAGGAGGGGATAATAACACGGCTATAGGCAGGGAGGAGGGGATAATAACACGGCTATAGGCAGGGAGGAGGGGATAATAACACGGCTATAGGCGGGGAGAGGATAATAACACGGCTATAGGCAGGGAGGAGGGGATACAACACGGCTATAGGCAGGGAGGAGGGGATAATAACACGGCTATAGGCAGGAAGGGGGGGATAATAACACGGTTATAGGCAGGGAGGAGATAATAACACGGCTATAGGCAGGGAGGAGGTGATAATAACACGGCTATAGGCGGTGGAGGAGGGATAATAACACGGCTATAGGCAGGAGGAGGGGATAATAACACGGCTATAGGCAGGGAGGAGGGGATGATAACACGGCTATAGGCAGGGAGGAGGGGATGATAACACGGCTATAGGCAGGGAGGAGGGGATAATAACACGGCTATAGGCAGGGAGGAGGGGATAATAACACGGCTATAGGCAGGGAGGAGGGGATAATAACACGGCTATAGGCAGGGAGGAGATAATAACACGGCTATAGGCAGGGAGGAGGGGATGATAACACGGCTATAGGCAGGGAGGAGGGGATAATAACACGGCTATAGGCAGGGAGGAGGGGATAATAACACGGCTATAGGCAGGGAGGAGGGGATAATAACACGGCTATAGGCAGGGAGGAGATAATAACACGGCTATAGGCAGGGAGGAGGGGATAATAACACGGCTATAGGCGGGGAGGGGATAATAACACGGCTATAGGCGGGGAGGAGGGGATAATAACACGGCTATAGGCGGGGAGGAGGGGATAATAACACGGCTATAGGCGGGGAGGAGGGGATAATACCACGGCTATAGGCGGGGAGGAGGGGATAATACCACGGCTATAGGCGGGGAGGAGGGGATAATAACACGGCTATAGGCGGGGAGGAGGGGATAATACCACGGCTATAGGCGGGGAGGAGGGGATAATACCACGGCTATAGGCGGGGAGGAGGGGATAATAACACGGCTATAGGCAGGGAGGGGGATAATAACACTGCTATAGGCAGGGAGGGGGGATAATAACACTGCTATAGGCGGAGAGGAGGGGATAATAACACTGCTATAGGCAGGAGGGGGGATAATAACACGGCTATAGGCGGAGAGGAGGGATAATAACACTGCTATAGGCAGGGAGGAGATAATAACACGGCTATAGGCAGGGAGGAGGGGATAATAACACGGCTATAGGCGGTGGAGGAGGGGATAATAACACGGCTATAGGAGGGGAGGAGGGGATAATAACACGGCTATAGGAGGGGAGGAGGGGATAATAACACGGCTATAGGCAGGGAGGAGATAATAACACGGCTATAGGCAGGGAGGAGGGGATAATAACACGGCTATAGGCAGGGAGGAGGGGATAATAACACGGCTATAGGCAGGGAGGAGGGATAATAACAAGGCTATAGGCAGGGAGGAGGGGATAATAACACGGCTATAGGCAGGGAGGAGGGGATAATAACACTGCTATAGGCAGGGAGGGGGATAATAACACTGCTATAGGCAGGAGGGGGATAATAACACGGCTATAGGCGGAGAGGAGGGGATAATAACACTGCTATAGGCAGGGAGGGGGATACAACACTGCTATAGGCGGAGAGGAGGGATAATAACACGGCTATAGGCAGGGAGGGGGATAATAACACGGTTATAGGCAGGGAGGAGATAATAACACTGCTATAGGCAGGGAGGAGGGGATAATAACACGGCTATAGGCGGTGGAGGAGGGATACAACACGGCTATAGGAGGGGAGGAGGGGATAATAACAACACTGCTATAGGAGGGGAGGAGGGATACAACACGGCTATAGGCAGGAGGAGGGGATAATAACACGGCTATAGGCAGGGAGGAGGGGATAATAACACGGCTATAGGCAGGAGGAGGGGATAATAACAAGGCTATAGGCAGGGAGGAGGGGATAATAACACGGCTATAGGCAGGGAGGAGGGATAATAACACTGCTATAGGCAGGGAGGAGGGGATAATAACACGGCTATAGGCGGGAGGAGGGGATAATAACACGGTTATAGGCAGGGAGGAGGGGATAATAACACGGCTATAGGCAGGGAGGAGGGATACAACACGGCTATAGGCAGGGAGGGGGGGATAATAACACGGTTATAGGCAGGGAGGAGATAATAACACGGCTATAGGCAGGGAGGAGGTGATAATAACACGGCTATAGGCGGTGGAGGAGGGGATAATAACACGGCTATAGGCAGGGAGGAGGGGATGATAACACGGCTATAGGCAGGGAGGAGGGGATGATAACACGGCTATAGGCAGGGAGGAGGGGATGATAACACGGCTATAGGCAGGGAGGAGGGGATAATAACACGGCTATAGGCAGGGAGGAGGGGATAATAACACGGCTATAGGCAGGGAGGAGGGGATAATAACACGGCTATAGGCAGGGAGGAGGGATAATAACACGGCTATAGGCAGGGAGGAGGGGATAATAACACGGCTGTAGTCAGGGAGGAGGGGATAATAACACGGCTGTAGGCAGGGAGGAGGGGATAATAACACGGCTATAGGCAGGGAGGAGGGGATAATAACACGGCTATAGGCAGGGAGGAGGGGATAATAACACGGCTATAGGCAGGGAGGAGGGGATAATAACACGGCTATAGGCAGGGAGGGTGGGGATAATAACACGGCTATAGGCAGGGAGGAGGGGATAATAACACGGCTATAGGCAGGGAGGAGGGGATAATAACACGGCTATAGGCAGGGAGGAGGGGATAATAACACGGCTATAGGCAGGGAGGAGGGGATAATAACACGGCTATAGGCAGGGAGGAGGGGATAATAACACGGCTATAGGCAGGGAGGAGGGGATAATAACACGGCTATAGGCAGGGAGGAGGGGATAATAACACGGCTATAGGCAGTGTTATTGAGAGTGGCTGGCCCAGCAAACCAGAGGTCTCGAGAGATGTGGAGGGTTAACACCTTCAGTTGGCACTCCCCTATTTGATTTGTAGAAAAACAATCCTTTGTCTGGTCTTTCCTGTTTTTCGTTTTGCTCCACTTTTTGGTTTACGTTCTGTTGGCTGTGGGGTTCTTTAATTTTTAAATTTTTCATGGCCAGATTTAGTGGATCTCATGGTGGGTGTCTTTTAGGTCCCAGTTTTTGCTATTCAACTTTCAGTGGACACTCCCATGAGTCGGTTTGAGAGACCATTTTTGGTAATAAAATGGAGGCTCGTCCGGGATCTTGTTTCCCATGAGTATGGTAGCTCTGCTGTGCCAAGCTTTCAAAATGCACTTTTGTGGTAGAGTTTGTCACTGAAATCCAACCTTAGGGGTTATATTACATATACAGTTGAAGTCGGAAGTTTACATCCACTTAGGTTGAAGTCATTAAAACTCGTTTTTCAACCACTCCACACATTTCTTGTTAACAAACTATAGTTTTTGGCAAGTCGGTTAGGATATCTACTTTGTGCATGACACAAGTATTTCTTCCAACAATTGTTTAAAGACAGATGTTATTATCCCCTCCTCCCTGCCTATAGCCATGTTATTATCCCCTCCTCCCTGCCTATAGCCGTGTTATTATCCCCTCCTCCCCTGCCTATAGCCGTGTTATTATCCCCTCCTCCCTGCCTATAGCCGTGTTATTATCCCCTCCTCCCTGCCTATAGCCGTGTTATTATCCCCTCCTCCCTGCCTATAGCCGTGTTATTGTCCCCTCCCTGCCTATAGCCGTGTTATTATCCCCTCCTCCCTGCCTATAGCCGTGTTATTATCCCCTCCTCCCTGCCTATAGCCGTGTTATTATCCCCTCCTCCCTGCCTATAGCCGTGTTATTATCTCCTCCCTGCCTATAGCCGTGTTATTATCCCCTCCTCCCTGCCTATAGCCGTGTTATTATCCTCCTCCCTGCCTATAGCCGTGTTATTATCCCCTCCTCCCTGCCTATAGCCGTGTTATTATCCCCTCCTCCCTGCCTATAGCCGTGTTATTATCCCCTCCTCCCTCCCTATAGCCGTGTTATTATCACCTCCCTGCCTATAGCCGCAGTGTTATTATCCCCTCCTCCCTGCCTATAGCCGCAGTTATTATCTCCTCCCTGCCTATAGCCGTGTTATTATCCCCTCCTCCCCGCCTATAGCCGTGTTATTATCCCTCCTCCCTGCCTATAGCCGTGTTATTATCCCCTCCTCCCCGCCTATAGCCGTGTTATTATCCCCTCCTCCCCGCCTATAGCCGTGTTATTATCCCTCCTCCCTGCCTATAGCCGTGTTATTATCCCCTCCTCCCTGCCTATAGCCGTGTTATTATCCCCTCCCTGCCTATAGCCGTGTTATTATCCCCTCCTCCCTGCCTATAGCCGTGTTATTATCCCCTCCTCCCTGCCTATAGCCGTGTTATTATCCCCTCCCTCCCTATAGCCGTGTTATTATCCCCCTCCCTGCCTATAGCCGTGTTATTATCCCCTCCTCCCTGCCTATAGCCGTGTTATTATCTCCTCCCTGCCTATAGCCGTGTTATTATCCCCTCCTCCACCGCCTATAGCCGTGTTATTATCACCTCCTCCCTGCCTATAGCCGTGTTATTATCACCTCCTCCCCTCCTATAGCCGTGTTATTATCACCTCCTCCCTGCCTATAGCCGTGTTATTATCACCTCCTCCCTGCCTATAGCCGTGTTATTATCACCTCCTCCCCTCCTATAGCCGTGTTATTATCCCCTATTCCCCGCCTATAGCCGTGTTATTATCCCCTCCTCCCCGCCTATAGCCGTGTTATTATCCCCTCCTCCTGCCTATAGCCGTGTTATCACCTCCTCCCCTCCTATAGCCGTGTTATTATCCCCTCCTCCCCGCCTATAGCCGTGTTATTATCCCCTCCTCCCCTCCTATAGCCGTGTTATTATCTCCTCCATGCCTATAGCCGTGTTATTATCCCCTCCCTGCCTATAGCCGTGTTATTATCCCCCTCCCTGCCTAGAGCCGTGTTATTATCCCCCAACCTGCCTAGAGCCGTGTTATTATCCCCCCCTCCCTGCCTATAGCCGTGTTATTATCCCCTCCTCCCTGCCTGTAACCGTGTTATTATCCCCTCCCGGCTTATAGCCATGTTTTCCGTGTAACACGTAACAGGGTGTACTGAGTCGATGGATGTGCAACGGGATGAGGTAATTGAGGTAGATATGTACCTACGTACATACAAGTGTGCATCTGTTCTGTTTTTGTTGTGAATTGTCTGGTTCTGTGACCATGTTAACCCCTCTGACTTCTCTCCCCAGGTGTTTGCATGGGGCTACAACAACTCTGGCCAGGTGGGGTCAGGGTCGACGGCCAACCAGCCCACGCCGCGCCGGGTCAGCAGCTGCCTGCAGAACAAAGTGGTGGTTAATATTGCCTGTGGTCAGCTCTGTTCCATGGCTGTGCTGGACAATGGAGAGGTAAGGATACTTACAGTTGGAAGTCTGACGTTTACATACACTTAGGTTGGAGTCGTTAAATCTAGTTTTTTCAACCACTCCACAAATTTCTTGTTAACAAACTATAGTTTTGGCAAGTCTGTTAGGACATCTACTTTGTGCGTGACACAAGTAATTTGTTTACAGACAGATTATTTCACTTATATTTCACTGTGTCACAATTCCAGTGGGTCAGAAGTTTACATACACTAAGTTGACTGTGCCTTTAAACAACTTGGAACATTCCAGAAAATGATGTCATGGCTTTAGAAGCTTCTGATAGGCTAATTGACATCATTTGAGTCAATTGGAAATGTACCTTTGGATGTATTTCAAGGCCTACCTTCAAACTTAGTGCATCTTTGCTTGACATCATGGGAAAATCAAAATAAATCAGCCAAGACTTCAGAAAAGAAAATGTAGATCTCCACAAGTCTGGTTCATCCTTTGGAGCAATTTCCAAACACCTGAAGGTACCATGTTCATCTGTACAAACAATAGTACACAAGTATAAACACCATGGGACCTCGCAGCTGTCATACCGCTCAGGAAGGAGACGCCTTCTGTCTCCTAGAGATGAACGTGCTTTGGTGCAAAAAGTGCAAATCAATCCCAGAACAACAGCAAAGGACTTTGTGAAGATGCTGGAGGAAACAGGTACAAAAGTATCTATATCCACAGTAAAACGAGTCCTATATCGACATAACCTGAAAGGCCGCTCAGCAAGGAAGAAGCCACTGCTCCAAAACCTCCATAAAAAATGCCAGACTATGCTTTGCAACTGCACATGCGGACAAAGATTGTATTTTTTGGACAAATGTCCTCTGGTCTGATGAAACAAAAATAGAACTGTTTGGCCATAATGACCATCGTAATGTTTAGAGGAAAAGGGGGGAGGCTTGCAAGCCGAAGAACACCATCCCAACCGTGAAGCACGGGGGTGTCAGCATCATGTTGTGGGGGTGCTTTGCTGCAGGAGGGACTGGTGCACTTCACAAAATAGATGGCATCATGAGGAAGGACAATTATGTGGGTATATTGAAGCAACGTCTCAAGACATCAGTCAGGAAGTTAAAGCTTGATCGCAAATGGGTCTTCAAAATGTACAATACCCCAAGCATACTTCCAAAGTTGTGGCAAAATGGCTTAAGGACAACAAAGTCAAGGTATTGGAGTGGCCATCACAAAGCCCTGACCTCAATCCTATAGAACATTTGTGGGCAGAACTGAAAAAGCGTGTGCGAGCAAAGAGGCCTACAAACCTGACTCAGTTACACCCGCTCTGTCAGGAGGAATGGGCCAAAATTCACCCATCTTATTGTGGGAAGCTTGTGGAAGGCTACCTGAAACGTTTGACCCAAGTTAAACAATTTAAAGTTAATACTACCAAATACTAATTGAGTGTATGTAAACTTCTGACCCACTGGGAATGTGATGAAATAAATAAAAGCTGAAATAAATAATTCTCTCAACTTTTATTCATTTCACATTCTTAAAATAAAGTGGTGACCCTAACTGACCTAAGACAGGGAATTTGTACTAGGATTAAACGTCAGGAATTTTGTGAAAAACTGCTATCTGTAGGACTGTAACCCTGTCCTGGTGCTATCTGTAGGACTAGAACCCTGTCCTGCTGCTATCTGTAGGACTAGAACCCTGTCCTGCTGCTATCTGTAGGACTAGAACCCTGTCCTGTTGCTATCTGTAGGACTAGAACCCTGTCCTGTTGCTATCTGTAGGACTAGAACCCTGTCCTGCTGCTATCTGTAGGACTGTAACCCTGTCGTGTTGCTATCTGTAGGACTAGAACCCTGTCCTGTTGCTATCTGTAGGACTGTAACCCTGTCCTGCTGCTATCTGTAGGACTGTAACCCTGTTGCTATCTGTAGGACTGTAACCCTGTCGTGTTGCTATCTGTAGGACTGTAACCCTGTCGTGTTGCTATCTGTAGGACTGTAACCCTGTCGTGTTGCTATCTGTAGGACTGTAACCCTGTCGTGTTGCTATCTGTAGGACTGTAACCCTGTCCTGCTGCTATCTGTAGGACTGTAACCCTGTTGCTATCTGTAGGACTGTAACCCTGTCCTGCTGCTATCTGTAGGACTAGAACCCTGCTGCTATCTGTAGGACTGTAACCCTGTCCTGTTGCTATCTGTAGGACTGTAACCCTGTCCTGCTGCTATCTGTAGGACTGTAACCCTGTTCTGGTGCTATCTGTAGGACTGTAACCCTGTCCTGCTGCTATCTGTAGGACTGTAACCCTGTTCTGGTGCTATCTGTAGGACTAGAACCCTGTCCTGCTGCTATCTGTAGGACTGTAACCCTGTCCTGCTGCTATCTCTAGGACTGTAACCCTGTCCTGTTGCTATCTGTAGGACTATAGCCCTGTCCTGCTGCTATCTGTAGGACTGTAACCCTGTCCTGTTACTATCTGTAGGACTGTAACCCTGCCCTGTTGCTATCTGTAGGACTGTAACCCTTGCTGCTATCTGTAGGACAGTAACCCTGTCCTGCTGCTATCTGTAGGACAGTAACCCTGTCCTGTTGCTATCTGTAGGACAGTACCCCTGTCCTGTTGCTATCTGTAGGACTAGAACCCTGTCCTGCTGCTATCTCTAGGACTAGAACCCTGTCCTGTTGCTATCTGTAGGACTGTAACCCTGCTGCTATCTGTAGGACAGTAACCCTGTCCTGCTGCTATCTGTAGGACAGTAACCCTGTCCTGTTGCTATCTGTAGGACTGTAACCCTGTCCTGTTGCTATCTGTAGGACTGTAACCCTGTCCTGTTGCTATCTGTAGGACTGTAACCCTGTCCTGTTGCTATCTGTAGGACTGTAACCCTGTCCTGCTGCTATCTGTAGGACTGTAACCCTGTCCTGTTGCTATCTGTAGGACTGTTACCCTGTCCTGTTGCTATCTGTAGGACTAGAACCCTGTCCTGTTGCTATCTGTAGGACTGTAACCCTGTTCTGGTGCTATCTGTAGGACTGTAACCCTGTCCTGCTTCTATCTGTAGGACTGTAACCCTGTTCTGTTGCTATCTGTAGGATTATAACCCTGCTGCTATCTGTAGGACTGTAACCCTGTCCTGCTGCTATCTGTAGGACTGTAACCCTGTTGCTATCTGTAGGACTGTAACCCTGTCGTGTTGCTATCTGTAGGACTGTAACCCTGTCGTGTTGCCATCTGTAGGACTGTAACCCTGTCCTGCTGCTATCTGTAGGACTGTAACCCTGTTGCTATCTGTAGGACTGTAACCCTGTCCTGCTGCTATCTGTAGGACTAGAACCCTGCTGCTATCTGTAGGACTGTAACCCTGTCCTGTTGCTATCTGTAGGACTGTAACCCTGTCCTGCTGCTATCTGTAGGACTGTAACCCTGTTCTGGTGCTATCTGTAGGACTGTAACCCTGTCCTGCTGCTATCTGTAGGACTGTAACCCTGTTCTGGTGCTATCTGTAGGACTAGAACCCTGTCCTGCTGCTATCTGTAGGACTGTAACCCTGTCCTGCTGCTATCTGTAGGACTGTAACCCTGTCCTGTTGCTATCTGTTGGACTATAGCCCTGTCCTGCTGCTATCTGTAGGACTGTAACCCTGTCCTGTTACTATCTGTAGGACTGTAACCCTGCCCTGTTGCTATCTGTAGGACTGTAACCCTTGCTGCTATCTGTAGGACAGTAACCCTGTCCTGCTGCTATCTGTAGGACAGTAACCCTGTCCTGTTGCTATCTGTAGGACAGTACCCTGTCCTGTTGCTATCTGTAGGACTAGAACCCTGTCCTGCTGCTATCTCTAGGACTAGAACCCTGTCCTGTTGCTATCTGTAGGACTGTAACCCTGCTGCTATCTGTAGGACAGTAACCCTGTCCTGCTGCTATCTGTAGGACAGTAACCCTGTCCTGTTGCTATCTGTAGGACTGTAACCCTGTCCTGTTGCTATCTGTAGGACTAGAACCCTGCTGCTATCTGTAGGACTGTAATCCTGTCCTGCTGCTATCTGTAGGACTGTAACCCTGTCCTGTTGCTATCTGTAGGACTAGAACCCTGTCCTGCTGCTATCTGTAGGACTGTAACCCTGTCCTGCTGCTATCTGTAGGACTGTAACCCTGTCCTGTTGCTATCTGTAGGACTGTAACCCTGTCCTGTTGCTATCTGTAGGACTATTACCCTGTCCTGTTGCTATCTGTAGGACTAGAACCCTGCTGCTATCTGTAGGACAGTAACCCTGTCCTGTTGCTATCTTTAGGACAGTAACCCTGTCCTGTTGCTATCTGTAGGACAGTAACCCTGTCCTGTTGCTATCTGTAGGACTGTAACCCTGTCCTGCTGCTATCTGTAGGACTGTAACCCTGTCCTGTTGCTATCTGTAGGACAGTAACCCTGTCCTGCTGTTATCTGTAGGACTAGAACCCTGCTGCTATCTGTAGGACTGTAACCCTGTCCTGTTGCTTTCTGTTGGACTGTAACCCTGTCCTGTTGCTATCTGTAGGACTGTAACCCTGTCCTGCTGCTATCTGTAGGACTGTAACCCTGTCCTGCTGCTATCTGTAGGACTGTAACCCTGTCCTGCTGCTATCTGTAGGACTAGAACCCTGTCCTGCTGCTATCTCTAGGACTGTAACCCTGTCCTGTTGCTATCTGTAGGACTAGAACCCTGTCCTGCTGCTATCTCTAGGACTGTAACCCTGTCCTGTTGCTATCTGTAGGACTGTAACCCTGTCCTGCTGCTATCTGTAGGACTGTAACCCTGTTCTGGTGCTATCTGTAGGACTGTAACCCTGCCCTGTTGCTATCTGTAGGACTAGAACCCTGTCCTGCTGCTATCTCTAGGACTAGAACCCTGTCCTGTTGCTATCTGTAGGACTGTAACCCTGTCCTGTTGCTATCTGTAGGACTAGAACCCTGCTGCTATCTGTAGGACTGTAACCCTGTTCTGGTGCTATCTGTAGGACTGTAACCCTGCCCTGTTGCTATCTGTAGGACTGTAACCCTGCTGCTATCTGTAGGACAGTAACCCTGTCCTGTTGCTATCTGTAGGACAGTAACCCTGTCCTGTTGCTATCTGTAGGACTGTAACCCTGTCCTGCTGCTATCTGTAGGACTGTAACCCTGTCCTGCTGCTATCTGTAGGACTGTAACCCTGTCCTGTTGCTATCTGTAGGACAGTAACCCTGTCCTGCTGTTATCTGTAGGACTAGAACCCTGCTGCTATCTGTAGGACTGTAACCCTGTCCTGTTGCTTTCTGTTGGACTGTAACCCTGTCCTGTTGCTATCTGTAGGACTGTAACCCTGTCCTGTTGCTATCTGTAGGACTGTAACCCTGTCCTGCTGCTATCTGTAGGACTGTAACCCTGTCCTGCTGCTATCTGTAGGACTGTAACCCTGTCCTGCTGCTATCTGTAGGACTAGAACCCTGTCCTGCTGCTATCTGTAGGACTAGAACCCTGTCCTGCTGCTATCTCTAGGACTGTAACCCTGTCCTGTTGCTATCTGTAGGACTAGAACCCTGCTGCTATCTGTAGGACTGTAACCCTGTCCTGTTGCTATCTGTAGGACTGTAACCCTGTCCTGCTGCTATCTGTAGGACTGTAACCCTGTCCTGTTGCTATCTGTAGGACTGTAACCCTGTCCTGTTGCTATCTGTAGGACAGTAACCCTGTCCTGCTGCTATCTGTAGGACTAGAACCCTGCTGCTATCTGTAGGACTGTAACCCTGTCCTGTTGCTTTCTGTTGGACTGTAACCCTGTCCTGTTGCTATCTGTAGGACTGTAACCCTGTCCTGTTGCTATCTGTAGGACTGTAACCCTGTCCTGTTGCTATCTGTAGGACTGTAACCCTGTCCTGTTGCTATCTGTAGGACTGTAACCCTGTCCTGTTGCTATCTGTAGGACTAGAACCCTGCTGCTATCTGTAGGACTGTAACCCTGTCCTGTTGCTATCTGTAGGACTGTAACCCTGTCCTGCTGCTATCTGTAGGACTGTAACCCTGTCCTGTTGCTATCTGTAGGACTGTAACCCTGTCCTGTTGCTATCTGTAGGACTGTAACCCTGTCCTGTTGCTATCTGTAGGACTGTAACCCTGTCCTGCTACTTTCTGTAGGACAGTAACCCTGTCCTGCTGCTATCTGTAGGACAGTAACCCTGTCCTGTTGCTATCTGTAGGACAGTAACCCTGTCCTGTTGCTATCTGTAGGACAGTAACCCTGTCCTGTTGCTATCTGTAGGACAGTAACCCTGTCCTGTTGCTATCTGTAGGACTATAACCCTGTCCTGCTGCTATCTGTAGGACTGTAACCCTGTCCTGTTGCTATCTGTAGGACTGTAACCCTGTCCTGCTGCTATCTGTAGGACTGTAACCCTGTCCTGTTGCTATCTGTAGGACTGTAACCCTGTCCTGTTGCTATCTGTAGGACTCTAACCCTGTCCTGTTGCTATCTGTAGGACTCTAACCCTGTCCTGTTGCTATCTGTAGGACTGTAACCCTGTCCTGTTGCTATCTGTAGGACTCTAACCCTGTCCTGTTGCTATCTGTAGGACTCTAACCCTGTCCTGTTGCTATCTGTAGGACTGTAACCCTGTCCTGTTGCTATCTGTAGGACTAGAACCCTGTTCTGTTGCTATCTGTAGGACTGTAACCCTGTCCTGTTGCTACCTGTAGGACTGTAACCCTGTCCTGTTGCTATCTGTAGGACTGTAACCCTGTCCTGTTGCTATCTGTAGGACTGTAACCCTGTCCTGCTGCTATCTGTAGGACTGTAACCCTGTCCTGTTGCTATCTGTAGGACTGTAACCCTGTCCTGTTGCTATCTGTAGGACTAGAACCCTGTTCTGTTGCTATCTGTAGGACTGTAACCCTGTCCTGTTGCTATCTGTAGGACTGTAACCCTGTCCTGTTGCTATCTGTAGGACTGTAACCCTGTCCTGTTGCTATCTGTAGGACTGTAACCCTGTCCTGTTGCTATCTGTAGGACTGTAACCCTGTCCTGTTGCTCTCTGTAGGACTGTAACCCTGTCCTGCTGCTATCTGTAGGACTGTAACCCTGTCCTGTTGCTATCTGTAGGACTGTAACCCTGTCCTGTTGCTATCTGTAGGACTGTAACCCTGTCCTGTTGCTATCTGTAGGACTGTAACCCTGTCCTGTTGCTATCTGTAGGACTAGAACCCTGTCCTGTTGCTATCTGTAGGACTAGAACCCTGTTCTGTTGCTATCTGTAGGACAGTAACCCTGTCCTGTTGCTATCTGTAGGACTGTAACCCTGTCCTGTTGCTATCTGTAGGACTGTAACCCTGTCCTGTTGCTATCTGTAGGACTGTAACCCTGTCCTGCTGCTATCTGTAGGACTGTAACCCTGTCCTGCTGCTATCTGTAGGACTGTAACCCTGTCCTGTTGCTATCTGTAGGACTGTAACCCTGTCCTGTTGCTATCTGTAGGACTGTAACCCTGTCCTGCTGCTATCTGTAGGACTGTAACCCTGTCCTGCTGCTATCTGTAGGACTGTAACCCTGTCCTGTTGCTATCTGTAGGACTAGAACCCTGTCCTGTTGCTATCTGTAGGACTAGAACCCTGTTCTGTTGCTATCTGTAGGACTGTAACCCTGTCCTGTTGCTATCTGTAGGACTGTAACCCTGTCCTGTTGCTATCTGTAGGACTGTAACCCTGTCCTGTTGCTATCTGTAGGACTGTAACCCTGTCCTGCTGCTATCTGTAGGACTGTAACCCTGTCCTGCTGCTATCTGTAGGACTGTAACCCTGTCCTGTTGCTATCTGTAGGACTGTAACCCTGTCCTGTTGCTATCTGTAGGACTGTAACCCTGTCCTGCTGCTATCTGTAGGACTGTAACCCTGTTCTGTTGCTATCTGTAGGACTGTAACCCTGTCCTGCTGCTATCTGTAGGACTGTAACCCTGTCCTGTTGCTATCTGTAGGACTGTAACCCTGTCCTGTTGCTATCTGTAGGACTGTAACCCTGTCCTGCTGCTATCTGTAGGACTGTAACCCAGTCCTGCTGCTATCTGTAGGACTGTAACCCTGTTCTGTTGCTATCTGTAGGACTGTAACCCTGTCCTGTTGCTATCTGTAGGACTGTAACCCTGTTCTGTTGCTATCTGTAGGACTGTAACCCTGTCCTGTTGCTGTCTGTAGGACTGTAACCCTGTTCTGTTGGTATCTGTGTAATCTACGATCTGTTTGCAGACCTATGGTTGGGGCTATAACTGCAACGGGCAGCTTGGTCTGGGCAACAATGGGAACCAGCAGACCCCGTGTCGGATCGCAGCTCTGCAGGGAGTCAACATTATACAGGTGAGTCGTCAACCCAAACCACCTCCGTTAGCGCTGTGTGGGACTCACGGTTGGTTGTGCTGTGCAGGTCGATACAGGGTGATGACATGGGAAGGTCTGAATATTAACTTCCTGTTTTGTCTGTGCCGTGCAGGTTGCTTGTGGCTACGCTCATACGCTGGCGCTGACAGACGAAGGCTTTATTTACGCTTGGGGGGCCAACTCTTACGGGCAGCTGGGGACAGGCAACAAGAGTAACCAGGCTGTCCCCACACTCATCAACACAGACAAGGAGAGGTGAGTTCCTATGTCCCAGGGTAGACCTGCATCCAGGGCCCCCAGGGTATACCTGCCTCCAGGGCCCCATGGTATACCTGCCTCCAGGGCCCCATGGTAGGAGCCTCCAGGGCCCCAGGGTAGGACAGCCTCCAGGGCCCCAGGGTAGGACAGCCTCCAGGGCCCCAGGGTAGGACAGCCTCCAGGTCCCCAGGGTAGGACAGCCTCCAGGTCCCCAGGGTAGGACAGCCTCCAGGGCCCCAGGGTAGGACAGCCTCCAGGGCCCAGGGTAGGAGCCTCCAGGGCCCCAGGGTAGGCCAGCCTCCAGGGCCCCAGGGTAGAACAGCCTCCAGGGCCCCAGGGTAGACCAGCCTCCAGGGCCCCAGGGTAGACCAGCCTCCAGGGCCCCAGGGTAGACCAGCCACCAGGTAGGCTTGGGCGATATCTAGAATTTCATACCATCATATCTTTCTGATATCACAAGCCACTATACAGTATAGGTTGGGGTGAAAAAGCCCTGGAAAGGGTTTAGGTTGGGGTTGGGGTGAAAAAGCCCTGGAAAGGGTTTAGGTTGGGGTTGGGGTGAAAAAGCCCTGGAAAGGGTTTAGGTTGGGGTTGAGGTGAAAAAGCCCTGGAAAGGGTTTGGGTTGGGGTTGGGGTGAAAAAGCCCTGGAAAGGGTTTGGGTTGGGGTTGGGGTGAAAAAGCCCTGGAAAGGGTTTAGGTTGGGGTTGGGGTGAAAAAGCCCTGGAAAGGGTTTAGCTTGGGGTTGGGGTGAAAAAGCCCTGGAAAGGGTTTTGGTTGGGGTGAAAAAGCCCTGGAAAGGGTTTAGGTTGGGGTTGGGGTGAAAAAGCCCTGGAAAGGGTTAGGGTTGGGGTGAAAAAGCCCTGGAAAGGGTTTGGGTTGGGGTGAAAAAGCCCTGGAAAGGGTTTGGGTTGGGGTGAAAAAGCCCTGGAAAGGGTTTAGGTTGGGGTGAAAAAGCCCTGGAAAGGGTTTCGGTTGGGGTGAAAAAGCCCTGAAAAGGGTTGGGGTGATAAAGCCCTGGAAAGGGTTTAGGTTGGGGTGATAAAGCCCTGGAAAGGGTTTAGGTTGGGGTGAAAAAGCCCTGGAAAGGGTTTAGGTTGGGGTGAAAAAGCCCTGGAAAGGGTCGGGGTTGGGGTGAAAAAGCCCTGGAAAGGGTTTAGGTTGGGGTGAAAAAGCCCTGGAAAGGGTCGGGGTTGGGGTGAAAAAGCCCTGGAAAGGGTTTAGGTTGGGGTGAAAAAGCCCTGGAAAGGGTTTAGGTCGGGGTTGGGGTGTTCCAGCCTGTATTTATCTTGTCTGTCTACATGTTTTGTTACAATAATGCTTGTTGATCATTATGGATCTATTGAATTGTAACGCTGCTCAGGGAAATCTAACGCTGTTCAGGGAAATCTAACGCTGCTCAGGGAAATCTAACGCTGCTCAGGGAAATCTAACGCTGCTCAGGGAAATCTAACGCTGCTCAGGGAAATCTAACGCTGCTCAGGGAAATCTAACGCTGCTCAGGGAAATCTAACGCTGCTCAGGGAAATCTAACGCTGCTCAGGGAAATCTAACGCTGCTCAGGGAAATCTAACGCTGCTCAGGGAAATCTAACGCTGCTCAGGGAAAGCCTTCACTTACGCTGAAAACTGTTGTTGTGTTCCAGCCTGTCTTTACCACAGTCAGGTTGTCCGGCTTGGCGAAGTATCTAAAAGATGTCTGTCCTCCTCCTGTCCTGTCCTCCTGTCCTGTCCTGTCCTCCTCCTGTCCTGTCCTCCTCCTCCTCCTCCTCGTCTGTCCTGTCCTCCTCCTCGTCTGTCCTGTCCTGTCTGTAGGATGGTGGAGGTGGCATCGTGCCACACCAGCCATACGTCGGCAGCTAAGACTCAGAGCGGTCAGGTGCTGATGTGGGGTCAGTGTCGGGGTCAAGCTGTAGCCTGCCCTCACCTCACTCACTTCGCCAGCACTGAGGATGTGTTTGCATGCTTCGCCACGCCCGCTGTCACATGGCACCTCCTCACCGTGGGTAAGACTGACGCGCCACCTCACCGTGGGTAAGACTGACGCGCCACCTCACCGTGGGTAAGACTGACGCGCCTCCTCACCGTGGGTAAGACTGACGCGCCTCCTTCACCGTGGGTAAGACTGACGCGCCTCCTTCACCGTGGGTAAGACTGACGCGCCTCCTTCACCGTGGGTAAGACTGACGCGCCTCCTTCACCGTGGGTAAGACTGACGCGCCTCCTTCACCGTGGGTAAGACTGACGCGTCTCCTCACCGTGGGTAAGACTGACGCGTCTCCTCACCGTGGGTAAGACTGACGCGCCTCCTTCACCGTGGGTAAGACATACGCGCCTCCTTCACCGTGGGTAAGACTGACGCGCCTCCTCACCGTGGGTAAGACTGACGCGCCTCCTCACCGTGGGTAAGACTGACGCGCCTCCTTCACCGTGGGTAAGACATACGCGCCTCCTTCACCGTGGGTAAGACATACGCGCCTCCTTCACCGTGGGTAAGACTGACGCGCCTCCTTCACCGTGGGTAAGACTGACGCGCCTCCTTCACCGTGGGTAAGACTGACGCGCCTCCTTCACCGTGGGTAAGACTGACGCGCCTCCTTCACCGTGGGTAAGACTGACGCGCCACCTCACCGTGGTAAGACTGACGCCTCCTTCACCGTGGGTAAGACTGACGCGCCTCCTTCACCGTGGGTAAGACTGGCGCGCCTCCTTCACCGTGGGTAAGACTGACGCGCCTCCTTCACCGTGGGTAAGACTGACAGCGCCTCCTCACCGTGGGTAAGACTGACGCGCCTCCTTCACCGTGGGTAAGACTGACGCGCCTCCTTCACCGTGGGTAAGACTGACGCGCCTCCTCACCGTGGGTAAGACTGACGCGTCTCCTCACCGTGGGTAAGACTGACGCGTCTCCTCACCGTGGGTAAGACTGACGCGTCTCCTCACCGTGGGTAAGACTGACGCGCCTCCTTCACCGTGGGTAAGACATACGCGCCTCCTTCACCGTGGGTAAGACTGACGCGCCTCCTCACCGTGGGTAAGACTGACGCGCCTCCTCACCGTGGGTAAGACATACGCGCCTCCTTCACCGTGGGTAAGACATACGCGCCTCCTTCACCGTGGGTAAGACATACGCGCCTCCTTCACCGTGGGTAAGACTGACGCGCCTCCTTCACCGTGGGTAAGACTGACGCGCCTCCTTCACCACGGGTAAGACTGACCTGGGATCAGATACTATCAGAAGTATTTCCAATACGTTGAGTGTTTTGCTCTGGCCTGTTTCAGATGGAGATGACTATCTGACAGTGGCCCAGTCTCTGAAGAGGGAGTTTGACAGTCCGGACATCTCAGATCTCAAGTTCCTTGTGGATGGGAAGTGTATCCACGTACACAAAGCTCTCCTGAAGATCAGGTACCTAAGACTGGGTTTACAGAGGCAGGTCAATTCACATCTTTTGACCAATCAGATCAACTCATTTGAGAACATTTGGGGGATCAGAACTTGGGCTGCCTGTGTTTTAGTATTTCTACCAAACATACTTTCAATAAAGATTTTGTTATTCAGCGTTGACTTTTCCTCCTGTAAATACATCATTTATTCGAGGTACCAACACCATTCTGAAGGTTATTTACCTCTGTACCACTGACAGCTGCCAGTCACTGGTAGGGAATACATGTTAGGAACTTCATCATTCCTCTTCCTCAGACCTCACCCCTCCCCTAGTCAAGTCTCTCTCCCTTCCCCTAGTCAAGTCTCTCTCCCTTCCCCTAGTCAAGTCTCTCTCCCTTCCCCTAGTCAAGGCTCTCTCCCTTCCCCTAGTCAAGGCTCTCTCTCTCCCTCCCCTAGTCAAGGCTCTCTCTCTCCCCTCCCCTAGTCAAGGCTCTCTCTCTCCCTCCCTAGTCAAGGCTCTCTCTCTCCCTCCCTAGTCAAGGCTCTCTCTCCTCCCCTAGTCAAGGCTCTCTCTCTCCCCTCCCCTAGTCAAGGCTCTCTCTCTCCCTCCCTAGTCAAGGCTCTCTCTCTCCCTCCCTAGTCAAGGCTCTCTCTCTCCCCTCCCCTAGTCAAGGCTCTCTCTCTCCCTCCCCTAGTCAAGGCTCTCTCTCTCCTCCCTAGTCAAGGCTCTCTCTCTCTCTCTCTCTCTAGTCAAGGCTCTCTCTCTCTCTCTCTCTCTCTCTCTCTCTCTCTCTCTCTCTCTCTCTCCCTCCCCTCCCCTAGTCAAGGCTCTCTCTCTCCCCTCCCCTAGTCAAGGCTCTCTCTCTCTCCCCTCCCCTAGTCAAGGCTCTCTCTCTCTCTCTCCCTCCCTAGTCAAGGCTCTCTCTCTCCTCCCCTAGTCAAGGCCTCTCTCTCTCCTCCCTAGTCAAGGCCTCTCTCTCCCTCCCCTAGTCAAGGCTCTCTCTCTCCCCTCCCCTAGTCAAGGCTCTCTCTCTCTCCCCTCCCTAGTCAAGGCTCTCTCTCTCTCCCCTCCCCTACTCTAGTCAAGTATCAACCAAAGGCGTAGTGCCGTTTGGCGAGGCACCTCTTTAAGCTAAAACAGGTAACTTCATTCAACGGTACACATTTTGCCACGGGGCAAAGTTCGTTTTTCATGTCACCCCACCCTCACACAGCTACAAACATTTCTATAAACATTGTGTTTGATATGCCAGTAGTTGCCTTCCTTGTCTCCTCCCAAGTCTGGTATGTTTGTTTCCACTGCGGTTTATGGAACTATGCATCAGTCTCGGTGTCTCTTGTCCTTCCTGTTGACGCTATGAGGAAGCAAGGACACAGCTATTGTTTTCCCTATGGTTCGTTTTTATTACGCACGCGCACACAACATTCTCAAGCCTTAAACACGATCGTTTCGATTTGCCAAATCAAGAGGTAAAGAAAATATTTAATTTTACATCAGCAAATGCAATGTTCATACACTGAGTGTACAAAATATTAAGAACACCTGGTGTTTCCCTGACATAGACTGACCAGGTGAAAGCTATGATCCCTTATTGATGTCACTCAGTGTAGATGAAGGAGAGGAAATAAGGATTTTTTTTTTGTTTTTTGTTTGTTGCCTTGCCACCTTTTTGAGACACGGGATTGTGTATGTGTGAAGAGCTCCGTGACTTTCAATGTGGCACCATCATAGGATGCCACCGTTTCAACAAGTCAGTTTGTCAACATTTCTGCTCTGCTAGAGCTTCCCCGGGTCAACTGTAAGTGCTGTTATTGTGAAGTGGAAACATCGAGGAGCAAGAACGGCTTGGCCGCGAAGTGGTAGGACACACAAGCTCACAGAAGCGCATAGCGCGTAATTTCTTTTTGTCTGTCCTCGGTTGCAACACTCACTACCGAGTTCCAAACTGCCTCTGGAAGCAACGTCAGCACAATAACTGTTCGTCGGGAGCTTCATGAAATGGGTTTCCATGGCCGAGCAGCCACACAAGCCTAAGATCACCATGCGCAATGCCAAGCGTCGGCTGGAGCGGTGTAAAGCTTGCCGCCATTGGACTCTGGAGCAGTGGAAACGTTTCTCTGGCGTGATGAATCACGCTTCGTCATCTGGGAGTCCGACGAACAAATCTAGTTTTGCCGGATGCCAGGAGAACGCTACCTGCCCAAATGCATAGTGCCAACTGTAATGTTTGGTGGATGAGGAATAATCGTCTGGGGCTGTTTTTCATGGTTCCAGTGAAGGAAAATCTTAACGCTACAGCATAGAATGACATTCTAGACGATTCTGTGCTTCCAACATTGTGGCAACTGTTCGGGGAAGGCCCTTTCCTGTTTCAGCATAACAATGCCCCCTTGTACAAAGCGAGGTCCATACAGACATGGTTTGTCGAGATTGGTGTGGAAGAACTTGACTGGCCTGCACAGAGCCCTGACCTCAACCCCATCGAACGCCTTTGGGATGAATTGGAACGCAGACTGCGAGCCAGGCCTAATCGCCCAACATCAGTGCCCGACCTCACTAATGCTCTGAATGGAAGCAAGTCCCACGCAGAAATGTTCCAACATCTAGTGGAAAGCCTTCCCAGAAGAGTGGAGGCTGTTATAGCAGCAAAAGGGGGACCAACTCCATATTAATGCCCATGATTTTGGAATGAGGTGTTTGACGAGCAGGTGTCAACATACACCACATGACCAAAAGTATCTAATTAGCCAGCTAGCTAAGCTCATAGATCTACGTGGGCTGAATTCTAACTTCACATCAACACATATTTTATTTTTTTTGCACAAATATTCCATTGGTTTCAAGTGTATCTCGCCATGTCATGAAAACATTGGAAGTCTTCCTCCATGGTGCCTGATCTGTCTCTTTCCACGGTTTCAGGTGTGAACATTTCCGTGTGTTGCTGAACGAGACAGACGAGGAGTCTATCGAGATCCATCAGTTCTCTTACCTGGTCTACAGGGCCTTCCTAGAATACCTGTACACAGACACCATCAACCTGCCTCCCGAGGACGCCATAGGTACGACGCCTAACCCTGAGCGTACCTTTTAGGCCAGAGGTACGACGCAGTGTTTCCCCCTAGCTTATTCTCCAGGCAGGGAGGTGCAAAGAAGCCATAAGTACGCCACAGTGTTTTTCCCTAGCTTAATTATTTTTTCCAGACGGGTCCCAAATCAACCCCGAATCAACATCTAGGGCCTCACGTGAGTTATGACGGCTTAAAGAAAGTGTTTAAAATGCACTAGAAGTCCACCGTCAACCTGGACTGGAGAAGGAGATCACTATAAAACGACTGGGGGCATAATTTGGACCGTATCCCATGTATCTCTCCTGTGTGTACTGTAGGTCTTCTGGACTTAGCTACGTTCTACCGTGAGACGCGTCTGAAGAGACTGTGTCAGGAGACCATCAAGAGAGGCATCTCTGAGGAAAACGCTATTACACTGCTCTCTGCTGCCGTCAAGTACGAGGCCAGGGTAAGAGGGTTTACACGTTATGTTGTCCTCCCGCAGACAGTCACTGTCCTGTCTGTTGTACCAGTTCTTACCTCTACAGTCACTGTCCTGTCTGTTGTACTAGTTGTTACCTCTACAGTCACTGTCCTGTCTGTTGTACCAGTTGTTCCTCTACCAGTCACTGTCCTGTCTGTTGTACTAGTTGTTACCTCTACAGTCACTGTCCTGTCTGTTGTACCAGTTGTTACCTCTACAGTCACTGTCCTGTCTGTTGTACTAGTTGTTACCTCTACAGTCACTGTCCTGTCTGTTGTACTAGTTGTTACCTCTACAGTCACTGTCCTGTCTGTTGTACCAGTTGTTACCTCTACAGTCACTGTCCTGTCTGTTGTACTAGTTGTTACCTCTACAGTCACTGTCCTGTCTGTTGTACTAGTTGTTACCTCTACAGTCACTGTCCTGTCGGTTGTACCAGTTGTTACCTCTACAGTCACTGTCCTGTCTGTTGTACCAGTTGTTCCTCTACCAGTCACTGTCCTGTCTGTTGTACCAGTTGTTCCTCTACCAGTCACTGTCCTGTCTGTTGTACCAGTTGTTCCTCTACAGTCACTGTCCTGTCTGTTGTACCAGTTGTTCCTCTACCAGTCACTGTCCTGTCTGTTGTACCAGTTGTTCCTCTACAGTCACTGTCCTGTCTGTTGTACCAGTTGTTCCTCTACCAGTCACTGTCCTGTCTGTTGTACTAGTTGTTACCTCTACAGTCACTGTCCTGTCTGTTGTACTAGTTGTTACCTCTACAGTCACTGTCCTGTCTGTTGTACCAGTTGTTCCTCTACAGTCACTGTCCTGTCTGTTGTACCAGTTGTTCCTCTACCAGTCACTGTCCTGTCTGTTGTACCAGTTGTTCCTCTACCAGTCACTGTCCTGTCTGTTGTACTAGTTGTTACCTCTACAGTCACTGTCCTGTCTGTTGTACCAGTTGTTCCTCTACAGTCACTGTCCTGTCTGTTGTACCAGTTGTTCCTCTACCAGTCACTGTCCTGTCTGTTGTACTAGTTGTTACCTCTACAGTCACTGTCCTGTCTGTTGTACTAGTTGTTACCTCTACCAGTCACTGTCCTGTCTGTTGTACCAGTTGTTACCTCTACAGTCACTGTCCTGTCTGTTGTACCAGTTGTTCCTCTACCAGTCACTGTCCTGTCTGTTGTACCAGTTGTTACCTCTACAGTCACTGTCCTGTCTGTTGTACCAGTTGTTCCTCTACCAGTCACTGTCCTGTCCTGTTGTACCAGTTGTTCACTCTACAGTCACAGTCCTGTCCTGTCTGTCTAGTCACTGTCCTGTACTTACCAGTCACTGTCCTGTCTGTTGTACCAGTTGTTCCTCTACCAGTCACTGTCCTGTCTGTTGTACCAGTTGTTCCTCTACAGTCACTGTCCTGTCTGTTGTACTAGTTGTTACCTCTACCAGTCACTGTCCTGTCTGTTGTACCAGTTGTTACCTCTACAGTCACTGTCCTGTCTGTTGTACAGTTGTTCCTCTACCAGTCACTGTCCTGTCTGTTGTACCAGTTGTTACCTCTACAGTCACTGTCCTGTCTGTTGTACCAGTTGTTCCTCTACCAGTCACTGTCCTGTCTGTTGTACCAGTTGTTACCTCTACATTCACTGTCCTGTCTGTTGTACCAGTTGTTCCTCTACCAGTCACTGTCCTGTCTGTTGTACCAGTTGTTCCTCTACCAGTCACTGTCCTGTCTGTTGTACCAGTTGTTCCTCTACCAGTCACTGTCCTGTCTGTTGTACCAGTTGTTACCTCTACAGTCACTGTCCTGTCTGTTGTACTAGTTGTTCCTCTACCAGTCACTGTCCTGTCTGTTGTACTAGTTGTTACCTCTACAGTCACTGTCCTGTCTGTTGTACCAGTTGTTACCTCTACAGTCACTGTCCTGTCTGTTGTACCAGTTGTTACCTCTACAGTCACTGTCCTGTCTGTTGTACCAGTTGTTCCTCTACCAGTCACTGTCCTGTCTGTTGTACTAGTTGTTACCTCTACCAGTCACTGTCCTGTCTGTTGTACCAGTTGTTACCTCTACCAGTCACTGTCCTGTCTGTTGTACCAGTTGTTCCTCTACAGTCACTGTCCTGTCTGTTGCACCAGTTGTTCCTCTACAGTCACTGTCCTGTCTGTTGTACCAGTTGTTACCTCTACAGTCACTGTCCTGTCTGTTGTACCAGTTGTTACCTCTACAGTCACTGTCCTGTCTGTTGTACCAGTTGTTACCTCTACAGTCACTGTCCTGTCTGTTGTACTAGTTGTTACCTCTACAGTCACTGTCCTGTCTGTTGTACCAGTTGTTCCCTCTACAGTCACTGTCCTGTCTGTTGTACCAGTTGTTACCTCTACAGTCACTGTCCTGTCTGTTGTACCAGTTGCTCCTCTACAGTCACTGTCCTGTCTGTTGTACTAGTTGTTCCTCTACCAGTCACTGTCCTGTCTGTTGTACCAGGTGTTACCTCTACAGTCACTGTCCTGTCTGTTGTACCAGTTGTTCCTCTACCAGTCACTGTCCTGTCTGTTGTACCAGTTGTTCCTCTACCAGTCACTGTCCTGTCTGTTGTACTAGTTGTTACCTCTACAGTCACTGTCCTGTCTGTTGTACCAGTTGTTCCTCTACCAGTCACTGTCCTGTCTGTTGTACCAGTTGTTCCTCTACCAGTCACTGTCCTGTCTGTTGTACCAGTTGTTCCTCTACCAGTCACTGTCCTGTCTGTTGCACCAGTTGTTCCTCTACCAGTCACTGTCCTGTCTGTTGTACCAGTTGTTCCTCTACCAGTCACTGTCCTGTCTGTTGTACCAGTTGTTCCTCTACCAGTCACTGTCCTGTCTGTTGTACCAGTTGTTCCTCTACCAGTCACTGTCCTGTCTGTTGTACCAGTTGTTCCTCTACCAGTCACTGTCCTGTCTGTTGTACCAGTTGTTCCTCTACCAGTCACTGTCCTGTCTGTTGTACCAGTTGTTCCTCTACCAGTCACTGTCCTGTCTGTTGTACCAGTTGTTCCTCTACCAGTCACTGTCCTGTCTGTTGCACCAGTTGTTCCTCTACAGTCACTGTCCTGTCTGTTGTACCAGTTGTTACCTCTACAGTCACTGTCCTGTCTGTTGTACCAGTTGTTACCTCTACAGTCACTGTCCTGTCTGTTGTACCAGTTGTTACCTCTACAGTCACTGTCCTGTCTGTTGTACTAGTTGTTACCTCTACAGTCACTGTCCTGTCTGTTGTACCAGTTGTTCCTCTACCAGTCACTGTCCTGTCTGTTGTACCAGTTGTTCCTCTACAGTCACTGTCCTGTCTGTTGTACTAGTTGTTCCTCTACCAGTCACTGTCCTGTCTGTTGTACCAGTTGTTCCTCTACCAGTCACTGTCCTGTCTGTTGTACCAGTTGTTACCTCTACAGTCACTGTCCTGTCTGTTGTACCAGTTGTTACCTCTACAGTCACTGTCCTGTCTGTTGTACTAGTTGTTACCTCTACAGTCACTGTCCTGTCTGTTGTACTAGTTGTTACCTCTACAGTCACTGTCCTGTCTGTTGTACTAGTTGTTCCTCTACCAGTCACTGTCCTGTCTGTTGTACTAGTTGTTACCTCTACAGTCACTGTCCTGTCTGTTGTACCAGTTGTTCCTCTACCAGTCACTGTCCTGTCTGTTGTACCAGTTGTTCCTCTACCAGTCACTGTCCTGTCTGTTGTACCAGTTGTTCCTCTACCAGTCACTGTCCTGTCTGTTGTACCAGTTGCTCCTCTACAGTCACTGTCCTGTCTGTTGTACTAGTTGTTCCTCTACCAGTCACTGTCCTGTCTGTTGTACCAGGTGTTACCTCTACAGTCACTGTCCTGTCTGTTGTACCAGTTGTTCCTCTACCAGTCACTGTCCTGTCTGTTGTACCAGTTGTTCCTCTACCAGTCACTGTCCTGTCTGTTGTACTAGTTGTTACCTCTACAGTCACTGTCCTGTCTGTTGTACCAGTTGTTCCTCTACCAGTCACTGTCCTGTCTGTTGTACCAGTTGTTCCTCTACCAGTCACTGTCCTGTCTGTTGTACCAGTTGTTCCTCTACCAGTCACTGTCCTGTCTGTTGCACCAGTTGTTCCTCTACCAGTCACTGTCCTGTCTGTTGTACCAGTTGTTCCTCTACCAGTCACTGTCCTGTCTGTTGTACCAGTTGTTCCTCTACCAGTCACTGTCCTGTCTGTTGTACCAGTTGTTCCTCTACCAGTCACTGTCCTGTCTGTTGTACTAGTTGTTACCTCTACAGTCACTGTCCTGTCTGTTGTACCAGTTGTTCCTCTACCAGTCACTGTCCTGTCTGTTGTACCAGTTGTTCCTCTACCAGTCACTGTCCTGTCTGTTGTACCAGTTGTTCCTCTACCAGTCACTGTCCTGTGTGTTGTCCTCCTCCTGTCCCCAGCGCTGACCACTGACCAGCCATCCATCTCCCTGTTCCTCCTACAGGACCTGGAAGAGTTCTGCTTCAAGTTCTGCGTCAACCACCTGACAGCCGTTACGCAGACGCAGGCCTTCGCCGACATGGACCACGAGCTGCTGAAGACCTTCATCAGTAAAGCCAGCCGCTATGGGGCCTTCAAAAACTGACTGATCAACAGCCCGCTAGCTAAGACTCTGGGTTAAGAGACTGGGGGAGTTGGAGAGAGGGGACAGCGCTGTCTTTACCCTGGGGGAGAGGGGACAGCGCTGTCTAAACCCTGGGGGAGAGGGGACAGCGCTGTCTAAACCCTGGGGGAGAGGGGACAGCGCTGTCTAAACCCTGGGGGAGAGGGGACAGCGCTGTCTTTAGTGATTTTAACACCCTGGACCCGGAGCAAGCCCTAACCTTTAACACTGGTCCTATAGGGAACAGGAGACCAGGCAGACAGGGGAAAAACAACTGACTCATTCATTCCAGGTAAAGGCAAAATGGACACCAACAAACTGCAAACGGCAGATTCCCTATTTTGTCACGCTCAGAAGGTCAAAGGGCTGTTTTTAACCCAAGCGTTTTCACACAGCATTGTGCTGATGTGCTCTTGTCATTCATTCGTTATTGTATTTACTGGGTTTTTTTGTTGTTGTAATGGCCTGTCTATTCTCACTAGCTGCTGTGATACCAAGTCATCTCACCATGAGACACACACACACACACACACACACACACACACACACACACACACACACAGTCATTATTGACTCAGAATGGGGGAGTAGGGACCTCCTTAAAGTGCTTACTTACACATGTCTGTCGTTCATTTAACTCACCGTCTGTCCACGTGCAGCTGTGAATATTTGTGCTCTTAACAGGAAACATGACAACCTCCGTTAGCTTTCTATGGATTTACTGTCCGCGATATCATATCCATCCTTAAATTATCCCCTATTCCCTATGTAGTGCATTACTTTTGACCAGGGCCCGTGCACGGGGGACCACGATCCATAGGGGGAACACTGTGTTGGGGATAGGTTGTCATTTGGTAAGCGGACATTGTAGAAAAATGGCATCACATTGCCGCCTTGCAGATACATTATATTTACAGCAGTTAATTTAGGGTCTCTATTCGAGCGTTACAGATTTAGTGATTTAATTTCCAATAGAGCGACGTTGAGCAGCGTCTGCCGTGAATTCAGTCTCCCAGCATTTCCCTTTTTTACAATTTGAATCATGACGTAAGTCTGATCTTCTGCGATACGGATTGAATAAGAGTCCTGGGGGGTATACTGGTGGAACTCACCCGTCGCTCGTTACAGCTGGGCTTTAACGCCAGTGACATGGCAGTACTGCTAGCCCAGGTCCAAATGACAACTGAATGTGTGACTGAATCTGGTTCCTTCAACTTGGATCTATTAAGAGAGTCTTAATAGGCTTGTTTATACAGAGACAATGTGATAAAATGCTTTTGTCATTGAGAAGCCAATGATGTTTTAATAAATCTGGATGAAGCTGTCATTCTTTGGTTCTGTTTTAGCTACTGGATCCCATTTGGAGATATACAACCCGGGTCCAGAAGTAGTGGACTACATAGGTGATAGGGTGCCATTTGGGATGCAGGATTTGTCTGCTGGTGCCAGTACTACCCATTCTAACTTGTCCATAATACTGAATAACCTTTGTACACCAAGGTGTGATGCCTGCTGTGAACCAGCGGGGGGCGGTGTTTCATTCTTCTAGACATCCAGTCTGACAGAAGGTTCCTGGGGTCTCGTTTATAAAACAGACTTCTGATCAATTTTGATTTTAAGTATGACTTACGTAGAAAAACCACATAGAAGTAGTTATTTATAAAATCTTACTTTGACGTGGAAATGATCGTATCTCTACTCAAAGTCTAGACTTGACGTCAGTGATTTTCCTGCTGGTTATGTAGGGCATTTTTCTTTTCTTTTTTTTTTTTTCCTTATAGTTTAAAGGTCAGGTCATTTTACTTTTTCACATCAGCCACAGTTCTGTCTTGCTTGCCCTGTCTCGTTCACTGCAGCGGCGACACGCTCCGAAAAGATACCTGTTTGCCCTCGTCAAGCCACTATTTAGTCCATCAAATAATAATACAGGCTTTCTCTTTAGGTCCCAGGCTATTCCTGACTAAACCCTAATTTGTGATAGCATTCTACAAGGGGAAATCGCTGATTTTTGTAAGGGCACGTTCAGGTGTTGTTAATTTGAGATTTTGTGGATCGATCACAGGTGCGTAAGTTACAAACGGGCTTCTTAGAACCAGCAAGGTTTTTCCGTGCTCAGTATCTTTTTATGAATCGACCGTAAGCACACCGTCGGGAAACTATCTTACCACTAAGTTCAAGTATAAATCTAAGAACATGTTTGAATAATGAGGCTCCTGCTCATTGTGGGGATAAATGGAGACGACATTTACTTTATCATGTTTTCAGCTTTGTCCATGGCATTTTCAGATAGATAGATAGATAGATAGATATAGATAGATATAGATAGATATAGATAGATAGATAGATAGATATAGAGATAGATATAGAGATAGATAGATAGATAGATATAGATAGATAGATAGATAGATAGATAGATAGATATAGATATCAGTTTACCTATTTTCCGGTCTTTACTTTGGAGTTTCCAAATGACTAGCCAATTTCCTGCTTAAACTGGTTATATCAAAACCATCTTAGGCCATATTACTCATCTTTGAGAAAACATTGGGGAAATAACTTGTAATTTATGAAATGATAAGGCGCCAACAAGTCTCTCCAAATCACATAGACACGTAAAGCGGATGCACATGTCCTGTTCGCGGTATCATATATGACGACTTCCCCAATGGCTTAAGTCTCACCAACGATGCTGTAATACCACACACCCAGCCCACAGGAACCGATAAGCAATCGTCTTTTCACTCTCGGTCTTTTAACTTTTTAAGATTCTCCACACTGGCTTTTACATCCTATTCTATCTCAATGAGGCCTTGACAAACCCGAATGGTCAAACAGTTCATACCTATGGTTTTAATAAGTAGTACAGGCTAAGCTGCCCCAAAGCTTTCAACCTTATTCCTCTCTGTTCCCGACGCTTTGTTTTGGGCAGGATGTGATGTGCTACCCATAGGACCTGGTCAATAGTAGTGCACTCTCTTGGGAATATAGGGTGCCATTTGGGACACAGACCAGATGGTATTTCCTGGACGATTAGCCTTCATTCCCCTCTCATGGTTACTCCCAAAACAAATAATATCAAAGTGTGAGGGTAAGATATACCGGTACTTAAGTACCTAGCTTCAATTTAACACAACGATGCATGTTCAAATCCCTCCACAACATGACTCCCATACACAGGTCTGGCATGTATAGGATCAGATATCAGAGCTCACAGATATACAGTACGTACACATTAATTCACCCACATACAGATATACAGTATACACATCCAGCTACACACATCACCACAGGACTGTAGTTATAGTCAACGGAGATATACAGGACTGTAGGAATAGTCAACGGAGATATACAGGACTGTAGGAATAGTCAACGGAGATATACAGGACTGTAGGTATAGTCAACGGAGATATACAGGACTGTAGGTACAGTCAACGGAGATATACAGGACTGTAGGAATAGTCAACGGAGATATACAGGACTGTAGGTATAGTCAACGGAGATATACAGGACTGTAGGTATAGTCAACGGAGATATACAGGACTGTAGGTATAGTCAACGGAGATATACAGGACTGTAGGTATTCATGCTACACACACATCACCACTGCTGCTACCAGACTCTTATTATGATTGCTAATACTGCACCATTGAAATACTTGCCCCCTGAATCCCCCCTTTTCCTGATACATGTGTAAATATTGGACTATAAATTGTGCCTTCCTGTATTAGACTGATGCTAAAATGTCTTATATTCTACTGAGCCATTTACTTTATGTTCCTGTTGTTATACTTTATTAATTATTATTCTTGCTGCATTGTAGAGAAGAAACCTGCAAGCAAAGCATTTGGTTGGATGGTGTGTACACCATGTGTATCCTGTACATACAACTAATAAAACTTTAAACTTGGACACAAATTATAGACTGTTCTCATTCACTAGTTAAGCCTGTAGTCGGAGACAGAATACAGTATGGAATTGTATTGAATAGATTGGGGTAGGCCTCGTCTCCGAGCTTGGTTGACAGTAAAGTGATTATTGTATAAGTGATCCAAGTGATCCCATAGGTTAATCAGCAAGCGTGGTGGAATTGCCTTTGCTCATTGGCTGAAGTTAATAGGAGAATGACATTCCGCACGCTTGCTAATAGTAAACATGGACACATCCATATCAAAACTTGCTATACTGATGAGGTAACATTATAATCAATACCATATCAATACCTGCTATGCTGATGAGGTAACGTTATAATCAATACCTGCTATACTGATGAGGTAACGTTATAATCAATACCATATCAATACCTGCTATACTGATGAGGTAACATAATCAATACCATATCAATACCTGCTATACTGATGAGGTAACGTCATAATCAATACCTGCTATGCTGATGAGGTAACGTTATAATCAATACCATATCAATACCTGCTATACTGATGAGGTAACATTATAATCAATACCATATCAATACCTGCTATACTGATGAGGTTACATTATAATCAATACCATATCAATACCTGCTATACTGATGAGGTAACATTATAATCAATACCTGCTATACTGATGAGGTTACATTATAATCAATACCATATCAATACCTGCTATACTGATGAGGTTACATTATAATCAATACCATATCAATACCTGCTATACTGATGAGGTTACATTATAATCAATACCTGCTATACTGACGAGTTAACGTTATAATCAATACCATATCAATACCTGCTATGCTGATGAGGTTGCATTATAATCAATACCTGCTATACTGATGAGGTAACATTATAATCAATACCATATCAATACCTGCTATACTGATGAGGTAACATTATAATCAATACCTGCTATACTGATGAGGTAACATTATAATCAATACCATATCAAAACCTGCTATACTGATGAGGTAACGTTATAATCAATACCATATCAATACCTGCTATACTGATGAGGTAACATTATAATCAATACCATATCAATACCTGCTATGCTGATGAGGTAACATTATAATCAATACCATATCAATACCTGCTATGCTGATGAGGTAACATTATAATCAATACCTGCTATACTGATGAGGTAACATTATAATCAATACCATATCAATACCTGCTATACTGATGAGGTAACGTTATAATCAATACCATATCAATACCTGCTATGCTGATGAGGTAACATTATAATCAATACCATATCAATACCTGCTATACTGATGAGGTAACGTTATAATCAATACCATATCAATACCTGCTATGCTGATGAGGTAACATTATAATCAATACCATATCAATACCTGCTATGCTGATGAGGTAACATTATAATCAATACCTGCTATGCTGATGAGGTAACATTATAATCAATACCATATCAATACCTGCTATACTGATGAGGTAACGTTATAATCAATACCATATCAATACCTGCTATACTGATGAGGTAACATTATAATCAATACCATATCAATACCTGCTATGCTGATGAGGTAACATTATAATCAATACCATATCAATACCTGCTATGCTGATGAGGTAACATTATAATCAATACCTGCTATACTCATGAGGTAACGTTATAATCAATACCATATCAATCAATACCTGCTATACTGATGAGGTTACATTATAATCAATACCTGCTATACTGATGAGGTTACATTATAATCAATACCTGCTATACTGATGAGTTAACGTTATAATCAATACCATATCAATACCTGCTATGCTGATGAGGTAACATTATAATCAATACCATATCAATACCTGCTATGCTGATGAGGTAACATTATAATCAATACCTGCTATACTCATGAGGTAACGTTATAATCAATACCATATCAATAACTGCTATACTGATGAGGTAACGTTATAATCAATACCATATCAATACCTGCTATACTGATGAGGTAACGTTATAATCAATACCTGCTATACTGATGAGGTAACGTTATAATCAATACCATATCAATACGATGTGAATTATTGAGTTAACTAGATGAATGAAGTGACAATCCATTCAGACCAGCCTTACTGATTGAATTTCCTTAACTACATTATACCATACATTATTGAGTTGTAGTAGGTATCTCAGATAGGGGGGAGTGAGGCCTAAGAGGTTTTTATAAATTAACATCAACCAGTGGGTCTTGCGACGGGTATACAGAGATGACCAGTTTACAGAGGAGTATAGAGTGCAGTGATGTGTCCTATAAGGAGCATTGGTGGCAAATCTGATGGCCGAATGGTAAAGAACATCTAGCTGCTCGAGAGCGCTCTTACCTGCCGATCTATAAAGTATGTCTCCATAATCTAGCATGGGTAGGATGGTCATCTGAATCAGGGTTAGTTTGGCAGCTGGGGTGAAAGAGGAGCGATTACGATAGAGGAAACCAAGTCTAGATTTAACTTTAGCCTGCAGCTTTGATATGTGCTGAGAGAAGGACAGTGTACCATCTAGCCATACTCCCAAGTACTTGTATGAGGTGACTACCTCAAGCTCTAAACCCTCAGAGGTAGTAATCACACCTGTGGGGAGACGGACATTCTTCTTACCAAACCACATTACCTTTATGTTTTGGATGTGTTCAGAACAAGGTTAAGGGCAGAGGAAGCTTGTTGGACACTAAGAAAGCTTTGTTGTAGAGTGTTTAACACCAAATCCGGGGAGTGGCCAGCTGAGTATAAGACTGTATCATCTGCATATAAATTGATGAGAGAGCTTCCTACTCCCTGAGCTATGTTGTTGATGTAAATTGAGAAGTGGGTGGGGGCTAGGATCGAGCCTTGGGGTACTCCCTTGGTGACAGGCAGTGGCTGAGACAGCAGATATTCTGACTTTATACACTGCACTCTCTCTGCACCAATACTCCTTAGTCGGTCCACAAGAATTGAATGGTCTACTGTATCAAAAGCTTTGGCCAAGTCAATAAAAATCGCAGCACAACATTGCTTAGAGTCAAGGGCAATGGTGACATAATTTAGGATCTTTAAGGTTGCAGTGACACATCCATAACCTGAGTGGAAACCAGATTGCATACCAGAGAGAATACTATAGACATCAAGAAAGCCAGTCAGTTTTTCCAACACCTTGGAGAAATAAGCCTATAACAGTTAGGGATCAGCTTGATCTCCCCCTTTAAACAAGAGACAAACCGTGGCTTCCTTCCAAGCAATGGGAACCTCCCCAGAAAGGAGAGACAGGTTAAAAAGGTCAGAGATAGGCTTGGCGATGACGGGGGGCAGCAACCTTAAAGAAGAAAGGGTCTAAACCATCTGACACAGTTTAAGGAGCTCCTTTAGCACCTGGGACTCAGTGACCGCCTGCAGGGAGAAACTTTGTAGCGGGGCAGGGGAAAAGAGGGAGGAGCATCAGGGATAGTCGCGTTAGAAGGGGTGGGAGATGAGGAAATGTTGGACGGGCAAGGAGCCATGGCTGAGTCAAATAGGAATCCTGACTTAATGAAGTGGTGATTTAAAGAGCTCAGCCATGTGCTTCTTGTCAGTAACAACCACATCATCAACATTAAGGGACATGGGCAGCTGTGAGGAGGAGGGTTTATTCTCCAGGTCTTTAACCGTTTTCCAGAACTTCTTGGGGTTAGACCCACAGAGAGAGAACTGCTCCTTGAAGTAACTAACTTTGGCCATCCGGATAGCCTGAGTGCACTTATTTCTCATTTGCCTGAACGAGAGCCAGTCAGCCTGAGTATGTGTGTGCCGAGCCTTTCGCCAAATGCAATTCTTGAGGTGGAGTAACTCTGCAAGATCACGGTCGGAACCAGGGGCTGAACCAATGACTTCTCTAGGGCTAGAGGGCTTGAGGGAGGGAGGGAGGGAGGGGAGGGAGAGAGGTTGGAGGGTTCTCACAGGAACTAAACACATGGATAGTTTGTGGGGACTTCTTCATTTAAAAGGGTGACTGACCACAGAGACATTTAAAAGGGTGACTGACCACAGAGGCATTTAAAAGGGTGACTGACCACAGAGACATTTAAAATGCATAGAGAAGGCTACAATTCATAGGATTCAACGAGGAAAACGTCACAGGTCTACACAGGAATCATCTTTTTTTTGTATTGTACGGGGAAACAATTGTCTTACCATGAATGCAGTCATGCTATGTTAAATGAAACTGTGATATTTCTGTTTTCCATTATTTACTTGAGGCAGTCAGTAGCTTCCAGATGTCTAAAAATACATTGTCTTCATCTATGGACAGGAGCCTGGGGCTTTATCTCACTTCAATGTTTATCAAGCTTATGTAAATACTGTTTCACTCTGGCCTTCTTTTTTTAAAGACTCCGTTGGTGTGTGTTGGGGGCTGTGTCTCATCACTAGAACTGCTACAAACTAGTTTCTTCTACCGTAATAGTCTTCGCCACAACGTGGCACCTTTTAACGTTTTATAGTGGACTACTTTTCACCAGGGCCCTATGTGGAATAAGGTTTGAATCAGGACACTGTCGGCAACTGTCTATAGCCTTCTCTCTTATTTATTCATCTGACTACCGGTGAGCAAAGGTCTCTCCAGGTATGCTGACATAGTAGTTGTGTTGTGGTACACAGGCAGGGCCAGCTCACTCTGCTCCAAGACTCAGAGATGTAGGCTTTAACTCCCTGCTGCAGAGCACCACTTTATAGCAACCTAGCATGCTGCCTATACATCCCTGACCGAATGTCAGAATAGTAACCAAATCAAACCAATCTTCTACGATCTACATGTGTTGTGTTGATTGAGAGGCTGAAATGAGCAGTTGAACATCTCTGCCACACGCATCCACTCTAGTTTGACTAGCAAATACTGACTAATCAGACCAGATCTATGGGACAGGAACAGGAAGCCAGGGATGAGGTAAAGAATAGGAGATATCTAATGCTATATCCCCCATAGCCTGGGTGGATTATGTACGTAGAGAGAGAACATCCTTTAGGATTACAGCGATTCTCTCTGGGCCAGCTATTGGTGTTTCTAGCCTTTATGTTTCTGATTGTTAATAATTTCTGATTGTTAATAATATCATTAACTCAATGTTTAATCGATAATTAACTCTGGTAATTTGTCTAATAGATTATGAATAATATATTGTTAACTCAGACGATGTTTCTGATTAGATTATTAACTCAGACCATGTTTCTGATAGATTATTAACTCAGACCATGTTTCTGATAGATTATTAACTCAGAGGACGTTTCTGATAGATTATTAACTCAGACCATGTTTCTGATAGATTATTAACTCAGACCATGTTTCTGATAGATTATTAACTCAGACCATGTTTCTGATAGATTATTAACTCAGACCATGTTTCTGATAGATTATTAACTCAGAGGACGTTTCTGATAGATTATTAACTCAGACCATGTTTCTGATAGATTATTAACTCAGACCATGTTTCTGATAGATTATTAACTCAGACCATGTTTCTGATTAGATTATTAACTCAGACCATGTTTCTGATAGATTATTAACTCAGACCATGTTTCTGATTAGATTATTAACTCAGACCATGTTTCTGATTAGATTATTAACTCAGACCATGTTTCTGATAGATTATTAACTCAGACCATGTTTCTGATAGATTATTAACTCAGAGGACGTTTCTGATAGATTATTAACTCAGACCATGTTTCTGATAGATTATTAACTCAGAGGACGTTGTAATACCACCCTCATGATTGTAAGGTCAGTTTGGTTTTGCTCTTATCCGCATGATGGCGATACCCAGCACATGTCCAACCATGTTCTCCTTTTCCCTCCTCCCTATTGGAAGCAAAGCATATTGCCAGTTTAAAAGAAGCGGGAAATTTCCATGATCAAAGACATGCAAACTTCATTGAGGAAGAAAGAGACAGTTTGGTGACAAGATGTGCCATGTGATCTCTAACACCAGCAGAGGGTGACAGTTAGTCCAAAGAATGGCACTACTTTCCCTAATATAGTGCACTATTTTTCTTACCCCTAATACAGTGCACTACATATTTTACTCTCTATAAAGTGCACTACATAGGGAATATGGTCCCATTTGTGCCGCACCCTCTGTTTCCTGCAGCTGTCACAGTATTCTCAGTTACTTCCTGTCTGTAATGGAGACGTGTCAGAAGAGTCCACACATATATTATCACATATTACACACAGACACACACAGACACACAGACACACACACACAGATATATATACACACACATCTTATAACATCTTATAACAATGTCTGCATCCCTCCCCTCCTCAAGGAGTAAGGAAATAGGTTCACACTAACGTGAAATTATTTCACACTTAATACTAAACAAATACTAAACAAATACTAAACAAATACCTACGTTTATGCCGACATCATGCGTATAAAATTGCACAAGTTTTATTAAAATGAGGATGGGGAGTAGATGGATTTTAACCTTTTTTTATTTCACAAGTCAGTAAAGAACAAATTCTTATTTACAATGATGGTCTACCCCCCCGGCCAAACCCTCCCCTAACCCGGACGACGCTGGGCCAATGATGGCCTACCCCCCGGCCAAACCCTCCCCTAACCCGGACGACGCTGGGCCAATGATGGCCTACCCCCCGGCCAAACCCTCCCCTAACCCGGACGACGCTGGGCCAATGATGGCCTACCCCCCGGCCAAACCCTCCCCTAACCCGGACGACACTGGGCCAATGATGGCCTACCCCCCCGGCCAAACCCTCCCCTAACCCGGACGACGCTGGGCCAATTGTGCACCACCCTATGGGACTCGAGATCACGGCCGGTTGTGATACAACCCGGGATCGAACCCGGGTTTGTAGTGACGCCTCTCCTCCGCACTGTGATGCAGTGCTTTGGACCGCTGAGCCACTCGAGATCCCTTCTAGGGAAGAATGCGAAGAGAGGAGATAGAATGACAGAGCACACTAGGTCTTTTAAATTCCACGCATTCTCAGTGTTCTTCCTAAATGGCACGCTATGTGCCCTAGTGGACTACTTTTGACCAGGGCCCATAGGGGAATAGGGTGCCATTTGGGACACTGCCAGTGTGCCGCCTGGCAGTACCAGTGGACAGAGTAAAACCCCCTTGTAAATTCTGTCTCTGTTAATATAAACACAACCTAACATCCTGACCTAGATAGAAGATTACCACACAACACAAACAGACATGGTCCTATCAGTATCAACAGAGGACATGGAAGACAGTGGTGAGCATCCCAAATGGCACCCCTATTCCCCATAACGTGTACTACTTTTGACCAGAGCCCATAGTGCACTATATAGGGAATAAGGTGCTATTTAAGATGCATCCCAATGCATCTCCCCACTGCTACATCCACTGTATATCATGTGAAGATAGAGAGAGTCTGTCTTCTACAATTCTCATACCAACGTGACAACTTGTGATTCTATAGCTAGAGGACTCCTGATATCTCCTGTTTCGTATAAAAAGAATTTTTTGACACATCAACCACGATTAAGTGGCAGCACTTAAGATGTGTGAGTATTGTTGTTTTTTTGTAATCTGTGACTGTGTTGGAAGAGGGAGTGGTTTCTCCTCCCTTAAGCAATCAGCAATTAGTACCAACTCTGCAAGGGAATTAAAAATGTGTGTTTCGTACTTCAGTCTCCTCTGTCTTCCCCGTGTCAGTGGGTTATTGTGGTTAGAGTGTAGGAACGGCAGGTAGTCTAGCGATTATTGCGTTGGGCCAGTAACCGAAAGGTTTCTGGATCGAATCCCCGAGCTGACAAGGTAAAAATCTGTCATTCTGCCCCCTGAACAAGGAAGTTAACCCACTGTTCCTCAGGCGCCGAAGACGTGGATGTCGATTATGGCAGACCCCCCCCCCCCGACACCTCTCTGATTGAGGGGGGTTAAATGCAGAAGACACATTTCAGTTGAAGGCATTTGGTTGTACAACTGACTAGGTATCCCCCCTTTCCCCTAATATATAATTCACAAGTGATAGACTAATATTGTCACCCATCAGACTGTTCTTGATTTAATCTGGTCTGCCCACTGATTTCCGTAGGAAGGCAGACGCAGTGAGCCAACTAGTCCTGGGTGGTGAAGAGGTAGAGAGAGTGGGGAGTTTTAAATACCTGTGAACTATCAAGGACTGCACACTCTCTTTTAATGCCAATACTCTGAACATCAATCAAAAACAACAACTACTGTACCTCCTGTGCAGACTGAGGCAAATGGATGTCAACACCAGAATACTGTCTAACTAATACACCAGACTGAGGCAACTGGATGTCAACACCAGAATACTGTCTATCTAATACACCAGACTAAGGCAACTGGATGTCAACACCAGAATACTGTCTAACTAATACACCAGACTGAGACAACTGGATGTCAACACCGGAATACTGTCTATCTAATACACCAGACTGAGGCAACTGGATGTCAACACCAGAATACTGTCTATCTAATACACCAGACTGAGACAACTGGATGTCAACACCAGAATACTGTCTATCTAATACACCAGACTGAGGCAACTGGATGTCAACACCAGAATACTGTCTATCTAATACACCAGACTGAGGCAACTGGATGTCAACACCAGAATACTGTCTATCTAATACACCAGACTGAGGCAACTGGATGTCAACACCAGAATACTGTCTAACTAATACACCAGACTGAGACAACTGGATGTCCAGACCAGAATACTGTCTATCTAATACACCAGACTGAGACAACTGGATGTCAACACCAGAATACTGCCTATCTAATACACCAGACTGAGGCAACTGGATGTCAACACCGGAATACTGTCTATCTAATACACCAGACTGAGGCAACTGGATGTCAACACCGGAATACTGTCTATCTAATACACCAGACTGAGGCAACTGGATGTCAACACCAGAATACTGTCTATCTAATACACCAGACTGAGGCAACTGGATGTCAACACCAGAATACTGTCTATCTAATACACCAGACTGAGACAACTGGATGTCAACACCAGAATACTGTCTATCTAATACACCAGACTGAGACAACTGGATGTCAACACCAGAATACTGTCTATCTAATACACCAGACTGAGACAACTGGATGTCCAGACCAGAATACTGTCTATCTAATACACCAGACTGAGACAACTGGATGTCCAGACCAGAATACTGTCTATCTAATACACCAGACTGAGGCAACTGGATGTCCAGACCAGAATACTGTTAATAGTAGCTCCACACTTTCCTTTCTCAAGAGATTATACAGCATTGTCCATCTATTAAACTTGCCCTTTATCTCTCACACAGTACATAGCATTGATCATATGACATAATTATTTCACATTATGATTTAATGTTTTGTTTTGTCTCCATATTTGAGGACTTGTATTCCTTGGCCTTGGAGCCTGGAGGCGGGTGGCTGTTTCCTGGCATTGTGGGGAGGCTTAACGGTTCTGGGATTCTTACCACATGTTTGTGCTTAGCCACAACCACACTGAATCGCATGTGAAGCGCTTGTTTTTAATGTGCTGAGTGGAAAGTTTTTTTTTTTTTTTCAGAGGACAATGGTTTCATGTTTTTCTAGAACACTTTGTTGGTGTTTATGTTGTGGCCAACTGGAGGTGAAGAAGAAATGGACCATGGTCATAAACATTGTCTCGTAAATATTGTTTTTTTTTGTCAAATTTGGGGTTGCTGTGCAGCAAAGTCATGTGGTATAAAAGTTTGATTTAAGGTGGCATAGCAAAGTGAGAATCCTGACTTCTGTTCAGGTGCTTGTTATGTGTGATAAACGCTGTGCCCATTCAAAGACTGTTCTGACACGTTAAAATAACTGATGATCAGTGTCAACAACCCAGTAGCCCAAAGCCATTCCATCTCACTGTTGTGAAACGCTGAGAATCTTCTTTAAAATTACACATAATTGAATAACCATAGAACTTAGAATTAGAATACTGTTATAAATTAATAGGATCTCTATCGGAATAAACACAGAACAATAAAGACAATCACTTATAAATTCTACTGATTTTTTTTTTATTCTGGGTTTGGTTTTAAATGAACTGTGAGGTTTCCTGAGAATTAGTACCACACCTATGTTAACCTGCTCTGCCCTCCCGTCTCTGTCTCACCTGAACACGCTGGTTGACTGGCAAAAACACACAGTCAACTTTTGAGTGTAATGTTTACTGTTCATTTTTTATTGTTTATTTCACTTTTGTTTATTATCTATTTCACTTGCTTTGGCAATGGAGAGAGAGAGAGAGAGAGAGAGAGAGAGAGAGAGAGAGAGAGAGAGAGAGAGAGAGAGAGAGATCCCTGACCTCTTGTTGACTGACAAAGGCATCTGAAGCAGCAGTGAATAGAAGCAGTTGTTAATTCCACCTCAGTGTTAAAGGTCCTTTCAGAATACCTCACATGAATGCCTCTTAATGTGAAATACAGCTGCCCAAACTCACCCTGTCACAAAACAAAGAAACTGTTCAACTCAATACATCCCCCTTGGACCTGCCTAAACTCTGTCTGTCTGTCCCAAATGGCACCCTATTCCATATCTAGTCCCCCTTGTTTGACGAAGTCCCCTGATACCTCACCCCTCCACAGTCAACAGACAAAGAGAAGAAGGGGGAGGAGCTAAACAACTGCCTGTCCTCTTCTCTCAGACCACAAAAAAAACTGTCTGCAGGCAGGCAGGGCAGGGCAGGGAGAGAAGAAATGTGTTCCTATACCACAAGCCTGTGTTCCTCTCACTGGATGTGTGAGCTGTACAATACCCTTGAGGCTGTCACAGACAAAAACAGAGGGGAGAGAGAGAAAAAGAGAGAGAAAAAAATAGAGAGAGAGAGGGAGGGAGACAGAGGAGAGGGCAGGAAATAGACCCAGAAGAGAGAAACAGAGACTCTCTCACTCACTCACACACACACACACACGGAGGACTCCGAAGAGGACCGTAATTCTCTAGGTCTCTACTCTACGCTCAGGACAAAGCAACACGCGGTTGAACATTAGAGCCTCTCTCCTGTGACACCAGCACAGATACACCGTTCGACTGCTGTACAACCTTTACTACCAGGCTGAACTAGGATGAAAAGCCCGGATAATTCTCAACCAAAGAGGACAAAAGAGGATTGAGGACTGTATTGATAGACATTTTTTCTTACAAGAAAAGAGGAGAAGCGATACTATAAAGAACGCTGCACAAGTGGATTATTATATTTGACTAGACCCTTCTTCTCTGTGAGGACTTGACTGGAGAACGGTGCAGGAGTTATTTTGAGCGCAGTAAAAAAACAAAACAAAACAAAAAAACATTTATGTGTGACTGGCTGAGTGGCTGGCTGCTATCTGAGTAAGTACAGCTCTCTGTCCTCAGTCAGTTAGTCCTGCAGCCTCGGGGCCGGGAGCCCTGACGGCAGGGGAGTTAGGCGCAGGGGGAGGGTAGGTAGGAGGAGTGGAGAAGGAGGAACCTGCAGCTCGGATCCCCCCAGTCCTCGGGGAAGGAAAGGGGTTCCTCTTCCAACATCACCGTCACCAACATGTCAACAAAATGGGGTAGGAAACACAGTGATCGTGGGGATTTTGGAATGAAAGCCTTGGTGTTTTAACGGTCGTGCAGAGTTTACACTGTGACAGTTTAGAGGCGTTTTGTGTTCTGCCTTTTGTGTTGTGCCTCGCTGGGGCATTCATGGTGGATTGGGACCAAGATTTGAGGGAAATCTTTTCATTGTATAGTTGTTACACAAACCCAACGACACGCCTGCCTGTTCCCTTGTTTCCTCAACAACATGAACAATACCACCCTGCTCCCACTGGCCATGTCGACGGACAACTTCACCCTGATGAAATACGGTCTTGGCGGGATTATCAGGTCGACCATCACCCCTCTGCTGAACCACGTCAACTCCTCCATCCCCTCGGACAGTTCCAACTGCACCAAGAACGATGGCTTTAAGTACCCTCTCTACAGCACCGTGTTCAGCCTGGTGTTCGTGGTGGGGTTGATCACCAACGTGGCGGCCATGTATATATTCACCTGCTCCCTCAAGCTGAGGAACGAGACGACGACCTACATGATCAACCTAGTGGTGTCAGACCTTCTCTTCGTCTTCACACTGCCTCTCAGGGTCTTCTACTTCCTCAACCAGCACTGGCCATTCGGCGGGGTACTCTGCAAGCTCTCTGTCTCGTTGTTCTACACCAACATGTACGGGAGTATTCTATTCCTCACCTGTATTAGTGTGGATCGCTTCCTGGCCATCGTTCACCCGCTCAGATCGCGGGCGTTGAGGACAAAGAGAAACGCTAAGATCGTGTGCGTGGCGGTCTGGGTGCTGGTGTTGGCGGGGAGTCTACCAACAGGGTTTAAACTGGAGACAACGTCGCCACACAACAACCACTCCACCGCACGGTTCTGTTTCGAGAACTTTTCATCCACGCAGTGGAAGTCCCACCTCTCCAAGGTGGTCATCTTCATCGTGACGGTGGGTTTCCTGATCCCCCTGCTCCTCAACGTGGTATGTTCTGTCATGGTTCTCCAGACCCTGAGGAGACCCCAGACCATCAGCCGTGGGGGGAAACTCAACAAAACCAAGATCCTTCGCATGATCTTGGTTCATCTCTTCATCTTCTGCTTCTGTTTCATCCCCTATAACGTCAACCTGGTCTTCTATGCCTTAGTTCGCACGGGGACCCTGAAGGGCTGCGCTGCAGAAACCGTAGTGCGATCCATCTATCCCGTCGCTCTCTGTATTGCCGTGGCTAACTGCTGCTTCGACCCGATCATCTACTACTTTACCTCGGAGACCATCCAGAACTCCGTCAAGAGGAAATCCACGCTCAGCCAGGCTTACGACATTAAGTTCTCTGAGGCACTGCAGAGTGAGCCCAGCTCCAACTTCCGCTGCAGCCTGAGGACACTGAAAGACAAGGTGTTTAACAACACTGAGTCCTCTGTGTGACACTGAGGGGGGGGGGCTGGCTGGCTGGTTGACTGGTTAACTGACTGGCTGGCTGAAGGGCAGGCTTACTGGCTGGCTGGTTGGCTGGCTGGTAGCAGCAGCACACAGGGTCTCTAAATGGTTCTATCTATCTGTAGTTCTGGACTTGAGATTTGTGAATTTAATTGATAAATACAAATGCACATACAGACATTGCACACACAATGGATTATCAGCAAGCCTCCAGGAGACGTCGGAGACGTTTGGAAGTGACCGGGAGGAGTGCTGAGGCACCAGCAAGGAAAGAGGACATACTTATAGGATGTCAGTGTTTATCTCAGGGCTACATGGACCCAGCCCCTTTGACTGTCCATGCTATATCTACCAGACAGTCTACCATACAGTATACAGTTTGTCTTATTTGATCCCCTGTTAGTTAATATGTCAATTTAATATAACTAACTAACATCCCCTTGTGGAATTACAACTGTTTTTAAGTTATTAAACTTCTGAAAATGAGAGAGAGAGAGAGAGAGAGAGAGAGAGAGATCGATCGATCGATCGATTTCATTCAACTTGAGAAATATCAGACTAAAGATTGCTTTATGTATCTCAGTGATGTTAGTTTTGACATTTTGTATTGCGTATGTATCTGAGAACAGTTTGGTCTTGGAAGTATTTGTGAGTATACAGTATACTGTGTGTGCCTGAGGAGATTTTTAAATCCTAAACTCATACTAGGCACTTTATTGTATATCGTCCCGTACAAGACAATGCACTGACACAGGAATCGGTAAATACTGCACTGTTGTTTTATGCCACGAATCACCGCTTGCCGGAAATAAATAAATAAATAAATAAAAAAACATGCAAAAGTTGAATATTCATGTGAAACCTTTTGTTACAAATGTAAAAGGGAAACAGTTTTGTGTCAACACCAAGATAGAATCGTCGTAGTTCCGGAAATTGATCATCACTAAGCAACAGTAGACTCATTTTCTTCACACAATGGATAATGGGTTTTATGAAGAGGTTTTCAAAAACAGTTTCTTCTTTATAACCAAAACACGATGTCAACATAGTACAATCAGTCACTTTAAGCCAAGCATTTGGCATACAGACAATCGCTGTGCAGCTAATTTTCCAAAACATCTAGTTCAACAGCTATAGACTAGTGACTGACAGTGAGAGAACACTTTGCATTTGTTCCTGTTCTGTGGACAGAACTGTGTCATGTAGTTAAACAACATTGGCGTGTAGAGATGGGAGACAGAGTAGTGTAGGTAGATATTGCAGTGTAGAGACAGTTGTGTAATGTAGGTGTGTATTAAAGACAGTAGTGTAATGTAGGTGTGTATTAAAGTCAGACAGTAGTGTAATGTAGATGTTTATTAAAGACAGTTAATATAATGTCGCTAGGTAACAACATCGCTGTGTAGTGTAGGGAAAGACAGTTAATATAATGTCGCTAGGTAACAACATCGCTGTGTAGTTCTGGGAAAGACAGTTAATATAATGTCGCTAGGTAACAACATTGTGTCTGTGTTGGTGTGGCTCCCATAAGGCAGTGCAGGCTTCCTGTATGTTATTGGAGAGGGCACAGAGTTCAAGGTGCAGGGGGTCAAGGGTCAGGGTGCAGAAGTGAGGCGATTTATGGGAGTCAAAAGGGTAAGTGTGTAGGGTTGGAAGCCGACACCAGGTTTGGAAGCCGACACCAGGGTTGGAAGCCGACACCAGGGTTGGAAGCCGACACCAGGGTTGGAAGCCGACACCAGGTTTGGAAGCCGACACCAGGGTTGGAAGCCGACACCAGGGTTGGAAGCCGACACCAGGTTTGGAAGCCGACACCAGGTTTGGAAGCCGACACCAGGTTTGGAAGCCGACACCAGGGTTGGAAGCCGACACCAGGCCCCCCCCCCATGCTGCAGGAAGACTTACTGTAAATGTGGGTTTCCTTTCGACCAATAAGATAAACTCATGGATTAGGTGTTACTGTAAGTAATAGTGTGATATAGGCCCTACTGTACATCATGGTGTTATAACAGTAGACCATGAAAGTGGAACAGCCCAGAGGTTATTGGCATGACTAGGACCAAGTAGTGCACCATGGAATAAGAGGGTGCCATTTGGGACAAAACTCTTGCCTGCTTCCCTAGACGAGCAAGAGAGACCATGTTGCCACACAACAGCATGTCTGCCTGCTCTCTCTCTCTCTCTCTCTCTCTCTCTCTCTCTCTCTCTCTCTCTCTCTCTCTCTCTCTCTCTCTCTACCCAGGAGTTACTCAACCAACCCCAGTCATCTCTCTCTCTACCCAGGAGTTACTCAACCAACCAAGCCCTTCCTATTCACACGTACATACTGTACGTATAATCGTAGAAGCCAAGCATGTTAAACTGTGTTAAAAGGTTAGCGTTTAGCTCAGTGGTACAGTGAGGGGAAAAAAGTATTTGGTCCCCTGATGATTTTGTACGTTTGCCCACTGACAAAGAAATGGTCAGTCTATAATTTTAATGGTAGGTTTATTTGAACAGTGAGAGACAGAATAACAACAAAAAAATCCAGAAAAACGCATGTGAATTTTTTTTTGAAATGGAATTGCATTTTAAGGAGGGAAATACGTATTTGACCCCTCTGCAAAACATGACTTAGTACTTGGTGGCAAAACCCTTGTTGGCAATCACAGAGGTCAGTCGTTTCTTGCAGTTGGCCACCAGGTTAGCACACATCTCAGGAGGGATTTTGTCCCACTCCTCTTTGCAGATCTTCTCCAAGTCATTAAGGTTTCGAGGCTGACGTTTGGCAACTCGAACCTTCAGCTCCCTCCACAGATTTTCTATGGGATTAAGGTCTGGAGACTGGCTAGGCCACTCCAGGACCTTAATGTGCTTCTTATTGTGCCACTCCTTTGTTGCCTTGGCTGTGTGTTTTGGGTCATTGTCATGCTGGAATACTCATCCACGACCCATTTTCAATGCCCTGGCTGAGGGAAGGAGGTTCTCACCCAAGATTTGACGGTACATGGCCCCGTCCATCGTCCCAAAGATGCGGTGAAGTTGTCCTGTCCCTTAGCAGAAAAACACCCCCAAAGCATAATGTTTCCCACCTCCATGTTTGACGGTGGGCATGGTGTTCTTGGGGTCATAGGCAGCATTCCTCCTCCTCCAAACACGGCGAGTTGAGTTGATGCCAAAGAGCTCCATTTTGGTCTCATCTGACCACAACACTTTCACCCAGATGTCCTCTGAATCATTCAGATGTTCATTGGCAAACTTCAGACAGGCATGTATATGTGCTTTCTTGAGCAAGGGGACCTTGCGGGTGCTGCAGGATTTCAGTCCTTCACGGCGTAGTGTGTTACCAATTGTTTTCTTGGTGACTATGGTCCCAGCTGCCTTGAGATCATTGACAAGATCCTCCCGTGTAGTTCTGGGCTGATTCCTCACCGTTCTCATGATCATTGCAACTCCACGAGGTGAGATCTTGCATGGAGCCCCAGGCCGAGGGAGATTGACAGTTCTTTTGTGTTTCTGTTGTCACCTTCTCACCAAGCTGCTTGGCGATGGTCTTGTATCCCATTCCAGCCTTGTGTATGTCTACAATCTTGTCCCTGACATCCTTGGAGAGCTCTTTAGTCTTGGCCATGGTGGAGAGTTTGGAATCTGATTGATTGATTGCTTCTGTGGACAGGTGTCTTTTATACAGGTAACAAACTGAGATTAGGAGCACTCCCTTTAAGAGTGTGCTCCTAATCTCAGCACGTTACCTGTATAAAAGACACCTGGGAGCCAGAAATCTTCTGATTGAGAGGGGGTCAAATACTTACAGTGGGGAAAAAAAGTATTTAGTCAGCCACCAATTGTGCAAGTTCTCTCACTTAAAAAGATGAGAGAGGCCTGTAATTTTCATCATAGGTACACTTCAACTATGACAGACAAAATGAGGGAAAAAAATCCAGAAAATCACATTGTAGGATTTTTATGAATTTATTTGCAAATTATGGTGGAAAATAAGTATTTGGTCAATAACAAAAGTTTATCTCAATACTTTGTTATATACCCTTTGTTGGCAATGACAGAGGTCAAATGTTTTCTGTAAGTCTTCACAAGGTTTTCACACACTGTTGCTGGTATTTTGGCCCATTCCTCCATGCAGATGTCCTCTAGAGCAGTGATGTTTTGGGGCTGTCGCTGGGCATCACGGACTTTCAACTCCCTCCAAAGATTTTCTATGGGGTTGAGATCTGGAGACTGGCTAGGCCACTCCAGGACCTTGAAATGCTTCTTCTGAAGCCACTCCTTCGATTGCCTGGGCGGTGTGTTTGGGATCATTGTCATGCTGAAAGACCCAGCCACGTTTCATCTTCAATGCCCTTGCTGATGGAAGGAGGTTTTTACTCAAAATCTCACGATACATGGCCCCATTCATTCTTTCCTTTACACAGATCAGTCGTCCTGGTCCCTTTGCAGAAAAACAGCCCCAAAGCATGATGTTTCCACCCCATGCTTCACAGTAGGTATGGTGTTCTTTGGATGCAACTCAGCATTCTTTGTCCTCCAAACACGACGAGTTGAGTTTTTACCAAAAAGTTCTATTTTGGTTTCATCTGACATTCTCCCAATCCTCATCTGGATCATCCAAATGCTCTCTAGCAAACTTTAGACGGGCCTGAACATGTACTGGCTTAAGCAGGGGGACACGTCTGGCACTGCAGGATTTGAGTCCCTGGCGGCGTAGTGTGTTACTGATGGTAGGCTTTGTTACTTTGGTCCCAGCTCTCTGCAGGTCATTCACTAGGTCCCCGTGTGGTTCTGGGATTTTTGCTCACCGTTCTTGTGATCATTTTGACCCCACGGGGTGAGATCTTGCGTGGAGCCCCAGATCGAGGAAGATTATCAGTGGTCTTGTATGTCTTCCATTTCCTAATAATTGCTCCCACAGTTGATTTCTTCAAACCAAGCTGCTTACCTATTGCAGATTCAGTCTTCCCAACCTGGTGCAGGTCTACAATTTTGTTTCTGGTGTCCTTTGACAGCTCTTTGGTCTTGGCCATAGTGGAGTTTGGAGTGTGACTGTTTGAGGTTGTGGACAGGTGTCTTTTATACTGATAACAAGTTCAAACAGGTGCCATTAATACAGGTAATGAGTGGAGGACAGAGGAGCCTCTTAAAGAAGAAGTTACAGGTCTGTGAGAGCCAGAAATCTTGCTTGTTTGTATGTGACCAAATACTTATTTTCCACCATAATTTGCAAATAAATTCATAAAAAATCCTACAATGTGATTTTCTGGATTTTCTTTCCTCATTTTGTCTGTCATAGTTGAAGTGTACCTATGATGAAAATTACAGGCCTCTCTCATATTTTTAAGTGAGAGAACTTGCACAATTGGTGGCTGACTAAATAATTTTTTTCCCCACTGTATTTCCCTCATTAAAATGCAAATCAATTTATAACATTTTTTACATGCGTTTTTCTGGATTTTTTTTGTTGTTATTCTGTCTCTCACTGTTCAAATAAACCTACCGTTAAAATTATAGGCTGATCATTTCTTTGTCAGTGGGCAAACGTACAAAATCAGCAGGGGATCAAATACTTTTTTCCCCCACTGTAGGTGGTGGAGTATCGTAGAACGTATAGCAATAGATAATAAACTAAATATTCTGTAAGAAAAAGTGCATGTTTTGTGCCCGAGTCGAGCTTGAATGCTGCTGCCTCTGATCTGGCGGACTCACTAATCATGAGCTCCTGGCTAACTGTTCTATTTAAAAAAGAAAAACAAGAAAATGGTGCCATATGGTTTGCTAAATAAAATAAATTTGAAATAATTTATACTTTTATTACAGTCCTTTTCTGTGAAGGTATCTTTACTTTTACTCAAGTATGATAATTGGGTACTTTTTCCAGCATTGCTGTTGTACTGTCCCTTCTACTGTTCTACTGTTCTACTGTTGCACTGTTCTACTGTTCTACTGTTGCACTGTTCTACTGTTCTACTGTCGCACTGTTCTACTGTTCTACTGTTGCACTGTTCTACTGTTCTACTGTTGCACTGTTCTACTGTTCTACTGTTGCACTGTTGCACTGTTCTACTGTTCTACTGTTGCACTGTTCTACTGTTCTACTGTTAAACTGTTCTACTGTTCTATTGTTCTACTGTTAAACTGTTGCACTGTTCTACTGTTGCACTGTTCTACTTTTGCACTGTTCTACTGTTCTACTGTTGCGCTGTTCTACTGTTCTACTGTTAAACTGTTCTACTGTTCTACTGGCCTACTGGCCTACTGTTGCACTGTTCTACTGTTGCACTGTTCTACTGTTGCACTGTTCTACTTTTGCACTGTTCTACTGTTGCGCTGTTCTACTGTTCTACTGTTCTACTGGCCTACTGTTGCACAGTTCTACTGTTGCACTGTTCTACTGTTAAACTGGTCTACTGTTGCACGGTTCTACTGTTCTACTGTTGCACTGTTCTACTGTTGCACTGTTCTACTGTTAAACTGGTCTACTGTTCTACTGTTGCACGGTTCTACTGTTCTACTGTTCTACTAGATATGCAATATTCTTTGTCACGCCTGCTCCCGCTCTTCCCTCATCACGCACTTCAGCGATATTGGATTCACCTGGACTCAATCAATCACCTGTTATCACCTCCCCTATATCTGTCAGTTCCCCAGCTCTGTTCCCTGCTACCTGTTTATTACCTCCCCTATATCTGTCAGTTCCCCAGCTCTGTTCCCCGCTACCTGTTATTACCTCCCCTATATCTGTCAGTTCCCCAGCTCTGTTCTCCACTACCTGTTTATTACCTCCCCTATATCTGTCAGTTCCCCAGCTCTGTTCCCCGCTACCTGTTATTACCTCCCCTATATCTGTCAGTTCCCCAGCTCTGTTCCCCGCTACCTGTTTATTACCTCCCCTATATCTGTCAGTTCCCCAGCTCTGTTCCCTGCTACCTGTTTATTACCTCCCTATATCTGTCAGTTCCCCAGCTCTGTTCCCGCTGCCTGTTATTACCTCCCTATATCTGTCAGTTCCCCAGCTCTGTTCCCCGCTACCTGTTTATTACCTCCCTATATCTGTCAGTTCCCCAGCTCTGTTCCCTCGCTACCTGTTATTACCTCCCTATATCTGTCAGTTCCCCAGCTCTGTTCCCGCTACCTGTTATTACCTCCCTATATCTGTCAGTTCCCCAGCTCTGTTCCCCTACCTGTTTATTACCTCCCCTATATCTGTCAGTTCCCCAGCTCTGTTCCCCACTACCTGTTTATTACTTCCCCTATATCTGTCAGTTCTCCAGCTCTGTTCCCCGCTGCTGCATCGTTTGTCATATGTCTGTGTTACCCGTGTGCTGACGCTGTTCCTGTCCTGTTCCATGTCTGTTCCCGAGTAAATGTCTGACTTTCCGTATCTGCTTCTCCTGTCCGGCGTCGGGTCTTATACAGTTCTTTATGATTGAAAGTCTGTTTTGAGTGTAATATACAGTATTCTTTATGGTTGAAAGTCTGTTTTGAGTGTAATGTACAGTATTCTTTATGATTGAAAGTCTGTTTTGAGTGTAATATACAGCATTCTTTATGGTTGAAAGTCTGTTTTGAGTGTAATATACAGTATTTGATGAGTGTGACAAGAAACACAGCATTATATTTCAATGGACTCCTTCTTACCACTTAAAATGCATGTCCAATATATTGATTAATACGAAGTAAAATGTGAGACACTACGGATTGGAGTCACTGTAGATTCTGCATTGACGTTATTGAAATAGACCCAAGGACAAGACTGAAAGAGAAAGATTCTCTACCTCCGACTGTTTGAGAGGAAGCTTGGCCACGTGACTTGGCCAGGTGTGTGTGTGTGTGTGTGTGTATAAAAGTTCAGCTCTCTCGCTCTGGTGCAAAACAAACAGCTTGAAATGTGAGAGTGAAGCGTCGCTTTAGGTGTGAAACACCATGAAACACAACGCAGATCACATAGCTCAGACAGGAAATTATGAATTAATACAACGTGACCACATGTACTGCTAAGGTATGGGAAGGTTTACTATATTTAAAGGGGAGACAGATATCTTACACTGTTAATATTCCACAAAGTGGGATGTAAGGATTTATGAAATTTGATAATTCCAGGAATTACACTTATACCTGGAGGAGGAGACAGTTTGAACTTACACAGATTGGGTAGTTCATTCTAAACACACTAACCAAAAGTAGGCCTGGTCACTGTCAGGCACTTCACTACAAAGTATAAACAAACCACATCATTTAGTGTATTCAAGGAAGACAAATCACACCGCTGATATTCCAGTCCTTCTATCTTTAATCTACTGCTCGATGGATTCATACTGTTTTCCTCATAGTATGAGGAGAACAGATGACTGCAGCGAGACCGTGTTTACTCCTAACATAGAGAATTACTGCATTACAGGAACATATAATATCACACTGCAGCAGGGTAGCCTAGAGGTTAGAGCATTGGACAAGAAACCCGAAAGGTTGCAAGATCGAATCCTCGAGCCGACAAGGTAAAAATCTGTCGTTCTGCTCCTGAACGAGGAAGTTAACCCACTGTACCTAGGCCGTTAACCCACTGTACCTAGGCCGTTAACCCACTGTACCTAGGCCGTTAACCCACTGTACCTTCTTAACTGACTTGTCTAGTTAAATAAAGGTCAAATAGAAAAAGAGAAGGTTTTATATCAGTCTTTCACTGTATCTTTAGTTTTTCTTTTAATTAATGAGGGGCGGCAGGTAGCCTAGTGGTTAGAGCGTTGGACTTGTAACCGGAGGGTTGCAAGTTCGAATCCCCGAGCTGACAAGGAAAAAATCTGTCGTTCTGCCCTGAACAAGGCAGTTAACCCACTGTTCCCGGCGCCGAAGACGTGGATGTCGATTAAGGCAGCCCCCCCCCCCCCGGCACCTCTCTGATTCAGAGGGGTTGGGTTAAATGCGGAAGACACATTTCGGTTGAAGGCATTCGGTTGTACAACTGACTAATAATGGTGACTTTTGACTTTTGACTTTAATTGCAAATGACAAACAAATTATAGTTCTAACTGTATTTTTCAGGCTGACAAATGACACTGTTGATATTAGAGAAGAGGAATTCTGTATCATATCAGTCCTTCTCTTGATAATTCCAGGAATTCCTACGTACTAACTTGAAGAGAAACAAAGGGGGGGGAGTTGCTTGACTTATACACACAGTCTGCTTCTTTCTAGACAGAATATTACACTGTTGATATTAGAGAAGAGGAAGATAACGTTATATTTGCTGGGTTCAAGGAATACGTTGGAGAATTTGACTTATTTGTACACATCATTCTAATTAGAACAGAATTAGAACCATACCTGGACGGGGCACAGTAAACATTTAAAACAGCTGTGTGACTGAGTCAAAACTGACAGTATAGAGGGTATGTGTCGCAAATGGCACCCTATTCCCTATTTAATGCACTACGTTAGGTGTGTCAAAAGTAGTGTACTAAGTAGGGAATGATGTGCCATTTGGGACGCATGCGGTGTCTGCAGGTTGTGTATTCTGACCCAGATAGACAAGGGTCCTTATCAGTGTGGTCAGGCGGCCAGCAAAATGCCTGAACAGAACAGGGTCAAAGATCACACCAGGAAGAGAGAAAACATATGAAGTGCTGACATCGATACATTACTAGTTGTGTTGATGATGAATAGAGGTTAATTGAGTTGTTCTGGACTATTATATATTAATTTAAGCAGGAAATCCCATTGAGGTCAGAAGAGCTCTTTCCCCAGGGGGAGGTTGAGAACACATTATTTGGCAGAGTAACTGTATACGTAGGGTGGTATGGGCCTTAGCTGGTAATATCAGCATGTTAATGACAGTCCAATAAGGTATCAGCACGATAATGATAGTCCAATAAGGCATCAGCACGATAATGACAGTCCAATAAGATATCAGGATGACAAAGACAGTCCAATAAGGTATCAGCATGATAATAACAGTCCAATAAGGTATCAGCATGCTCCTGACAGTCCAATAAGGTGTCAGCATGATAATGACAGCCCAATATAGTATCAGCGTGATAATGACAGACAAATAAGGTATCAGCATGATAATGACAGTCCAATAAGGTATCAGCATGATAAAGACAGTCCAATAAGGTATCAGCATATTAATAAAAGTCCGATAATGACATGGAAAAGGGTATCAGCATGATAATAACTGACCAATAAAGTATCAGCATGACAAAGACAGTCCAATAAGGTATCAGCATGATAATAACAGTCCAATAAGGTATCAGCATGATAACGACTGTCCAATAATGTATCAGCATGATACTGACAGTCCAATAAGGCCTCAGCATGATGCTGACAGGCCAATAAGGTATCAGAATGATAATAACAGTCCAATAAGGCCTCAGCATGATAGTGACAGTCCAATAAGGTATCAGCATGATAGTGACAGTCCAATAAGGTATCAGCATGATAATGACAGACAAATAAGGTATTTGCATGATAATGACAGTCCAATATGGTATCAGCATGAAAATGACAGTCCAATAAGGTATCAGCATATTAATGACTGTCCAATAAGGTATCAGCATGATAATGACAGTCCAATAAGGTATCAGCATGATAGTGACAGTCCAATAAGTTACCAGCATGATAATGACAGTACAATAAGGTATCTGCATGATAATACGGGCCAATAAGGTATCAGCATGATAATGACAGTCCAGTAAGGTATCAGCATGATATTGACAGCCTAATAAGGTATCAGCATGATAATAACAGTCCAATAAGGTATCAGCAATATAATGACAGTCCAATAAGGTATCAGCATGATAATAAAAGTCCAATAAGGTATCAGCAATATAATGACAGTCCAATAAGGTATCAGCATGATAATGACAGACAAATAAGGTATTTGCATGATAATGACAGTCCAATAATGTATCGGCATGATAGTGACAGTCCAATAAGGTATCAGCATGATAATGACAGTCCAATAAGGTATCAGCATGATACTGACAGTCCAATAAGGTATCAGCATGATAATGACAGTACAATAAGGTATCGGAATTATAATGACAGTCCAATAAGGTATCAGCATGGTAATAACAGCCCAATAAGGTATCAGCATGTTAACGACAGTCCAATAAGGTATCAGCATGATAATAAAAGTCCAATAAGGTATCAGCAATATAATGACAGTCCAATAAGGTATCAGCATGATAATGACAGACAAATAAGGTATTTGCATGATAATGACAGTCCAATAATGTATCAGCATGATAATAACAGTCCAATAAGGTATCAGCATGATAATGACAGTCCAATAAGGTATCAGCATGATACTGACAGTCCAATAAGGTATCAGCATGAGACAATAACAGTCCAATAAGGTATCAGCATGATAATGACAGTCCAATAAGGTATTTGCATGATAATGACAGTCCAATAAGGTATAAACATGATAATAACAGTCCAATAAGGTATCAGCATGATAATGACAGTCCAATAAGGTATCAGCATGATAATGACAGACAAATAAGGTATTTGCATGATAATGACAGTCCAATAATGTATCGGCATGATAATAACAGTCCAATAAGGTATTTGCATGATAATGACAGTCCAATAAGGTATCAGCATGATAGTGACAGTCCAATAAGGTATCAGCATGATAATGACAGTCCAATAAGGTATCCGCATGATTCTGACAGCCCAATAAGGTATCAGCATGATAACGACAGTCCAAAATGTAGATGTTAATGCGAGTGTAGCGAAATGCTTGTGCTTCTAGTTCCGACCATGCAGTAGTATCTAACAAGTAATCTAAAAAATTCACAACAACTACCTTATACACACAAGAGTAAAGGAATGAATACGAGTATGTACATATAAATATATGGATGAGCGATGGCTGACCGACATAGGCAAGATGCAGTAGATGGTATGGAGTACAGTATATACACATATATATATGAGATGAGTAATGTAGGATATGTAAACATTATATAAATGGCATTGTTTAAAGTGGCTAGTGATACATTATTTCATCCAGTTATAATTATTAAAGTGGCTAGAGATTTGGGTCGATGGCTTTGAACGGCAGCATAGGCAAGATTCAGTAGATGGTTTAGAGTAAAGTGTATACATTTGATATGAGTATGTCGGATACGTAAACATTATATACAAAAGTGTTTAAAGTGGCTAGTGATACATTGTTACATCCAATTCCTATGTTTAAAGTGGCTAGAGATTTAAGTCAGTATGTTGGCAGCAGCCACTCAATGTTAGTGATGGCTGTTTAACAGTCTGATGGCCTTGAGGTAGAAGCTGTTTTTCAGTCTCTCGGTCCCAGCTTTGATGCACCTGTACTGACCTCGCCTTCTGGATGATAGCGGGGTGAACAGGCAGTGGCTCGAGTGGTTGTTGTCCTTGATGATCTTTTTGGCCTTCCTGTGACATCGGGTGGAGTAGGTGTCCTGAAGGGCAGGTAGTTTACCCCCGGTGTTGCGTTGTGCAGTCCTCACTACCCTCTGGAGAGCCTTACGGTTGTGGGCGGAGCAGTTGCCGTACCAGGCGGTGATACAGCCCGACAGGATGCTCTCTATTGTGCATCTGTAGAAGTTTGTGAGTGATTTTGGTGACAAGCCAAATTTCTTCAGCCTCCTGAGGTTGAAGAGGCACTGTTGCGCCTTCTTCACCACGCTGTCTGTGTGGGTGGACCAATTCAGTTTGTCCGTGATGTGAACGCCGAGGAACTTAAAACACCAACAATCCTTAGTCTGCTTCACCCCCACCAACAATCCTTAGTCTGCTTCACCCCCACCAACATCCTTAGTCTGCTTCACCCCCACCAACAATCCATAGTCTGCTCGACCCCCACCAACATCCTTAGTCTGCTTCACCCCCACCAACAATCCTTAGTCTGCTTCACCCCCACCAACAATCCTTAGTCTATGCTCCACCCCCACCAACAATCCTTAGTCTATGCTCCACCCCCACCAACAATCCTTAGTCTGCTTCACCCCCACCAACAATCCTTAGTCTATGCTTCACCCCACCAACAATCCATAGTCTATGCTCCACCCCCACCAACAATCCTTAGTCTGCTTCACCCCCACCAACAATCCTTAGTCTATGCTTCACCCCCACCAACAATCCATAGTCTATGCTCCACCCCCACCAACAATCCTTAGTCTGCTTCACCCCCACCAACAATCCTTAGTCTGCTTCACCCCCACCAACAATCCTTAGTCTGCTTCACCCCCACCAACAATCCTTAGTCTGTTTCACCCCCACCAACAATCCTTAGTCTGCTTCACCCCCACCAACAATCCTTAGTCTATGCTCCACCCCCACCAACAATCCTTAGTCTGCTCCACCCCACCAACAATCCTTAGTCTGCTTCACCCCCACCAACAATCCTTAGTCTATGCTTCACCCCCACCAACAATCCATAGTCTGCTTCACCCCCACCAACAATCCTTAGTCTATGCTCCACCCCCACCAACAATCCATAGTCTATGCTTCACCCCCACCAACAATCCTTAGTCTATGCTTCACCCCACCAACAATCCTTAGTCTATGCTTCACCCCACCAACAATCCATAGTCTATGCTCCACCCCACCAACAATCCATAGTCTATGCTCCACCCCACCAACAATCCTTAGTCTGCTTCACCCCACCAACAATCCTTAGTCTATGCTTCACCCCCACCAACAATCCATAGTCTATGCTCCACCCCCACCAACAATCCTTAGTCTGCTTCACCCCACCAACAATCCATAGTCTATGCTCCACCCCACCAACAATCCTTAGTCTATGCTCCACCCCCACCAACAATCCTTAGTCTGCTTCACCCCCACCAACAATCCTTAGTCTATGCTTCACCCCCACCAACAATCCTTAGTCTGCTTCACCCCCACCAACAATCCATAGTCTATGCTCCACCCCCACCAACAATCCTTAGTCTATGCTCCACCCCCACCAACAATCCATAGTCTGCTTCACCCCCACCAACAATCCTTAGTCTGCTCCATCCCCACCAACAATCCTTAGTCTATGCTTCACCCCCACCAACAATCCATAGTCTATGCTCCACCCCCACCAACAATCCTTAGTCTATGCTTCACCCCCACCAACAATCCTTAGTCTGCTTCACCCCCAACAACAATCCTTAGTCTGCTTCACCCCCAACAACAATCCTTAGTCTGCTTCACCCCCACCAACAATCCTTAGTCTATGCTCCACCCCCACCAACAATCCTTAGTCTGCTTCACCCCCACCAACAATCCTTAGTCTATGCTCCACCCCACCAACAATCCTTAGTCTATGCTCCACCCCACCAACAATCCTTAGTCTGCTTCACCCCCACCAACAATCCATAGTCTATGCTCCACCCCCACCAACAATCCATAGTCTATGCTCCACCCCACCAACAATCCTTAGTCTATGCTCCACCCCACCAACAATCCATAGTCTATGCTCCACCCCCACCAACAATCCATAGTCTATGCTCCACCCCCACCAACAATCCTTAGTCTATGCTCCACCCCCACCAACAATCCTTAGTCTATGCTCCACCCCCACCAACAATCCTTAGTCTGCTTCACCCCCACCAACAATCCATAGTCTATGCTCCACCCCCACCAACAATCCTTAGTCTGCTCCACCCCCACCAACAATCCTTAGTCTGCTTCATCCCCACCAACAATCCTTAGTCTGCTTCACCCCAACCAACAATCCTTAGTCTGCTTCACCCCCACCAACAATACTTAGTCTGCTTCACCCCCACCAACAATCCGTAGTCTATGCTTCACCCCCACCAACAATCCTTAGTCTGCTTCACCCCCACCAACAATCCTTAGTCTGCTTCACCCCCACCAACAATACTTAGTCTGCTCCATCCCCACCAACAATCCGTAGTCTATGCTTCACCCCCACCAACAATCCTTAGTCTGCTTCACCCCACCAACAATACTTAGTCTGCTCCATCCCCACCAACAATCCGTAGTCTATGCTTCACCCCACCAACAATCCTTAGTCTATGCTTCACCCCCACCAACAATCCTTAGTCTGCTTCACCCCCACCAACAATCCTTAGTCTATGCTCCACCCCCACCAACAATACTTAGTCTGCTCCACCCCCACCAACAATCCTTAGTCTGCTCCATCCCCACCAACAATCCTTAGTCTGCTCCACCCCCACCAACAATACTTAGTCTGCTTCACCCCCACCAACAATCCATAGTCTATGCTCCATCCCCACCAACAATCCTTAGTCTGCTCCACCCCCACCAACAATACTTAGTCTGCTCCATCCCCACCAACAATCCTTAGTCTGCTTCACCCCAACCAACAATCCTTAGTCTGCTTCATCCCCACCAACAATCCTTAGTCTGCTTCACCCCCACCAACAATCCTTAGTCTGCTCCACCCCCACCAACAATCCTTAGTCTGCTTCACCCCAACCAACAATCCTTAGTCTGCTTCATCCCCACCAACAATCCTTAGTCTGCTTCACCCCCACCAACAATCCGTAGTCTATGCTTCACCCCCACCAACAATCCTTAGTCTGCTTCACCCCCACCAACAATCCTTAGTCTGCTTCACCCCCACCAACAATCCTTAGTCTATGCTCCATCCCCACCAACAATCCTTAGTCTGCTTCACCCCCACCAACAATCCTTAGTCTGCTCCATCCCCAACAACAATCCATAGTCTATGCTCCACCCCCACCAACAATCCTTAGTCTGCTTCACCCCCACCAACAATCCTTAGTCTATGCTCCACCCCCACCAACAATCCATAGTCTATGCTTCACCCCCACCAACAATCCTTAGTCTATGCTCCACACCCACCAACAATCCTTAGTCTATGCTTCACCCCCACCAACAATCCTTAGTCTATGCTTCACCCCCACCAACAATCCTTAGTCTATGCTTCACCCCCACCAACAATCCTTAGTCTATGCTCCACACCCACCAACAATCCTTAGTCTATGCTCCACACCCACCAACAATCCTTAGTCTATGCTTCACCCCCACCAACAATCCATAGTCTATGCTCCACCCCACCAACAATCCTTAGTCTGCTTCACCCCACCAACAATCCTTAGTCTGCTTCACCCCCACCAACAATCCTTAGTCTGCTTCACCCCCACCAACAATCCTTAGTCTGCTTCACCCCCACCAACAATCCTTAGTCTGCTTCACCCCCACCAACAATCCTTAGTCTGCTTCACCCCCACCAACATTCCTTAGTCTGCTTCATCCCCACCAACAATCCTTAGTCTATGCTTCACCCCCACCAACAATCCTTAGTCTATGCTTCAACCCCACCAACAATCCTTTGTCTGCTTCACCCCCACCAACAATCCTTAGTCTGCTTCACCCCCACCAACAATCCTTAGTCTGCTTCACCCTCACCAACAATCCTTAGTCTGCTTCACCCCACCAACAATCCTTAGTCTGCTTCACCCCCACCAACAATCCTTAGTCTGCTTCACCCTCACCAACAATCCTTAGTCTGCTTCACCCCCACCAACAATCCTTAGTCTGCTTCACCCTCACCAACAATCCTTAGTCTATGCTTCACCCCCACCAACAATCCTTAGTCTGCTTCACCCCCACCAACAATCCTTAGTCTGCTTCACCCCCACCAACAATCCTTAGTCTGCTTCACCCCCACCAACAATCCTTAGTCTGCTCCACCCCCACCAACAATCCTTAGTCTATGCTTCACCCCCACCAACAATCCTTAGTCTGCTTCACCCCCACCAACAATCCTTAGTCTGCTTCACCCCCACCAACAATCCTTAGTCTGCTTCACCCCCACCAACAATCCATAGTCTATGCTCCACCCCCACCAACAATCCTTAGTCTGCTTCACCCCCACCAACCACATCCTGCTAAAATATAAGTGGCAAAATAAAGTAAAGCTTTATTTGGAATGCAATTCAGCTGTGTGTTGCAGCATCGGTAAATCTGACTAGACACATGATGAATGCTTCACTACTATTGTTGATAGCTATAGCCTACCAGCAGGTCAATCCTCAGGTGGTCTATGGCCAAGCCTCCCAGGTTTTAACATGAGATGTTATGGCCAAGCCTCCCAGGTTATAACATGAGTTATTATTGCCAAGCCTCCCAGGTTTTAGTGAGTGCATACATTTTCATTCATACTGGTCCCATGTTGGAATCGAACCCACAATCCTGAGTCTACCAACTGAGCCACACAGGACCGTAATATGTTGTATACGTGTTCCCGTCTTGATGACACTACATACATGCAACGCCATGGAACTTCTCTGAGTGTAATATTTACTGTTCACTTTCTTTCATTGTTTATTTCTCTTTTGTTTATTATCTATTTCACTTGCTTTGGCAATGTTAACATGTTTCCCCATGCCAATAAAGCCCCATGAATTGGAGAGAGAGAGAGAGAGAGAGAGTAATTGGCTGGCTGGCTAAAAAGTAATTACCAATAAAATCCAGTTAATAATGTGGGAGACAGAACATTGTGTTAAGTCATCACTCTGGCAGGAAGTTATCAGACAAACAAGAACCACAAGAGCCAGTATACAACGGCCTCACTCTGTCTTCAACAAATCTAAAGCACCCCTGGGCTAATAACACTGCATTAGCACTGGAATGGGCTGACGATGGAGTGTGTGTGTGTGTGAATAACATAACTGACCCAACCACTGAGGGTAGGAAACACTGAGGGTAGGAAACATTAGGAACACTTTCCAAATATTGAGTTGCATGGATTGTAAAAGGTGTCGACAGGGATGCTGGCCCATGTTGACTCTAATGCTCCCCACATTTGTGTCAAGTCGGCTGGATGTCCCTTGGGTGGTGGACCATTCTTGATACACACGAGAATTGGTTGAGCATGAAAAACCCAGAAGTGTGGCAGTTCTTGACACAAACCGGTGCGCCTGGCACTGTCATGGATCGCACCTCTGTGGCTCTCTCCGATCACCGAAGGACACCATCACCGGAGTATTGAGTACACTTCCCATCTGCCCCGTACCTAGGCCTAATTAGCTGCACAGCTGTATCCACTTCTCTCCCCTATATATTCCCTCTCCAGGCCCCTATGCTTTGCGAAGTATTGCACTGCCCCGGCTAGTCATTTCTGAGCACTCTTTTGATCTTTTGACTGATTCCCTGTTTTTGACCTCGGACTGTGTTTTGATTCCTGTTTACCCGTCTGCCGCCTGCCCCGACGCACGCCTGTTACCGGTTCTGTTTCTGGATTCCCTTTGACACCCTCTACGCTGTTCTCTGAGTTTTGCCTGTCTGACCTTCCTTCATTAAAATAACTGCATATGGATCCGAACGTCTCTGGCTCTGTGTTACAGGCACCTACTACCATACCCCGTTTAAAGGCACTTCAATCTTTTGTCATGCTCATTCGCCCTCTGAATGGCACACCACAGGCCTCTCCACAGTCCTCACCACAGGCCTCTCCACAGTCCTCACCACAGGCCTCACCACAGGCCTCACCACAGTCCTCAACACAGTCCTCACCACAGTCCTCACCACAGTCCTCACCACAGGCCTCACCACAGTCCTCACCACAGGCCTCACCACAATTCTCACTACAGTCCTCACCAGAATCGTCACCACAGTCCTCACCACAGTTCTCACCACAGTTCTCACCACAGTCCTCACCACAGGCCTCACCACAGTCCTGACCACAGGCCTCACCACAGTCCTCACCACAGTCCTCACCACAGGCCTCACCACAGGCCTCACCACAGGCCTCACCACAGTTCTCACCACAGGCCTCACCACAGGCCTCACCACAGTCCTCACCACAGTTCTCACCACAGTCCTCACTGTGGTGAGGCCTCACCACAAGCCTCACCACAGGCCTCACCACAGGCCTCACCACAGTTCTCACCATAGTCCTCACCACAGGCCTCACCCCAGTCCTCACCCCAGTCCTTACCATGCAAGCAGAATGATGTAGCTTTTATGGACATGATCATTGGCTCGTTGACGTCGGTAGTCATAAAAAAAGAAAATCTGGACATACTATACTGTTACTTACAGCAACTGTGAAATGACAACATCCCTGGTAAAGACAAAGCGAAAGTACGAGTGGACAACCTCATATCATGTCTGAACAAAGTTCTTTATTTACTGGAAAGACACAGATAGGTTAGTCATGGAGTGTGTGTGTGTTCTGGGGAGTGGAACGCACCTTAAGTCAGATATGGCTGAAGGGCCTGATAGCAGAAAACAACGTCTGACACTTGGAAATTAACACACAGAGAGAGAGAGAGAGGGGTGTGGAGAAAGAGGGGAGAGATAGGGAGGAGAGAGACAGAGAGGGGAGAGAGAGATTGAGAGAGGGTGATAAGTAGAGGGAAGAGTAGAGGGAGAAGGGGGGAGAGAGAGAGGGAGAGAGAGACAGAGAGACAGAGAGACAGAGACAGAGAGGAGAGAGAGAGGTTGAGAGAGGGCGATGAGTAGAGGGAGAGAAAGAACGAGAGAGAGAGGGAGAGATGGGGAGAAAAGGGAGAGAGAGAGAGAGAGAGAGAGAGAGAGAGAGAGAGGGAGAGGGAGGGAGGGAGGAGAAGAGGGAAAGAGAGAGAGAGGGGGAGAGAAGGGGAGAGTGAGAGAGACACAGAGAGAGGGGGAGTTGGAGATTAGGAGAGGGAGGCAGAGCGAGAGGGAGAGAGAGAGACAGGGAGAGAGAGGGAGGGGGAGATGGAGGCTGATTTGTCTTTAAACAGAATCCCCAGAGATAAAAACTAGAGAATTCTCTGTTTACTTTTAAAGGAGTCAAGGGGTGTCACGAGTCAATGGCTCCCAGCCTGTTATCAGAGTGTGTGTGTGTGTGTGTGTGTGTGTGTGTGTGTGTGTGTGTGTGTGTGTGTGTGTGTGTGTGTGTGTGTGTGTGTGTGTGTGTGTGTGTGTGTGTGTGTGTGTGTGTGTGTGTGTGTGTGTGTGTGTACGAGCGAGCGTGACAGTACCTTATACAGTGAGGTGTTGGGTTGACTGACAGTAACTTATACAGTGAGGTGTTAGGTTGACTGACAGTACCTTATACAGTGAGGTGTTGGGTTGACTGACAGTGACTTATACAGTGAAGTGTTGGGTTGACTGTCAGTAATCTATACAGTGAGGTGTTGGGTTGACTGACAGTGACTTATACAGTGAAGTGTTGGGTTGACTGACAGTGACTTATACAGTGAGGTGTTGGGTTGACTGACAGTGATTTGTACAGTGAGGTGTTGGGTTGACTGACAGTGACTTATACAGTGAGGTGCTGGGTTGACTGACAGTAACTTATACAGTGAGGTGTTGGGTTGACTGACAGTACCTTATACAGTGAGGTGTTGTGTTGACTGACAGTACATTATACAGTGAGGTGTTGGGTTGACTGACAGTAACTTAAACAGTGAGGTGTTGGGTTGACTGATAGTAACTTATACAGTGAGATGTTGGGTTGACTGACAGTAACTTATACAGTGAGGTGTTGGGTTGACTGACAGTGACTTATACAGTGAAGTGTTGGGTTGACTGTCAGTAATCTATACAGTGAGGTGTAGGGTTGACTGACAGTAACTTATACAGTGTGGTGTTGGGTTGACTGACAGTGACTTGTACAGTGAGGTGTTGGGTTGACTGACAGTGACTTATACAGTGAAGTGTTGGGTTGACTGTCAGTAATCTATACAGTGAGGTGTTGGGTTGACTGACAGTGACTTATACAGTGAAGTGTTGGGTTGACTGACAGTGACTTATACAGTGAGGTGTTGGGTTGACTGACAGTGATTTGTACAGTGAGGTGTTGGGTTGACTGACAGTGACTTATACAGTGAGGTGCTGGGTTGACTGACAGTAACTTATACAGTGAGGTGTTGGGTTGACTGACAGTACCTTATACAGTGAGGTGTTGGGTTGACTGACAGTACATTATACAGTGAGGTGTTGGGTTGACTGACAGTAACTTAAACAGTGAGGTGTTGGGTTGACTGATAGTAACTTATACAGTGAGATGTTGGGTTGACTGACAGTAACTTATACAGTGAGGTGTTGGGTTGACTGACAGTGACTTATACAGTGAAGTGTTGGGTTGACTGTCAGTAATCTATACAGTGAGGTGTAGGGTTGACTGACAGTAACTTATACAGTGTGGTGTTGGGTTGACTGACAGTGACTTGTACAGTGAGGTGCTGGGTTGACTGACAGTGACTTATACAGCGTCCATCATGGCACCCTAATCCCGACATAGTGCACTACTTTTTACCATGGCCCATAGGGGTCCCGTCTAAAGTAGTGCACTATGAAAGGAATAGGGTGCCATTTGGGACCCTGTGAAAATCCATTAGAATAACTGTCTGTCTGTTCCTATGGAAATTCCCCCTGGCAACTGAGATTGATACGAATCATTCTATGAGATGACTCAGATTGGAAAAGAAGCCCATTCATACTGCTGTGTGTTCTAGACTTCCATGTTCTTCTTTCAGAGAATAAGGCGAGGTTTCCAGTTCTCCCTGTCAGTGTGTCATGATAAGAAGCGTGTTGGTTCTGGTTGGTTGCATACTGTAAGGATTACCCTTTAAGCGATGATCCTGTATGGGAACACTCCCTTTCCTGGGAAAGTCCTGAGAAGACCAATAATGATACTAATAACTAGCCTGTCCTGCTGGACCTGTCCTGACAAGCAGCATGTCCAGACTGGGCCTCAGATCCAACAGCCCCAACAGTCCTGGGCCTCACAGCAGCAGTTCCAACCCTAGGCCTCAGTTCCAACAGTCCCAACACCAGGCCTCAGTTTCAACACTGGGCCTCAGTTCCCACAGTTCCAACCCTAGGTCTCAGCTCCAACACGGGTCTCAGCTCCAACCCCGGGACTCAGTTCCAACCCTGGGACTCAGCTCCAACAGTTCCAAACCTGGGACTCAGTTCCAACCCCGGGACTCAGTTCCAACCCTGGGACTCAGCTCCAACAGTTCCAAACCTGGGACTCAGTTCCAACCCCGGGACTCAGTTCCAACCCTGGGACTCAGCTCCAACAGTTCCAAACCTGGGACTCAGCTCCAACAGTCCCAACCCCCGGAACTCAGCTCCGACAGTTCCAAACCCGGGACTCAGCTCCAACAGTTCCAACCCCGGGACTCAGCTCCAACAGTTCCAAACCCTGGGCCTCATTCCCAACAGTCCCAACCCTGGGCCTCATTCCCAACAGTCCCAACTCCGGGTCTCAGTTATAGACACTCTCCCTCAGGGCTCTGTTATCACTCCCCAGAGTGTTACCTCCCACTCAGAGGTGAAAGGTGAACACTCTACAGAATGACTGCCCAACATTCCTGCTGTTTAAAGTGTTTAAACTGTTTTGTCTGCTCAGACATGGCAGGAGTAGTTTAACAGGAACAAAACATTTGAAATCAGACAACATCCCAACAACAGCTGGGTCCATGCTGCTAAAATCAGACAACATCCCATCAACAGCCGGGTCCATGCTGCTAAAATCAGACAACATCCCAACAACAGCCGGGTCCATGCTGCTAAAATCAGACAACATCCCAACAACAGCTGGGTCCATGCTGCTAAAATCAGACAACATCCCATCAACAGCTGGGTACATGCTGCTAAAATCAGAAAACATCCCAACAACAGCTGGATCCATGCTGCTAAAATCAGACAACATCCCAACAACAGCTGGGTCCATGCTGCTAAAATCAGACAACATCCCATCAACAGCTGGGTCCATGCTGCTAAAATCAGACAACATCCCATCAACAGCCGGGTCCATCCTGCTAAAATCAGACAACATCCCATCAACAGCTGGGTCCATGCTGCTAAAACATGAAGGTTTGATTGAGAGCCACATTTGCCAAATGTTTTCATATTGCATGTCAACTTGTATCAACTTGTACCTTTTCTCTTTTAATTTTGTCACTCTGATCTCAATCTTTTATAAACATTATGTGCGTGTATAAGTGTGCGCGCATGCTTGTGGCTGCGTGTGACTCTGTGTGTGTGTGTGTGTGTGTGTGTGTGTGTTTGTGTGTGTGTGTGTGTGTGTGTGTGTCAGTGCCGTTTAAGATTAGGGAGGACAATATACATTTTTCATGAGAATGGCCTTGTTTCTATTACAGCATATTGGATGACTGTCATTCATATTCCATCCACACAGTTCAATGCAACATCAATAGATTTAGGCTACTACGTGATACTCAAATGTTCCCTATACCCATCATGAGGTTGATACAACCTATCCTATAAATAAAAGTTTCTAACAGAGGTGCACATGTGAGCCATTTGCCAAGCTGATCGGAGGCCTTGGATCCTCAGGTAGGAGAGTTATGACAAAGTTTAGTTTTCTACATGATATTCAAATTTTCACGAGGTTGCTACAACCTAACCTACAAATGAAAGTTTAAAAGAGAGAGAAATTTGAATAATTCCTTCTCACATCTACGGGTTCTCCTCTTCTCACCTTTTCCCTTCGCTTGTGGACTTCCGCTGTCTGCAACCAGGCAAAAAAAAAAAAAAACTTTAATACCATAACCGCTAACCGCTACACACAGCCTACATTATTGTCGCCACATCAGCTAACATCATAGTCAACATAGCTACTAGAACTAACGCGTTAGTAAACCCCATACAATCACACAGTACAGTGTACAGCAAGCAGTTTAGCAGTTACACCAGTGGGTCTCAGTGGCAAATAAATGTATAAAACCAAATGCTTACCTTGACTTGGAAGAGTTCTAGTGTTGGTTGGCCTTAGCCAGCTTCCTCTCGGTTTGAGCCAGGTGTTTGAGTAGGATAAATTAGCTAGCTGAGTAAGCAGGCTTCATCACAACCGGGCCGTGATTGGAGAGTCCCATAGGGCGGAGCACAGCTGGCCCATCTTTGTCCGGGTTTGGCAGGGGTAGGGCCGTCATTGTAAATAAGAATTTGTTAACTGACTAGTTAAATAAAGGTTATCTTTTTTTTTTAACGACAACTCTCACTTCTGCTTCTCCTTAATCTTTGAAGAAATTAATTTCTTCAAAACTGTTCAACTATTGTCTTTCTCTCTCTTTGAGTCAACTACTCACCGCATTTTATGTACTGCAGTGCTAGCTAGCTGAAGCTTATGCTTTCAGTACTAGATTCATTCTCTGATCCTTTGATTGGGTGGACAACATGTCAGTTCCTGCAGCTAGAACTCAGATAGGTTGGAGGACATCCTCCGGAAGTTGTCATAATTACTGTGTAAGTCTATGGAGCCATGATCCTCCTAGGTTTTGTATTGAAGTCAATGTACCCAGAGGAGGACGGAAAATAGCTGTACAGTAGACCTTCATTGCAAAATAGTGTGTTTTAATCAGTTTATTTGGCAACGTGAATATATTTAGTATAGTTTACAATTTTTATGAAATTCACGAAGTAGGATGGTCCTCCCCTTCCTCCTCTGAGGAGCCTCCATTGGTGTGTGTGTGTGTGTGTGTCTCTGTGTTGTAATTCTACCCCCCATGCTCCAGCTCCTTCATTCCCTTTATCCCCACGACAAACAGAGTTGAACGGACATGGCCTGTTGACACCAGAAGGTTATCCACGTAGCTCACACAACAACACTATTAGCACAGCAGGGTCATACACAGATAACAGACATGAGGGACAGAGCTCATGAACCGTGACAAGAAAACGGGTTCACTGGGGCTTAGTTCAAATAAGTAAGTAATATCTAAACCACAATTGGTATACAGTAGGTTTCTCCGTTGCACTTACAGCGTCTATGAAGGCTATAGTACGTATCCATAGCTATACATTGGTACAGTATAATGTGTTATATGGGGGACTCCAATTAGCACTCACACTATGTTCGTTTCTATTCACCCAACAGCCTATTTACAGTGCATTCGGAAAGTACTCAGACCCCTTGACTTTTTCCACATTTTGTTACGTTACAGCCTTTTTCTAAAATGCATGAAATAATTTTTTTACCTTCATCAATCTACACACAATACCCCATAATCACCAAGCAAAAACTGTTTTTCATTCATTCTTGCTAAGTATTCAGACCCTTTCCTCATTACCTTGTTGAAGCACCTTTGGCAGCAATTTCAGCCTCGAGTCTTCCTGGGTATGACGCTGCAAGCTTGGCACACCTGTATTTGGGCAGTTTCTCACATTCTTCTCTAAAGATCCTCTCAAGCTCTGTCAGGTTGGATGGGGAGCATCGCTGCACAACTATTTTCAGATCTCTCCAGAGATGTATGATCGGGTTCAAGTTCGGGCTCTGTCTGGGTCACTCAAGAACATTCAGAGACTTGTGCAGAAGCCACTCCTGCTTTATTTTGGATGTGTGCTTAGGGTTGTTGTCCTGTTGGAAGGTGAACCGTCGCCCCAGTCTGAGGTCCTGAGTGCTCTGGAGCAGGTTTTTATCAAGGATCTCTCTGTACAGTGCTCTGTTCATCTTTCCCGCGATCCTTACTAGTCTCCCAGTCCCTGCCGCTGAAAAACATCTCCACAACATGATGCTGCCACCACCATGCTTCACCGTAGAGATGGTGCCAGGTTTCCTTCAGAAGTTACACTTTAGGTGCCTTTTGGCAAACTCCAAGCGAGCTGTCATGTGCCTTTTCCTGAGGAGTAGCTTCCGTCTGGACACTGTACCATAAAGACCTGATTGGTGCATTGATGATTGTCCTTCTGGAAGGTGCTCCCATCTCCACAGAGGAACTCTGGAGCTATGTCAGAGTGACCATCGGGTTCTTGGTCACCTCGCTGACCAAGGCCCTTCTACCCCGATTGCTCAGTTTGGCCGGGCGGCCAGCTCTAGGAAGAGTCTTGGTGGGTCCAAATTTCTTCCATTTAAGAGTGATGGAGGCCACTGTGTTCTTGGAGACCTTCAATGCTGTAGATTTTTTTGGTACTCTTCCCCAGATCTGTGCCTCGACACAATCCTGTCTCGGAGCTCTACAAACAATTCCTTGTTTGTAGAGCTCCTCATGGCTTGGTTTTGACATTCACTGTCAACTGTGGGACCTTATATAGACAGGTGTGTGCCTTTCCAAATCATGTCCAATCAATTGAATTTACCACAGGTGGACTCCAATCAAGTTGTAGAAACATCTCAAAGTTGATCAATGGAATGTTGTTAGTTCATAGCTTTGTTGTGTTTCGTAAAGTTATGTTCTTCGTTACGATCTCCGTTTGTTTTGTTGTTATTTTTCCCAGTTACGTCCTTTAATAAAATGTATACTGGAAGCATCGCTGCGTCTTGGTCTGTCCCTACTGAAGATCGTGACAGAATAACCCACCACAAAAGGACCAAGCAGCGATGTCAAAAGGAGTCCTGGACATGGGAGGAGATATTGGCTGGTAAGGGACCTTGGAGGAAAACGACGGAGCATCGTCACCCCAAGAAGGAGATGTAAGCGGCGAAGTCTGAGCGAGGGAGTTATGAGGATTTATATGGAGCATGGAATCCGGAGAGAGAAAAGTTTGTTGGAACTCGGCTGGCTAGAAAGCCCGAAAGGCAGCCCCAAAAACCTTTGGGGGGGGGGGGGCACACGAGGAGGTTGGCTGTTTCAGGAGGGACTCCTGAGCTAACTCCTCGTGCTCTTTGGAGGGAGCGTCGCACTGAGCAGACGCTGTGCTATGCAGTTTTGCGCACGATGTCTCCAGTGCGCATGCATAGGCCGGTGCGCGAAATTCCAGCTCCACTCATCTGTCGGGCTAGGGTGAGTGTGCAGCCTGGAGGAGTGGTGCCGGCTCAGCTCTCCTGGTCTCCGGTGCGCCTCCTTGGACCAGGATATCCTGCACCGGTTCTGCGTGCGGTGTCTCCGGTTCGAGCCCACAGCCTGGTGCGTGACATTCCAGCTCCCATCATCCTTGAGTCAAAGGTGAGTGAACAGCCGGGGAGAGAAGTACCGGCTCCGCGCACCAGGCCCCCTGTGCGCCTAGAGAGCCCAGCACGGCCCGTTCCTGCTCCCCGCACCAGAGTCCCAGTGCGCGTCGACAGTCCTGAACCTCCAGAGAAGGTTCCCAGTCCGGAACCTCCAGAGAAGGTTCCCAGTCCGGAACCTCCAGAGAGGGTCCCCAGTCCGGAGCCTCCAGAGAGGGTCCCCAGTCCGGAGCCTCCAGAGAGGGTCCCCAGTCCGGAGCCTCCAGAGAGGGTCCCCAGTCAGGAGCCTCCAGAGAGGGTCCCCAGTCCGGAGCCTCCAGAGACGGTCCCCAGTCCGGAGCCTCCAGAGACGGTGCCCAGTCCGGGGCCCGCAACGAGGGTGCCCAGTCCAGGGTCGGCGGCGAGGGCTCCTACCCCAGATGCGTTACTAACAGAGTCCAGTACGGCCGGTCCCTGCTCTTCGCACCAGATTTCCGGCTAATAGCCCAGGGCCTCCGGTGCGTGACCTCGTGCCAGCACGGCCGGCACCGGAGCCGCCACCTGGGACAAAAAGACCCACCCGAAGACCCCCCCATGGACTGTTGGCGCGGTCAGAGTCCGCGCCTTTGGGGGGGTACTGTCACGTTCAGGCCTGATAGTTATAGGCTGGCGTGTTTAGTTTCGTTTTGGTGTAGGTTTTTTTTGTTCTAGGTGTTGGGGTAATGGTTCCCAATTAGAGGCAGCTGTGTGTCGTTACCTCTAATTGGGAACCATATATATGTTTGGGGTTTTTCACTAGTATTTTGTGGGTTATTGTAAGTTCATAGCTTTGTTGTGTTTCGTAAAGTTATGTTCTTCGTTACGATCTCCGTTTGTTTTGTTGTTATTTTTCCCAGTTACGTCCTTTAATAAAATGTATACTGGAAGCATCGCTGCGTCTTGGTCTGTCCCTACTGAAGATCGTGACAGTTCATTTGACCATTTTCCTGTCCTGCTTAGCATTCAAAATGTAACGAGTACTTTTGGGTGTCAGGTTAAATGTATGGAGTAAAAAGTACATTATTTTCTTCAGGAATGTAGTAAAGTAAAAGTTACAAAAATATAAATAGTAAAGTACAGATACCCCCATGAAACTGCTTAAGTAGTACTTTAAAGTATTTTTACTTAAGTACTTTACACCACTGCCAATACAATACAACCTCTCTATATCAAATGTTATTGGTCACATACACATATTTAGTAGATATTATTGCGGGTGTAGCCAAATGCAATACCACCTCTCAAGTACTCCTTTCCTAGACTAGAGAGAAACTTTCTCTGAGTTTGAACTGTACCAAAGATACGAGGGAACAAACTGTCCACTCGTTTCAACACACATTCCTGTTGCTCTGAATCTGACACTACAAATACTGATAAACAACAGCATCTTGACCCTAACCGTCAAACTAACCCCTAACACTGTTGCACATCCACAGTGCATCCTTCCACAGTGCAAACGTCAGAATCTGACACAGAGCCAACTGATAAACAGCTTCCTGACCCTAACCCTCCTAACACTCTAAGGGTGTGTCCCAAATAGCACCCTGTTCCATATATACACCATCCAATGGACCCTGATCAAAAGTAGTGCAATTTAGAGGGAATAGGGTGCCATTTGAGATGCTTGTGTTTCTAGCTCCAACAGTACAGTAATATCTAATGTGTTTCTAGCTTCAAAGGTACAGTAATACCTAATGCTTGTGTTTCTAGCTCCACAGTACAGTAATACCTAATGCTTGTGTTTCTAGCTCCAACAGTACAGTAATACCTAATGCTTGTGTTTCTAGCTCCAACAGTACAGTAATACCTAATGCTTGTGTTTCTAGCTCGCACGCACGCACGCACGCACACACACACACACACACACACACACACACACACACACACACACACACACACACACACACACACACACACACACACACACACACACACACACACAGTATTTATAAATCCCACTCAATCCAAAACCACAGGAATGTTATGTTGTCAGCCAGCTACTGTGTGTATGATAGGTTTCCAGGAGAGAGAGACGGGGCCAAATGAGACGAGACAATACGAGGTGAGGCCAGAGGTGACTAGATCTGAGAAATTAGGTTTTACAGTAAGATGGGGCTAACTGAGACGAGAGGAGGTGAGGCCAGAGGTGACTAGATCTGAGAAATTAGGTTTTACAGTAAGATGGGGCTAACTGAGACGAGAGGAGGTGAGGCCAGAGGTGACTAGATCTGAGAAATTAGGTTTTACAGTAAGATGGGGCTAACTGAGACGAGAGGAGGTGAGGCCAGAGGAGACTAGATCTGAGAAGAGAGGTTTTACAGTAAGATGGGGCTAACTGAGACGAGAGGAGGTGAGGCCAGAGGAGACTAGATCTGAGAAGAGAGGTTTTACAGTAAGATGGGGCTAACTGAGACGAGAGGAGGTGAGGCCAGAGGAGACTAGATCTGAGAAGAGAGGTTTTACAGTAAGTGCTACAGGTGGAAGCTGTGGTGGGAGACTTTAATTTTATTTATTTATTTTATTTATTGATTTATATATCAAATCACATCAAATTGTATTGGTCACATACATGTTTAGCAGACGTTATTGCGGGTGTAGCGAAATGCTTGTGTTTCTATATATCTAACAATTTCACAACAATACACACAAATCCAAAGTAAAGGAATGGAATTAAGAATATATAAATATTTGGACAAGCAATGTTGGAGTGGCATTGACTAAGATACAGTAGAATAGAATACAGTATATACATATGAGGTGAGTAATACAGTAGAATAGAATACAGTATATACATATGAGATGAGTAATACAGTAGAATAGAATACAGTATATACATATGAGATGAGTAATACAGTAGAATAGAATACAGTATATACATATGAGATGAGTAATACAGTAGAATAGAATACAGTATATACATATGAGGTGAGTAATACAGTAGAATAGAATACAGTATATACATATGAGATGAGTAATGCCAGATATGTAAACATTATTAAAGTGACTAAGATACCGTAGAATAGTATAGAATACAGTATATACATATGAGATGAGTAATACAGTAGAATAGAATACAGTATATACATATGAGGTGAGTAATACAGTAGAATAGAATACAGTATATACATATGAGGTGAGTAATACAGTAGAATAGAATACAGTATATACATATGAGATGAGTAATGCCAGATATGTAAACATTATTAAGTGACTAAGATACCGTAGAATAGTATAGAATACAGTATATACATATGAGATGAGTAATACAGTAGAATAGAATACAGTATATACATATGAGATGAGTAATGCCAGATATGTAAACATTATTAAGTGACTAAGATACCGTAGAATAGTATAGAATACAGTATATACATATGAGATGAGTAATACAGTAGAATAGAATACAGTATATACATATGAGGTGAGTAATACAGTAGAATAGAATACAGTATATACATATGAGATGAGTAATACAGTAGAATAGAATACAGTATATACATATGAGATGAGTAATGCAAAATATGTAAACATTATTAAAGTGACTAGTGTTCCATTATTAATGTGGCCAGTGACTTCAAGTCTATGTATATAGGGCAGCAGCCTCTAATGTGCTAGTGATGGCTATATAACAGTCTGATGGCCTTGAGATAGAAGCTGTTAGAAGGAGAGGAGGAGAGTGGAGGAGGATAGGGGAGGAGAGGGGAGGAGGATAGGGGAGTAGAGGGGAGGAAAGGAAAGGAGAGGAGGAGAGGGGAGGAGGAGACGGGTGGGGAGGAAAGGAGAGGAGGAAAGGGGAGGAAAGGGGAGAGGAAAGGAAAGGAGAGGAGGAGAGGGGAGAGGGGAGGAAAGGAAAGGAGAGGAAAGGAAAGGAGAGGAGGAGAGGAGGAGAGGGGAGGAAAGGAAAGGAGAGGAAAGGAAAGGAGAGGAGGAGAGGAGGAGAGGGGAGGAAAGGAGAGAGGAAAGGAAAGGAGAGGAGGAGAGGGGAGAGGGGAGGAAAGGAAAGGAGAGGAAAGGAAAGGAGAGGAGGAGAGGATATGTTATGTACCAAATTGAACCCTATTCTGTTCCCTATATAATGCCCTACTTTTGATCAGGGCCCATAGGTCTAAGTAGTGCACTAAATAGAGAATAGAGGTGCCATTCGGGACACACACTCTATTGTCCCAGCTAGGCCGACACTACACACTGGCAAAAGACAATAGGAGGCAGTGGTAGCCTCTAGAGGGCTGCAAATAATAAACACAGTGACAGTTATTCATTATATTTATAGCTACAAAGGAAGTTGGGTTAACGGTTCTACAACCACACAGACAGAAAGAATGCACTCCTCAACCCACAGGAACTCATATGAGGACAGACCAAGGCCAGACGGAGAGCACGCATTACGTCGGTTTTAAGGCTGCCTGTGAGTTTTAGAATATATTTTAAGATTCTTCTATTGGTTTTTAAATCAATCCACGATTGTTCACCCCAATGCATGTCAGACATGCTTTTAAGTTATGTACCCAGTAGGTCCCTCAGGTCCTCTGGCACTGGCCTTTTAACTATCCCAAAGCCTAGGACCAGGAGGCATGGAGAGAGAGCCTTTTAACTATCCCAAAGCCTAGGACCAGGAGGCATGGAGAGACAGCCTTTTAACTATCCCAAAGCCTAGGACCGGGAGGCATGGAGAGACAGCCTTTTAACTATCCCAAAGCCTAGGACCGGGAGGCATGGATCGGTCCCCCCCCCCCCACGGGATGGTTGAGCTAACATAGGCTCTGTGATTAGCATGAGGTTGTAAGTAACGAAGATTTCCCAGGACATGGACATATCTGATATTGGCAGAAAGCTTAAATTCTTGTTAATCTAACTGCACTGTCCAATTTACAGTAGCTATTACAGTGAAAGAATACCATGCTATTGTTTGAGGAGAGTGCACAATTATGAACTTGAAAATGTATTAATAACTAATTAGGCACATTTGTGCAGACTTGATACAACATTTGAACAGAAATGCAATTGTTCATTGAATCAGTCTAAAACGTTGCACATACACTGCCGCCATCTAGTGGCTAAAATCTAAATTGCGCCTGGGCTGGAATAATACGTTATGGCCTTTATCTTGTATTTCAAAGATTATGAAAAAGAAATATATATTATCTTTTACCAGATCTAATGTGTTATATTCTCCTACATTAATTTCACATTTCCACAAACTTCAAAGTGTTTCCTTTCAAATGGTACCAAGAATATGCATATCCTTGCTTCAGGTCCTGAGCTACAGGCAATTGGATTTGGATAGGTCATTTTAGTCGAAAATTGATAATAAGGGTCCGATCCTTATTAAAAGAGATCTTAAAACAACCCTTTTCAGCTTTGCTTTTCCTTTGGGGGGGATTTTTAGTTGTTCAGTTTTTATGGTTATTATTTTGTTTTTTTATAAAGTTTGTTGTGTAGTAAATATTTAGGCTTTTATTGTCATTGTTTATTTGTTTTTTTCCTGTGAAGCACATTGTGTTACATGTCTGAAATGTGCTGTATAAATAAAGCTTGATTTGATTTGATAGATTAGTAGCAATTCACTTGGTGTGAAATAAAACAGCACACAGACGAAGTCATTCTGACGTCTCTTCACTGTCTGAAAATCGGAGAACTGAAAGTGTGGGGCAGAGAGAGAGAGAGAGAGAGAGAGAGGCAAAGAGAGAGAGTGGAATAGAGAGAGTAAGGAATAGAGCGATACATAGAAAGAAGAATAGAGAGAGAGAGAGAGGAATAGAAAGAGAGAAGGGAGAGAGAGAGAGAGAGAGAGAGAGAGAGAGAGAGAGAGAGAGAGAGAGAGAGAGAGAGAAAGAAAGCGAGTGAGACGGACAGACAAAAGCAGAGACAGAGAGAGAGGGTTGTGGTTGGGGGTATAAATCTTCTTCCTAAGCATCAGTAGCAGGTCCACTGGGTCATCCTCCATCTGCAGAGCTCTTCCTGACCTGAGACAGAGACGACCAGGAACACACCATAAAAGAGAGAGAGAGAGCCCTGGCTGGGACAGCTAGTCAGACACACAATGACAAAGATAGAGACTATTTGCACATCGTTACAACACTGTATATAGACATAATATGACATTTGAAATGTCTTTATTCTTTTGGAACTTCTGTGAGTGTAATGTTTGCAGTACATTTATATTGTTTATTTCACTTTTGTTTATTATCTACTTCACTTGCTTTGGCAATGTTAACATTGAGAGAGAGAGACAGAAATAGAGAGAGAGAAAGAGAGACAGAAATAGAGAGAGAGAGAGACAGAAATAGAGAGAGAGAGAGAGAGAGAGAGAGAGAGAGAGAGAGAGAGAGAGAGAGAGAGAGAGAGAGAGAGAGAGAGAGAGAGAGAGAGAGAGAGAGAGAGAATAGAGAGACAGAAATAGAGAGAGAGAAAGAGAAAGAGAGACAGAAATAGAGACAGAGAGAGAGAGTTGGGACAGCTGGTCAGACAGAGGGAAGGACAGACAGACAGACACAATGACAGAGAGAGAGAGTTTATTCACTTTTGCTTATCTATTTCACAAGCTTTGGCAATGTAAACATATGTTTCCCATGACAATAAAGCCCCTTGAATAGAATTGAGTTTAATTGAGAGAGAGAGAGAGAGAGAGAGAGAGAGAGAGAGAGAGAGAGAGAGAGAGAGAGAGAGAGTAAGAGACAGAGAGAAAGAGAAAGATCGAAGCAAAAGAGAGACAGAGACATACACAATAACAAGACAGAGAGAGAGAGACACAATAACAAGAGAGAGAGAGAGAGAGAGCACACTGTAACAGACAGTCAGACAGACAAGAACAGACAGGGATGACCAGGAACACACAATAACAGGTCGAGATAGAGGCCTGGAACAGACAAACAGACAGACAGCAGAGATAGTGTAGGGTTATATTTCAACATGGGGAAGTGAGGGAAATGGAAGTTGGGAGACTGTGGCTGGGTGCCTCGTAGAATCCCCGAAAAACGAGCGTGATATAAGGACTTCCTGTAAAGGGTTTGATAAGAAGGAGAGAGAGGCTGGTGTAAGGTTCTTATCCAAACCCACGGGGAAGGATGGATAACAGCAGAGAGAGAAAGAAAGAGTAAAATACTACTTGAATAAAAGTCTAAAAGTCTTTGGTTTTAAATACACGTAAGTATCACAAGTAAATGTAATTGCTAAAATATACTTAAGTATCAAAAGTAAAAGTATGAATAATTTTAAATCCCTTATATTAAGCAAACCAGACGGCACAATTTTCTTGTTTTTTTATTTATTTACAGATAGCCATGGGCACACTCCAACACTCAGACATAATTTAAAAACAAAGCATTTGTGTTTAGTGAGTACGCCAGATCAGAGGCAGTAGGGATGACCAGGGACGTTCTCTTGATAAGTCTGCGAATTGGACCATTTTCCTGTCCTGCTAAGCATTCAAAATGTAACGAGTACTTTTGGGTGTCAGGGAAAATGTACGGAGTATAAAGTACATTATTTTCTTTATGAATGTAGTGAAGTAAAAGTTGTCAAAAATATAAATAGTAAAGTACAGATACCCCAAAAAACTACTTAAGTAGTACTTTAAAGTATTTTTACTTAAGTACTTTACGCCACTGGGATCTGACCCCTGCCTGACCCCTGGAGATAAATACATCAACACTAGATTGTCGGTGACCATAGATTCCATAACCGATAGAAACAGCTGTAAGACTCGGTTGAAACACATCACAATAAAATAAGTGAGACGAGAGAGAGAGCTAGATAGAGAGAGAGAGACAGCGATAGAGAGAGACAGAGATAGAGAGAGTGAGAGAGAGACAGAGACAGAGATAGAGAGAGAGAGACAGAGATGGAGAGAGAGAGACAGAGATAGAGAGACAGAGATAGAGGGACCGAGAGAGAGACAGAGAGCGAGAGACTTTCCCATTCGTACTTTAACTATTTGCATATGATTATAACACTGTACATAGGCATAATACGACATTTGTCTATTCCTTTGAAACTGGTGAGTGTAATGTTTACTGTTCATTTTTGATTGATTATTTCACTTTTGTTTATTATCTATCTCACTTGCTTTGGCAATGCAAACATATATGTTTCCCATGCCAATAAAGCCCATTGAAATGAGAGAGAGAGAGAGAGAGAGAGAGACACACAAACAGACCCCACAGAGCCCCAGGACAGCAACACAATTAGACCCAACCAAATCATGAGAAAACAAAAAGATAATTACTTGACACATTGGAAAGAATTAACCAAAAACAGAGCAAACCAGAATGCTATGTCTCTAAACACTGTGACCCTCAGATTACACAGACCCACAAAGATTACGAAAACAGATCCAATTTTGATAAACTCTCATATCTATTGGGTGAAATACCACAGTGTGCCATCACAGCAGCAAGACGTTTACTGTTCATTTTTATTGTTTAAATAAAAAAAAAACTACAAACAATGCATGCAGGGCAGAATTAGGCCAATATCCACTAATAATAAAAACTCAAAAAAGAGCAATTAAGTTTTGGAAACATCTAAAATACAGTGACCCCCTCTCATATCATTACCAAGCCCTGCAATGCCAAGAGCTGAGCAAAGAAAGGAGTCCCCTCATCCAGCTGGTCCTGGGGCTGAGTTCACTAACCTGTTCTACTAACACACTGAAGCCTCAAGACCAGAACATCCAATCAATCAGAATAAAACAAATTATATCACAATTAAAACAAAACTACATTTCTCATTGGGAAACACAAGCACAAGCACAAAGCAAAATGCAGTGCTATCTGGTCCTAAATCGACAGTACACCGTGGCAAACTATTTGACCATGGTTACTGATCAAAACCTTAGAAAAACCTTGACAAAGTACAGGCTCAGTGAGCACAGCCTTGCCATTGAGAAGGGTAGACACAGGAAAACCTGGCTCCCTGTAGAGGAAAGGCTGTGCAACCACTGCACCACAGCAGAACCTGAGACAGAGCTGCATTTCCTGACAACATGTCAAAAATATTTTCAAATTTGAAACCCTTATTCAAGGTTTCAAAGACCTCTCTGATGAAAGTAGGCTACCCATCCTGTTGGGGGAGGAAGCAGAAAGCTGTGGGTTGACAGCGCACTACATTGCTGCCTGCCATAAGATGAGGGACAGTGTCTGACAGACCAATCAACCTGCACATGTCTTCTACTGTATGCTTATTGTTGTTGTTCAATGTGGTTATTGTTGTTACTGTTGTCCTGTTGACAATTTTGATTGTTATTATTTTCATATTGTAAATATCCCAAGTAAGCTTTGGCAATATGTACATTGTTACGTCATGCCAATAAAGCAAATTGAATTGAGAGAGAGAGAGAGAGAGAGAGAGAGAGAGAGAGAGAGAGAGAGAGAGAGAGAGAGAGAGAGAGAGAGAGAGATGGAGAGAGAGAGAGACAGAGAGACAGAGAGACAAAGAGATGGAGAGAGAGAGAGAGAGAGAGACAGAGAGAGACAAAGAGATGGAGAGAGAGAGAGAGAGAGAGAGAGAGAGAGAGAGAGAGAGAGAGAGAGAGAGAGAGAGAGAGAGAGAGAGAGAGACAGAGAGAGACAAAGAGATGGAGAGAGGGAGAGAGAGAGAGAGAGAGAGAGAGAGAGAGAGAGAGAGAGAGAGAGAGAGAGATAGATGAAGAGGAAATCCTGTGTAAGTGAACAGTCAGCCTGTGTGAGGAGCAAGTGACCTCCATAGTTCCTGTTCTGAGATACTCAGATCACATGCAAAAAAAAACAACCAAAATAAATAACACCCCCATGTACGCTTTCACTTCGCTGCCTGAGGTTGTTTCTAGCCACACCGCCTGTTACTCACACCTGGTAGGGGTGGCCTGAACTTCAGATACTTTTCACACCTTGGGTCTCTGTCCCCTCGTTTGTACCTACAGATGTAGCCTGTTGAATAACATTATAGACTATGGACGAGAATGCATCCTCTAATTGCAACGTCTGCTTATGCCCAAACATACTGTGTCATGAACATTTTCTATTTTTAATACCCTCAGACACCGAGTTAGGCATACCTCGTTTCAAAATAGGCCAACATCACCGTCAATTGTGACATGTTAATTCTTCACGTGTTACCAGTGAAAGCGTCCAAACTACGTCTCTAATGCCAGTCATTTGATCTCGATCAGTTTCATGGGAAGATGCATTTCAATCTTATTGAATTACTGTTTTGAGAGCAGATGGTTGTTAATAAAAACAAAATAGCCTTTCATGTATTTTGTGTCAATCAAAAGCACATTTTGCGCGTTGTTGAGTTTTGGCTATTCAACCATCCTAAAATGCCCTAAGAAATTAGGTGGTGTTTTTGGCATGACAGTAATGTTATACTAATTCGGTTGTGAATTAATCATTATGTGATTTTCATAAGACATCGATTCAACTTTGATCTGAATGGGTGAAAAAGTGGTGCTGCAACGCTACAGCTTCACTACACCCCCTGCAGTCAGCTTCACTACACCCCCTGCAGTCATCTTCACTACACCCCCTGCAGTCAGCTTCACTAAACCCCCTGCAGTCAGCTTCACTACACCCCCTGCAGTCATCTTCACTACGCCCCCTGCAGTCATCTTCACTACGCCCCCTGCAGTCAGCTTCACTACGCCCCTGCAGTCAGCTTCACTACACCCTGCAGTCAGCTTCACTACACCCTGCAGTCAGCTTCACTACACCCCTGCAGTCAGCTTCACTACACCCCCTGCAGTCAGCTTCACTACACCCCCTGCAGTCAGCTTCACTACACCCCCTGCAGTCAGCTTCACTACACCCCCTGCAGTCATCTTCACTACACCCGCTGCAGTCAGCTTCACTACACCCCCTGCAGTCATCTTCACTACGCCCCCTGCAGTCATCTTCACTACACCCCCTGCAGTCATCTTCACTACACCCCCTGCAGTCATCTTCACTACACCCCCTGCAGTCATCTTCACTACACCCCCTGCAGTCAGCTTCACTACGCCCCCTGCAGTCAGCTTCACTACGCCCCCTGCAGTCAGCTTCACTACGCCCCCTGCAGTCATCTTCACTACGCCCCCTGCAGTCATCTTCACTACACCCCCTGCAGTCATCTTCACTACACCCCCTGCAGTCATCTTCACTACACCCCCTGCAGTCAGCTTCACTACACCCCCTGCAGTCAGCTTCACTACACCCCCTGCAGTCAGCTTCACTACACCCCCTGCAGTCAGCTTCACTACACCCCCTGCAGTCATCTTCACTACACCCCCTGCAGTCATCTTCACTACACCCCCTGCAGTCATCTTCACTACGCCCCCTGCAGTCATCTTCACTACGCCCCCTGCAGTCATCTTCACTACGCCCCCTGCAGTCATCTTCCTCGCCCCTGCAGTCATCTTCCTCGCCCCTGCAGTCATCTTCACTACACCCCCTGCAGTCAGCTTCACTAAACCCCCTGCAGTCAGCTTCACTACACCCCCTGCAGTCATCTTCACTACGCCCCCTGCAGTCATCTTCACTACGCCCCCTGCAGTCAGCTTCACTACGCCCCCTGCAGTCAGCTTCACTACACCCCCTGCAGTCAGCTTCACTACACCCCCTGCAGTCAGCTTCACTACACCCTGCAGTCAGCTTCACTACACCCCCTGCAGTCAGCTTCACTACACCCCCTGCAGTCAGCTTCACTACACCCCCTGCAGTCAGCTTCACTACACCCCTGCAGTCATCTTCACTACACCCGCTGCAGTCAGCTTCACTACACCCCTGCAGTCATCTTCACTACGCCCCTGCAGTCATCTTCACTACACCCCTGCAGTCATCTTCACTACACCCCCTGCAGTCATCTTCACTACACCCCTGCAGTCATCTTCACTACGCCCCTGCAGTCAGCTTCACTCGCCCCCTGCAGTCAGCTTCACTCGCCCCTGCAGTCAGCTTCACTCGCCCCCTGCAGTCATCTTCACTCGCCCCCTGCAGTCATCTTCACTACACCCCTGCAGTCATCTTCACTACACCCCTGCAGTCATCTTCACTACACCCCCTGCAGTCAGCTTCACTACACCCCCTGCAGTCAGCTTCACTACACCCCCTGCAGTCAGCTTCACTACACCCCCTGCAGTCAGCTTCACTACACCCCTGCAGTCATCTTCACTACACCCCTGCAGTCATCTTCACTCGCCCCCTGCAGTCATCTTCACTCGCCCCTGCAGTCATCTTCACTCGCCCCTGCAGTCATCTTCACTCGCCCCTGCAGTCATCTTCACTCGCCCCCTGCAGTCATCTTCCTCGCCCCCTGCAGTCATCTTCACTCGCCCCTGCAGTCATCTTCACTCGCCCCCTGCAGTCATCTTCACTACACCCCTGCAGTCATCTTCACTACACCCCTGCAGTCATCTTCACTACACCCCCTGCAGTCAGCTTCACTACACCCCCTGCAGTCAGCTTCACTACACCCCCTGCAGTCAGCTTCACTACACCCCCTGCAGTCATCTTCACTACACCCCCTGCAGTCAGCTTCCCTACACCCCCTGCAGTCAGCTTCACTACACCCCCTGCAGTCAGCTTCACTACACCCCCTGCAGTCAGCTTCACTACGCCCCCTGCAGTCAGCTTCACTACACCCCCTGCAGTCAGCTTCACTACACCCCCTGCAGTCAGCTTCACTTCACCCCCTGCAGTCAGCTTCACTGCACCCAATGAGCTAATTGAAGCACGCCTATCACAGGAGGTTGGTGGCACCTTAATTGGGGAGGACGTGCTCGTGGTAATGGTTGGAGCGGAATTATTGGAATGGTATCAAATACATCAAACACATGGTTTCCATGGTTTCCATGTGTTTGATGCCATTCCATCCACTCCATTACAGCCATTATTATGAGGCGTCACTCCCCTCACCAGCCTCCACAGGCACCTATAGTTTACTCTTTTTCCTCCCCAAAAATGCAAAAACGAGAGACCACATTTGTGGCTGTTTTCTGGAAATCTGAGAATATTTGTCCAAGGAAACATTTCTGGTTGGTCACAGGGAATGTAAAACGGATTGTGGTTGGTCACAGGGAATGTAAAACGGATTGTGGTTGGTCACAGGGAATGTAAAACGGATTGTGGTTGGTCACAGGGAATGTAAAATGGGATTATTTGAAGCCTCTTGGACCTAGACTTAGCGCTCTGGCACCGCTTGCCGTGCGGTAGCAGAGAGAACAGCCTATGACTAGGGTGGGTGGAGTCTTTGACAATTTTTAGGGCCTTCCTCTGACACAGCATTGTATAGAGGTCCTGGACGGCAGGAAGCTTGGCCCCAGTGATGTACTGGGCCGTTCGCACTACCCTCTGTAGTGCCTTGCAGTCTGAGGCCGAGCAGTTGCCATACCAGGCAGTGATGCAACCCGTCAGGATGCTCTCGATGGTGCAGCTGTATAACCTTTTGAGGATCTGAGGACCCATGCCAAATCTTTTCAGTCTCCTAAGGGGGAATAGGCGTTGTCGTGCCCTCTTCACGACTGTTTTGGAGTGTTTGGACCATGATAGTTTGTTGTTGATGTGGACACCAAGGAACCTGAAGCTCTCCACCTGCTCCACTGCAGCCCCGTCGATGAGAATGGGGGCGTGCTCGGTCCTCTTTTTCCTGTAGTCCACAATCATCTCCTTTGTCTTGATCACGTTGAGGGAGAGGTTGTTGTCCTGGCACCACATGTCCAGCTCTCTGACCTTCTCCCTATAGGCTGTCTCGTCGTTGTCTGTGATCAGGCCTACCACTGTTGTGTCATCTGCAAACTTAATGATGGTGTTGGAGTCGTGCCTGGCCGTGCAGTCATGAGTGAAGATGGAGTACAGGAGGGGACTGAGCACGCACCCCTGAGAGGCCCCTGTGTTGAGGATCAGTGCGGCAGATGTGTTGTTACCTACCCTTACCACCTGGGGGCGGCCCATCAGGAAGTCCATCCAGGATCCAGTTGCAGAGGGAGGTGTTTAGTCCCAGGGTTCTTAGCTTATTGATGAGCTTTGAGGCCACTATGGTGTTGAACGCTGAGCTGTAGTCAATGAATAGCATTCTCACATAGGCGCTCCTTTAAAGGTCTTACTCACATCGGCTACGGAGAGCATGATCACGCAGTCGTCCGGAACAGCTGGTGCTCTCATGCATACTTCATTGTTATTTGCTTCGAAGCGAGCATAGAAGTAGTTTAGCTCGTCTGGTAGGCTCGTGTCACTGGGCAGCTCGCGGCTGTGCTTCCCTTTGTAGTCTGCAATGGTTTGCAAGCCCTGCCACATCCGACGAGCGTCAGTGCCGGTGTAGTACGATTCGATCTTAGTCCTGTATTGGCACTTTGCCTGTTTGATGGTTCGTGGGAGGGCATAGCGGGATTTCCTATAAGCTTCCGGGTTAGAGTCCCGCTCCTTGAAAGCGGCAACTCTAGCCTTTATCTTTGTGCAAATGTTGCCTGTAATCCATGGCTTCTGGTTGGGGTATCTACGTACAGTCACTGTGTGGACAACGTCATCGATGCACTTATTGATGAAGCCAATGACTGATGTTGTGTACTCCTCAATGCCATCGAAGGAATCTGGAGGAATCCCGGAATATATTCCAGTATTGTATACCCGTGGTGGTAGATGCCGTTTAAGATTAGGGAGGACCATTAAAAAAAATTATGAGCATTGGCTTATTTCTATTACAGTACATTGGATGACTCTCATTAATATTCCATTCAAAGTCAAAGTCACCATTATTAGTCAGTTGTACGACCAAATGCCTTCAACTGAAATGTGTCTTCCGCATTTAACCCAACCCCTCTGAATCAGAGAAGTGCGGGGGGCTGCCTTAATCGACATCCACGTCTTCGGGCGCCCGGGGAACAGTGGGTTGTTGCCAGCCTCAACAGGGGCAGAACGACAGATTTTTACTTTGTCAGCTCGGGGATTCGAACATGCAACCCTCCGGTTACAATTCCAACGCTCAAACCACTAGGCTACCTGCCGCCCCTGGAAAGCAGGTCTATGTAACATTGATAGGTTTAGGCTACTACATGATACTCAAATGTACCTTAACTCATCATGAGGCTGGCAACAACCTAGCCTACAAACGAAGGTTTACAACGTAGGTGCACAGGTCGAAAAACATTTTTGTAATCAAGTTGACAGACAGTGACACATTCAATATCACCTTGCACTCTCTTGCTTGCATCTAACTGATATATGGTGTAATCTTTAGTCCAACGAGAGTTTCAATTTGAGAAATTCAGGTATGTTTATCCCCCGTTTCATTCCATTTGCTTCCGTTTCAGAAACATTTTAACAGAATCGGCGGAATGAATTCACCCCCAAACACTGTTCACTTTCATAACAGTCACATACGAACCACATCTCTTTGCTTGTTGTATAATTCCTTCTCGCATCTACGCGCTATTCTGTGACCAGGTGGAAAAAAACTTTCCAAGCCAAACCTTCATACCATAACTGCTAACAACCTACACCAAATTAACTAACGTCATAGTCAACATACACTACCGTTCAATAGTTTGGGGTCACTTAGAAATGTCCTTGTTTTTGAAAGAAAAGCCAATTTTTTTGTCCATTAAAATAACATCAAATTGATCAGAAATACAGTGTAGACATTGTTAATGTTGTAAATGTCAATTGTTGCTGGAAACGGATGATTTTTAATGGAATATCTACATAGGCGTACAGAGGCCCATTATCAGCAACCATCACTCCTTTGTTTCAATGGCACGTTGTGTTAGCTAATCCAAGTTTATCATTTTAAAAGGCTAATTGATCATTTGAAAACCCTTTTGCAATTATGTTAGCACAGCTGAAAACTCTTGTTCTGATTAAAGCCTTCTGTAGACTAGCTGAGTATCTGGAACATCAGCATGTGTGGGTTCGATTACAGGCTCAAAATGGCCAGAAACAAAGGCCTTTCTTCTGAAACTCATCAGTCTATTCTTGTTCTGAGAAATTAAGGCTCCAAGCCATGCGACAAATTGCCAAGAAACTGAAGATCTCGTACAACGCTGTGTACTACTCCCTTCACAGAACAGCACAAATTGGCTCTAACCAGAATAGAAAGTGGAGTGGGAGGCCCCAGTGCACCGCTAGGTTGCTAACCAGCAGAGCTTGTGACTTCACGCTCCAGACCGGACACTGGGGGCCTGGCTACAGTATAACGGATAAACATGCTGACTAGACCGATCACATTCGCGGGCATCTGCGTAGCCACACGCTATAATAGAACTGGGTTCTATTTCAGATGCTCTTGACATGCTGCAAGTCCCATCTCTCCCATCTACTCATTGGTTTTCACGCATACTAACCCATGTGAGTGATTGAAAGGTGAATGAGGAGAGATTAAAGAAAACGAACTAAAAACTGACTAGGTTTGCCTTTTCATCTGTGGATTAATTGTCTGAGTAGAAAACACACAACTTTGTATGACCCCCCCACACCCAAAAAAGGACCTTCTGCATTTCAGGTAAAATAACACCTCAATGTTTATCTCCCAGGACAAATTAGCTAGCAACAGCAAGATAGCTAAATGTCCATGAATGTTTCATGTGTGTTTCGACCTGTCCCCAAATTAATATAGTTGCTTCACAGTTGGTTTTGGTATTTTAACCTGCGTGTCACGAACGAGTCTGGTTGGGATAGACAAAATCAACATGCGCACGATGGCGCACGCGCGAGGCTGGTTTGGTCAAGGTGTAACATTCGAACTGGAGTTGATGACAACACAATACATAAAAGACTGTGAATACACAACTTGAAGCAATCACATATTTAGCCACGGAGCACATTCTGATCGGCTATTGAGGGGCCAAAAACCTCGACACACCCAGAACTTGTTTATTTCACTAAAAACACACCCCTTTCACACCACCGCCAGCTACAGCGCCCATAATTCCAGTTGTGAAAATAGCAACAACAACAAAAAATCTCTACACACACACACCCCGCACTGCTCAAGTATCTGCAGCATATCTTTCAAAGAGTAGCGCGAGTAGCCTTTCTAGACGTCAACATTCTAACACAAAGAGAGACGCTTTATCCTCACACAGGAAACCAGACATGTGAGCGTCCCTCTGTTAGGACTAGGCAGCTCAGAAAGCCTCATTGTTATCACACACATGCATGCAAGCACTCACAAAAAGCACACAAAAGGAAACACACACACACACACTGTAGGAGTATTGTGTCCATGGACAATCCTTCCAGTGTGACTTGTCGTCTGTGATTTGTATAGACATGACATCATGGCAGCATCCCAAATGGAATCCCTATTCCCATAGGCCTCTGGTCAAAAGTAGTGCACGACGTAGAGTATAGGGTGCTATCTGGGACACAGACCATGTTCCCTTCCTGCAAGGGGAAGCTCTGGTCAATGCACTTATAGGACTGTATTTTAACACAGGATTACAAATAAAGAAACTAATGTATGTATGAAGCACAGGGAAGTAGAGCTATAACATCCTCTTTTCTAAATGTCTCTTATAATGCCTCTGGCCTCTGAAAACGGTCTCATTTTAGAGTCACCGTTCCAAGCCAAAGCTTCATACCATAACTGCTATCCGCTACATACAACCTACACCATATTAGCTAACGTCATAGTCAACATAGCTACTCTTTTCTAAACGTCTCTTATAGTGCCTCTGATAGCTGTGTCAACAATCATTGTTTTATGTTTATTCCAGACAGGATGTTTACGCACTAATCAGTCTTTTGTACTACCTGAAGAAGAAGGCCATGCTGCTAAAACGCAGAAGTTTTCAAATATTTTGTTCCATAAGAATAAAGAGTGCTTTGGTCCTCCATGTTTTAACTGTATGAAGAGGGTCTTCCTTTCTTTTTTGATGACCAATTAAACCACTTTACCACCAAGGACAACAATGAGGGTGTAAGCATCTGCCTCTGACTCCTTAACATGTTGGAGTTAATGCCTAAACTTAACCTTAACATGTTGGAGTTAATGCCTAAACTTAACCTTAACATGTTGGAGTTAATGCCTGAACTTAACCTTAACATGTTGGAGTTAATGCCTGAACTTAACCTTAACATGTTGGAGTTAATGCCTGAACTTAACCTTAACATGTTGGAGTTAATGCCTAAACTTAACCTTAACATGTTGGAGTTAATGCCTGAACTTAACCTTAACATGTTGGAGTTAATGCCTAAACTTAACCTTAACATGTTGGAGTTAATGCCTGAACTTAACCTTAACATGTTAGAGTTAATGCCTGAACTTAACCTTAACATGTTGGAGTTAATGCCTGAACTTAACCTTAACATGTTGGAGTTAATGCCTAAACTTAACCTTAACCATAAAATGTTGGAGTTAATGCCTAAACTTAACCTTAACATGTTGGAGTTAATGCCTAAACTTAACCTTAACATGTTGGAATTAATGCCTAAACTTAACCTTAACATGTTGGAGTTAATGCCTAAACTTAACCTTAACATGTTGGAGTTAATGCCTAAACTTAACATTAAACACTTGCAACAACTTCAAAATATGACGTTTGAGAAACATGGATGTGAGCCTTTGAGAGCTAGTTGCTACAGAGACCTACTATTGTACCCTAGCAACACCTCTCTTCCTGTCTACAAATACCTACTACTGTACCCTAGCAACACCTCCCTTCCTATTTACAGAGACCTACTATTGTACCCTAGCAACAGCTCCCTATCTATCTACAGAGAACTACTAACATACCCTAGAAACAGCTCCCTATCTATCTACAGAGAACTACTAACATACCCTAGAAACAGCTCCCTATCTATCTACAGAGAACTACTAATACACCCTAGAAACAGCTCCCTATCTATCTACAGAGAACTACTAATATACCCTAGAAACAGCTCCCTATCTATCTACACAGACCTACTAATATACCCTAGAAACACCTCCCTATCTATCTACAGAGAACTACTAATATACCCTAGAAACAGCTCCCTATCTATCTACAGAGAACTACTATCATACCCTAGAAACAGCTCCCTATCTATCTACAGAGAACTACTAATATACCCTAGAAACAGCTCCCTATCTATCTACAGAGAACTACTATTGTACCCTAGAAACAGCTCCCTATCTATCTACAGAGACCTACTAATATACCCTAGAAACAGCTCCCTATCTATCTACAGAGAACTACTATTGTACCCTAGCAACAGCTACCTATCTATCTATAGAGAACTACTATTGTACCCTAGCAACACCTATCTAAAGAAGTACTATTGTACTTTAACAACACCTATCTACAGAGACCTACTATTGTACCTTAACAACACCTATCTACAGAGACCTACTATTGTACCCTAGCAACACCTATCTACAAAGACCTACTATTGTACCCTAGCAACACCTATCTACAAAGACCTACTATTGTACCTTAACAACACCTATCTACAGAGACCTACTATTGTACCCTAGCAACACCTATCTACAGAGACATACTATTGTACCCTAGCAACACCTATCTAAAGAAGTACTATTGTACTTTAACAACACCTATCTACAGAGACCTACTATTGTACCCTAGCAACACCTATCTACAGAGACATACTATTGTACCCTAGCAACACCTATCTAAAGAAGTACTATTGTACTTTAACAACACCTATCTACAGAGACCTACTATTGTACCCTAGCAACACCTATCTACAAAGACCTACTATTGTACCTTAACAACACCTATCTACAAAGACCTACTATTGTACCCTAGCAACACCTATCTAAAGACCTACTATTGTACCCTAGCAACACCTATCTACAAAGACCTACTATTGTACCTTAACAACACCTATCTACAGAGACCTACTATTGTACCCTAGCAACACCTATCTACAGAGACATACTATTGTACCCTAGCAACACCTATCTAAAGACCTACTATTGTAGCCTAGCAACACCCATCTACAGAGACCTACTGCTGTACCCTAACACCTTCTATCTACCAATGCCTATTATTGTAGCCTAGCAACACCTATCTACAGATACCTACTTCTGTATCCTAGCAACACCCATCTACAGAGACAACACCTCCACCTATTGTCATATCCTGTCAATAAACCCACAGTCTGGCTTTTTGATAGATTCACCCACAACATACCTTCTAAAGTCAATCTGCAGTACATGGCGTGGGGACCCCAGCCGTCCATCTCACATGAGTAAGTCTCCGCTCTCTTTTTTGCCAACCGTGATGGTTTCTGTGTGGATTTATCTGACGTTTCATTGGATCTAAATTGCTGTCATGTACCCGCCCACTGGCTCCTCTCTGTTCCTCCTGTTTGAACTCTGCCCTGGATTCCTATGGTTTACCCCCTCCCTGTGTTCTTTCCAGACCAAATGCAACTTGCCCTTGATCTTCAACGCCTGAATAACATGGTCTCTCCTCTGATGTCCTTATCCCTGGCTGCTCATCGTGCATCCTACGTAGACGTTGTTACCTGCATCGTGGCTCACGTTGTAACTGGTCTGTCAACTATACTACTGGTAGCAACATTAACTTTGTCTGGTCTCACTTGCGCCCTGCTCCCAATTTATCATCTCCTACTGTGAACCCCGACTGCCTACACCCTTTTCAGCCACTATCCATGAACCCGATGAACTAGCTGGACTCACCCGATGAACTAGCTGGACTCACCCGATGAACTAGCTAGACTCACCCGATGAACTAGCTGACTAACCCGGTGAAATAGCTAGACTCACCTGATGAGTAGTGGAGTAGGTGGAAAGTTAAGTTCCTCGGCGTACACATCATGGACAAACTGAAATGGTCCATCCACACAGACAGCGTGGTGAAGAAGGTGCAACGGCGCCTCTTCAACATCAGGAGGCTGAAGAAATTTGGCTTGTCACCAAAAACACTCACAAACTTTTACAGATGCACAATCGAGAGCATCCTGTCGGGCTGTATCACCGCCTGGTACGGAAACTGCTCCGCCCACAACCGTAAGGCTCTCCAGAGGGTAGTGAGGACTGCACAACGTATCACTGGGGGCAAACTACCTGAACTCCAGGACACCTACACCACCCGATGTCACAGGAAGGCCAAAAAGATCACCAAGGACAACAACCACCCGAGCCACTGCCTGTTCACCCCGCTATCATCCAGAAGGCGAGGTCAGTACAGGTGCATCAAAGCTGGGACCGAGAGACTGAAAAACAGCTTTTATCTCAAGGCCATCAGACTAGTAAACAGCCATCACTAACATTGAGTGGCTGCTGCCAACATACTGACTCAAGCCACTTTAATAATAAAAAATGTGATGTAATAAATGTATCACTAGCCACTTTAAACAATGCCACTTTATATAATGTTTACATATCCTACATTACTCAACTCATATGTATATACTGTACTCTATACCATCTACTGCATCTTGCCTATGCCGTTCGGCCATCACTCATCCATATATTTAGTGCTACGGGGCGATAGTCATTTAGCTCAGTTACCTTAGCTGTTCCATCATAAGGTCTGTTTATAAATACTGAGCTGTTCCATCATCAGGTCTGTTTATAAATACTGAGCTGTTCCACCATTAGGTCTGTTTATAAATACTGAGCTGTTCCATCATAAGGTCTGTTTATAAATACTGAGCTGTTCCATCATAAGGTCTGTTTATAAATACTGAGCTGTTCCATCATAAGGTCTGTTTATGAATACTGAGCTGTTCCATCATAAGGTATGTTTATAAATACTGAGCTGTTCCATCATAAGGTCTGTTTATAAATACTGAGCTGTTTCACCATAAGGTCTGTTTATAAATACTGAGCTGTTCCATCATAAGGTCTGTTTATAAATACTGAGCTGTTCCATCATAAGGTATGTTTATAAATACTGAACTGTTCCATCATAAGGTCTGTTTATAAATACTGAGCTGTTCCATCATAAGGTCTGTTTATAAATGCTGAGCTGTTCCACCATAAGGTCTGTTTATAAATACTGAGCTGTTCCATCATAAGGTATGTTTATAAATACTGAGCTGTTCCATCATAAGGTCTGTTTATAAATACTGAGCTGTTTCACCATAAGGTCTGTTTATAAATACTGAGCTGTTCCATCATAAGGTCTGTTTATAAATACTGAGCTGTTCCATCATAAGGTATGTTTATAAATACTGAGCTGTTCCATCATAAGGTCTGTTTATAAATACTGAGCTGTTCCATCATAAGGTCTGTTTATAGCTATTGAGCTGTTCCATCATAAGGTCTGTTTATAGCTATTGAGCTGTTCCATCATAAGGTCTGTTTATAGCTATTGAGCTGTTCCATCATAAGGTCTGTTTATAAATACTGAGCTGTTCCATCATAAGGTCTGTTTATAAATACTGAGCTGTTCCATCATAAGGTCTGTTTATAAATACTGAGCGGTTCCATCATAAGGTCTGTTTATAAATAATGAGCTGTTCCATCATAAGGTCTGTTTATAAATACTGAGCTGTTCCGTCATAAGGTCTGTTTATAAATACTGAGCTGTTCCATCATAAGGTCTGTTTATAAATACTGAGCTGTTCCATCATAAGGTCTGTTTATAAATACTGAGCTGTTCCATCATAAGGTCTGTTTATAAATACTGAGCTGTTCCATCATAAGGTCTGTTTATAAATACTGAGCTGTTCCATCATAAGGTCTGTTTATAAATACTGAGCTGTTCCATCATAAGGTCTGTTTATAAATACTGAGCTGTTCCATCATAAGGTCTGTTTATAAATACTGAGCTGTTCCATCATAAGGTCTGTTTATAAATACTGAGCTGTTCCATCATAAGGTCTGTTTATAAATCCTGAGCTGTTCCATCATAAGGTCTGTTTTTTCTTTAGCTCTCATAAAGAAATAGCTTCATCTCTGTGTCCCAAATGGAACCCTCTCTGTAGGCGTCACTCTGGTCAAAAGTAGTGCACTATGTAGGAAATAAGGTGCCATTTTGGCTACACAAATTCTGTCTGTATCACAAGGAAAAGAGGAACAACGTGTTGGTGTCCTTGAGCTCGACCCCCAGATGTGCCTTTAAGATAAGGCCTAACCAACAGTGCAATTTCTAAGTAAAAAAAAAGGTATTAGGTGAACAATAGATAAGTAAAGGAATAAAACAACAGTAAAAAAGGCAGGCTATATACAGTAGAGGGGCTATATACAGTAGAGAGGCTATATACAGTAGAGGGGCTATATACAGTAGAGGCTATATACAGTAGAGGGGCTATATACAGTAGAGGGGCTATATACAGTAGAGAGGCTATATACAGTAGAGGGGCTATATACAGTAGAGGGGCTATATACAGTAGAGGGGTTATATACAGTAGAGAGGCTATATACAGTAGAGAGGCTATATACAGTAGCGAGGCTATATACAGTAGCGAGGCTATATACAGTAGAGGGGCTATATACAGTAGAGGGGCTATATACATTAGAGAGGCTATATACAGTAGAGGGGCTATATACAGTAGAGAGGCTATATACAGTAGAGGGGCTATATACAGTAGAGAGGCTATATACAGTAGAGGGGCTATATACAGTAGAGGGCTATATACAGTAGAGAGGCTATATACAGTAGCAAGGCTATATACAGTAGAGAGGCTATATACAGTAGAGGCGCTATATACAGTAGAGGGGCTATATACAGTAGAGAGGCTATATACAGTAGCGAGGCTATACACAGTAGAGAGGCTATATACAGTAGAGGCTATATACAGTAGAGAGGCTATATACAGTAGAGAGGCTATATACAGTAGAGAGGCTATATACAGTAGAGAGGCTATTTACAGTACAGAGGCTATAACGGTAGAGAGGCTATAACGGTAGAGAGGCTATATACAGTAGAGGCTATATACAGTAGTGAGGCTATATACAGTAGAGAGGCTATATACAGTAGTGAGGCTATATACAGTAGAGAGGCTATATACAGTAGAGGGGCTATATACAGTAGCGAGGCTATATACAGTAGAGGCTATATACAGTAGAGAGGCTATATACAGTAGAGAGGCTATATACAGTAGCGAGGCTATATACAGTAGAGAGGCTATATACAGTAGTGAGGCTATAACAGTAGAGAGGCTATATACAGTAGCGAGGCTATATACAGTAGCGAGGCTATATACAGTAGAGGCTATATACAGTAGAGAGGCTATATACAGTAGCGAGGCTATATACAGTAGAGAGGATACATACAGTAGAGAGGCTATATACAGTAGAGAGGCTATATACAGTAGAGAGGCTATAACAGTAGAGAGGCTATACAGTGGGGCAAAAAAGTATTTAGTCAGCCACCAATTGTGCAAGTTCTCTAACTTAAAAAGATGAGAGAGGCCTGCAATTTTCATCATAGGTACACTTCAACTATGACAGACAAAATGAGGAAAACAAATCCAGAAAATCACATTGTAGGATTTTTTATGAATTTATTTGCAAATTATGGTGGAAAATAAGTATTTGGTCACATACAAACAAGCAAGATTTCTGGCTCTCACAGACCTGTAACTTCTTCTTTAAGAGGCTCCTCTGTCCTCCACTCGTTACCTGCATTAATGGCACCTGTTTGAACTTGTTATCAGTATAAAGACACCTGTCCACAACCTCAAACAGTCACACTCCAAACTCCACTATGGCCAAGACCAAAGAGCTGTCAAAGGACACCAGAAACAAAATTGTAGACCTGCACCAGGTTGGGAAGACTGAATCTGCAATAGGTAAGCAGCTTGGTTTGAAGAAATCAACTGTGGGAGCAATTATGAGGAAATGGAAGACATACAAGACCACTGATAATCTTCCTCGATCTGGGGCTCCACGCAAGATCTCACCCGTGGGTCAAAATGATCACAAGAACGGTGAGCAAAAATCCCAGAACCACACGGGGACCTAGTGAATGACCTGCAGAGAGCTGGGACCAAAGTAACAAAGCCTACCATCAGTAACACACTACGCCGCCAGGGACTCAAATCCTGCAGTGCCAGACGTGTCCCCCTGGTTAAGCCAGTACATGTTCAGGCCCGTCTGAAGTTTGCTAGAGAGCATTTGGATGATCCAGATGAGGATTGGGAGAATGTCATATGGTCAGATGAAACCAAAATAGAACTTTTTGGTAAAAACTCAACTCGTCGTGTTTGGAGGACAAAGAATGCTGAGTTGCATCCAAAGAACACCATACCTACTGTGAAGCATGGGGGTGGAAACATCATGCTTTGGGGCTGTTATTCTGCAAAGGGACCAGGACGACTGATCCGTGTAAAGGAAAGAATGAATGGGGCCATGTATCGTGAGATTTTGAGTGAAAACCTCCTTCCATCAGCAAGGGCATTGAAGATGAAACGTGGCTGGGTCTTTCAGCATGACAATGATCCCAAACACACCGCCGAACGAAGGAAGAAGCATTTCAAGGTCCTGGAGTGGCCTAGCCAGTCTCCAGATCTCAACCCCATAGAAAATCTTTGGAGGAGTTGAAAGTCCGTGTTGCCCAGCGACAGCCCCAAAACATCACTGCTCTAGAGGAGATCTGCATGGAGGAATGGGCCAAAATACCAGCAACAGTGTGTGAAAACCTTGTGAAGACTTACAGAAAACGTTTGACCTCTGTCATTGCCAACAAAGGGTATATAACAAAGTATTGAGATAAACTTTTGTTATTGACCAAATACTTATTTTCCACCATAATTTGCAAATAAATAAATTTAAAATCCTACAATGTGATTTTCTGGATTTCTTTTTCTCATTTCGTCTGTCATAGTTGAAGTGTACCTATGATGAAAATTACAGGCCTCTCTCATCTTTTTAAGTGAGAGAACTTGCACAATTGGTGGCTGACTAAATACTTTTTTGCCCCACTGTATACAGTAGCGAGGTTATATACAGTAGCGAGGCTATATACAGCAGCGAGGCTATAACAGCAGCGAGGCTACATGCAGTAGCGAGGCAATATTCAGTAGCGAGGCAATATACAGTAGCGAGGCTATAACAGTAGGGAGGCTATATACAGGCACCGTTTAGTCGGGCTGATTGAGGTAGTTTGTACAGTTGAAGTCGGAAGTTTACATACACCTTAGCCAAATACATTTAAACTAATTTTTTTAGTCCTTTTTTAGTTGGTGCGTTTTGTTCAGTAATCCACCTGTTCAAAGGTGTTCAAACATGCAGACAAATAAATAGTCTAACCCAGTCCAGTCCAAACAGTAACCCAGTCCAGTCCTAACAGCAAACCAGTCTATTTCAGTCTAGCTTTTACAGTAACCCAGTCTAACCCAGTCCTAACAGTAACCCATTCTAACCCAATCCCAGCCCTAACTGTAACCCAGTCAAGCCCAAACAGTAACCCAGTCAAGCCCTAACAGTAACCCAGTCAAGCCCTAACAGTAACCCAGTCCAGCCCTAACAGTAACCCAGTATAATCCAGTCCAGCCCTAACAGCAAACCAGTCTATTTCAGTCTAGCTTTTACAGTAACCCAGTCTAACCCAGTCCTAACAGTAACCCATTCTAACCCAATCCCAGCCCCAACAGTAACCCAGTGTAACCTAGTCCAGTCCTAACAGTAACCAAGTCTAACCCAGTCAAGTCTTGACAGTAATCCAGTCCAGTCTTGACAGCAACCCAGTCTAGCCATAACATAAACCCAGTCTAATCCATTCTAGCCTTTACAATAACCCAGTCTAACCCAGTCCAGCCCTAACAGTAAACCAGTCTAACCGAGTCCAGCCCTAACAGTAACCGGGTCTAACCCAATCCAGCTCTAACAGTAACCCAGTGTAACCCAGTCAGGTCCTGGTAATCCATCTGGCCCTGCGGCCTTGTGAATGCTGACCTGTTTAAAGGTCTTACTCACATCGGATACGGAGAGCGTGATCACACAGTCGTCTGGAACAGCTGATGCTCTCATGCATGTTTCAGTGTTACTTGCCTCGCTCGTCTGGTAGGCTCGTGTCACTGGGCAGCTCTCTGCTGTGCTTCCCTTTGTAGTCTGTAATAGTTTGCAAGTCCTGCCACATCCGACGAGCGTCGGAGCCGGTGTAGTACAATTCAATCTTAGTCCTGTATTGACGCTTTGCCTGTTTGATAGTTCGTCAGAGGGCATAGCGAGTTTTCTTATAAGCTTCCAGGTTAGAGTCCCCCTCCTTGAAAGCGGCAGCTCTAGCATTTAGCTCAGTGCTGATGTTTCCTGTAATCCATGGCTTCTGGTTGGGGTATGTACGTACAGTCACTGTGGGGACGACGTCACTTATTGATGAAGCCAGTGACTGATGTGGTGTACTCCTCAATGTCATCGGATGAATCCCAGAACATATTCCAGTCTGTGCTGCAAAACAGTCCTGTAGCTTAGTATCTGCTTCATCTGACCACTTCTTTATTGACCAAGTCACTGGTGCTTCCTGCTTTAGTTTTTGCTTGTAAGCAGGAATCAGGAGGATAGAAATATGGTCAGATTTGCCAAATGGAGGGTGAGGGAGAGCTTTGTTCAAGTCTCTGTGTGTGGCGTAAAGGTGGTCTAGAGTTTTTTTCCTTCTGGTTGCACATTTAACATGCTGATAGAAGTTAGGTCAAACAGATTTTAGTTTCCCTGCATTAAAGAACCCGGCCACTAGGAGTGCAGCCTCTGGATGAGTGTTTTCCTGTTTGCTTATGGCCATAAACAGCTCATTGAGTGGCAGCATCGGTCTGCTGCGGTATACAGACAGCTACGAAAAATATAGATGAAAACTCTCTTGGTAAATAGTGTGGTCTACAGCTTATCATGAGATACTCTACCTCAGGCGAGCAAAACCTTGAGACTTCCTTAGATTTCGCGCACAAGTTGTTGTTTACAAATATACATAAGCACATTCTGATTTGATCAGTGATATTTAACACCTGCTGTTTGCAACAAGATTTTATCCAAAGCGATTTACAGTCATGCATGCATACAATTTTATGAATTGGTGGTCCTGGGAATCATATCCACTACTCTGGCGTTACAAGCTCCATGCTGTACCAACAGAGGACCACTAAATTATAATGCAAATTATCTTTATGGAAATTACATTGATATGCCCACAGGAAATAGATGTGAAGTTTTAACTAAACGTCTTTGTGGTGACTACTAGTTGTATTAAGTGCTCCCATTGAGTTAGATCTCATTTAAGATTTTAGACTTGTTTTTGGAATTGAATACATTTCCAACATCTCCATGGCGTGTGTTTCAGTCTGTGTGTTCATAAAGAAAGACCCCTGTGAAGGCTGCCTTCACGTAAAGTCCTTTAAAAAATATATTTTTATAGGAAACTTAACAGTTGAAAAAGGTTGTCAAGGCAAGACTAGCTGGCATGGCAACAAGCTGGAACGATCGCAAAACTGACACTCAGTCTAAGGTACTATACGTCTAAATGAAAGACATCACAATGGTCTTTATTTTCTGTAATAAATCATAGATTGTTAAGTTACCATTTATTTAAACATTAAAGACAAAACAGCTCTGATTAATCTAAAAAGCTAAGCAGAGATCACTCAATAGGTAAAGCTCTTTCACCTCCTCATTACTCTTCGACACATTTCAACACAAGGCGGCAGGGTAGCCTAGTGGTTAGAGCGTTGGACTAGTAACCCGAAAGGTTGCAAGTTCAATTCCCCGAGCTGACAAGGTACAAATCTGTCGTTCTGCCCCCTGAACAAGGCAGTTAACCCACTGTTCCTAGGCCGTCATTGAAAATAAGAAGTTGTTCTTAACTTGCCTAGTAAAATAAAGGTAAAAAAAAAAAATTATAACTTAAAAAAAATAATAATCCCCAGTGGAATACTTTCTAATAAAGACATTTAGTAAAAGTATGAATGGTATCACAAAATTTTCATCATACACTCAAAAAAACATGACTGATTCCCATTGAAGTAATTAATATCCATGATTTCAAGACGTAAACAGTGCAATAAATATGTAAACAGTACATGTGAGGGGCATCCCAGGAGTGCTATGTAGTACTGCTCAGTGTACAGTATAGGAACTAGTGATGAATGAATAATGCTATCCACCCCTCATCTCACCTGAGTCACTAGGCACCAAACAGAAGAAATGGACTGAAACAGGGAGGGACTCCCTGAACGTGTCCCATAAGAAACACTTGTTTTCAGTTATAAAACGTTTCACTACTGTGTGCAGCACTAAGTCCCTCGTGATCAGGAAAGAATACAGAACAGTATTCAGTATTCAGCCTACATTACACAACGAATGACTGACAAACTGAGAATCTGACAATAGCCGTAATTAAAAAGGGTATTCCTGAATGAAACACACACACACACACACACACGCATAAATGTTGATATGTACTTATCTTTGCCTTTACACTTACTAGTATTGGTTTTGCAGACAGCTGGTGTTTGAAGGTTTCTCTTGTACAGTGATTGTGCTAGTTGATTTATCTACTGTGTGTTTTGTGGAAGTGTGTATTGTGACAGTGTCTATTGTGACAGTGTCTATTGTGGCAGTGTGTATTGTGACAGTGTCTAGTGTGGCAGTGTGTACTGTGGCAGTGTGTATTGTGTCAGTGTGTATTGTGTCATTGTGTATTGTGACAGTGTGTATTGTGACAGTGTGTATTGTGTCAGTGCGTATTGTGACAGTGTGTATTGTGGTATTGTGACAGTGTCTATTGTGGCAGTGTGTACTGTGGCAGTGTGTATTGTGACAGTGTCTACTGTGGCAGTGCGTATTGTGACAGTGCGTATTGTGACAGTGTTTTAACTCCAACCCTGTTCCTGGAGAGCTACCCTCCTGTAGGTTATCTAACACACCTGATTCTAATGATTAGCTGGTTGATCAGCTGAATCGGGTTAGTTACAACTGGGGTTGGAGCAAAAACCTACAAGAGGGACCAGGGTTGGAGAGCCCTGATCTGGATAGTAAGATATACAGTGTGGACATACCCTTTTGTAGTGGACAGACTACTGTAGTGGACGGACAGACTACTGTAGTGGACAGACTATTATAGTGGACAGACCCCTTGACTTTTTCCACATTTTGTTACGTTACAGCCTTATCCTAAAATGTATTTTTTTTTAAATTCCCCTCATCAATCTACACACAATTCCTCATAATGACAGTGAAAACAGGTTTTTAGAAATGTTTGAAGATGTATCAAAAATAAAAATCTTATTTACATAAGTATTCAGCCCCCTTGCTATAAGACTCGAAATTGAGCTCAGGTTTATCCTGTTTCCATTGAAAGCATTTCAATATAAGGTAGGCAGGCACACACCTGTCTATATAAAGTCACACAGTTGACAGTGCATTTCAGAGCAAAAACCAAGCCATGAGGTCGAAGGAATTGTCCGTACAGCTCCGAGACAGGATTCTGTTGAGGCACAGATCTGGGGAAGGGTACCAAAAAAATGTCTGCAGCATTGAAGGTCCCAAAGAACACAGTGGCCTTCATCATTCTTAAATGCAAGCTGTTTGGAACCACCAAGACTCTTCCTAGAGCTGGCCGCCCGGCCAAACTGAGCAATCAGGAGAGAAGGGCCTTGGTCAGGGAGGTGACCAAGAACCTTATGGTCACTCTGACAGAGCTCCAGAGTTCCTCTGTGGAGATGGGAGAACATTCCAGAAGGACAACCATCTCTGCAACACTCCACCAATCAGGCCTTTATGGTAAAGTGGCCAGACGGAAGCCACTCCTCAGTAAAAGGCACATGACAGCCCACTTGGAGTTTGATAAAAAGGCACCTAAAGACTCTCAGACCATGAGAAACAAGATTCTCTGGTCTGATAAAACCAATATTGAACTCGTTGGCCTGAATGCCAAGTGGCACGTCTGGAGGAATCCTGGCACAATCCCTACGGTGAAGCTTGGTGGTGGCAGCATCATGCTGTGGGGATGTTTTTCAGCGGCAGGGACTGGGAGACTAGTCAAGATCGAGGGAAAGATGAACAGAGGAAAGTACAGAGATCCTTGATGAAAACCTGCTCCAGATCGCTCAGGACCTCAGACTGGGGTGAAGGTTCACCTTCCAACAGGACAACGACCCTAAGCACACAGCCAAGACAACACAGGAGTGGCTTCGGGACAAGTATCTGAAGGTCCTTGAGTGGCCCAGCCAGAGCCTGGACTTGAACCCGATCGAACATCTCTGAAACCCCCACAAAAAATTGTTGTGCAGCGACGCTCCCCATCCAACCTGACAGAGCTTGAGAGGGATCTGCAGAGAAGAATGGGAGAAACTTCCCAAATACAGGTGTGCCAAGCTTGTAGCGACATACCCAAGAAGACTCGATGATGTAATCGCTGCCAAAGGTGCTTCAACAAAGTACTGAGTAAAGGGTCTGAATACTTATGAAACATTTCTAAATAACAGTTTTTGCTTTGTCATTATGGGGTATTGTGATGTCATTATGGGGTATTGTGATGTCATTATGGGGTATTGTGTTTAGATTGATGAGAGGAAAAAAAAAACCCAGACTGAATCAATTTTAGAACAAAGCTTTAAACGTAACAAAATGTGGAAAAAGTCAAGGGATCTTAATAGCTTCCAAAGGCACCGTAGTCTTCTGTAATGGACATCCTGTAGACAGTGGACATAGCCTACTGTAGTGGACATAGCTAGGTAGGCAGACCGCTAGGTAACATCAGTGGTCCATAGACATCCGTTCTAGTTCATCCATCCAGTCACAGGGACAGTCCTCTTCAAAGTCTCTGAGAATAAGACATGGTATTGTTAGAAAACAGGGAAGCGTATGAATCAAGCTCCTCGTGGATCCCCCCCATGTCCATGTCATCTTATTCATTGTGATTTAAAGTACACAACTGATCCTAAATCAGCACTCCTACTCTGAACCATACATCCCCAATTTAAAGAATAAAGGGGAATATTCACAGAATGGATGGGTATTGGACTGGTCAATATGTTCCCACTGAAACATTAGCTATTTACCTCATTCAATGCATCAGATGGACCAATACTTGCCCTACCAAGCAAAAAGGCAGTAACTGCTCATAGCGTGGAACTGAGGAAAAATGGCTTTTATTTACCTGGGTTTCACGGTAACATTATACTTTTAATGCTAACATGTCCCCCATGTTCTCCAAAACACAATAGAATAGAGGCAGGATACTTGTCCACATGATTAAACATTTGTATTTAGTGTATCAAAAATGACATCAACACATTTTTTCGACCAAATAATCAGTTACTGCCTTTTTGCTTGTTAGGGCAGTATAGTCTAATGGTTATACTACTTTCTACTCTCTGTCTATCCCAAAGGAGACCCTATTCTCTTCATAGTGTACAGGCCCCTGGTCAAAAGTAGTGCACTATATGGGGAATAGGGTTCCACCTGGGGATACACCTTATGTCTGGCCTGGCAAAATGGGCTTCCAGGAGGACTCACGTATCCTCGTCGTCAGAGCGTGGCTTCAGCCGTTCTTCATCCTCTGTGTGTCCAGCTGTCGGTCCGTCTGTGTCGTCCCTTCCTCCCCGGGACAGGGGACCTACCAGAGGGTCTTCACCTGGGGGGAGAGGGACACGTTTCAAAATCACACCCTTTACCCTTATGTAGTGTGGGACAAGGCCCTGTTCCCTACATTCTAGGGCCCTACTTTGGACCCAATAAATCAGTGCCTAGTCCTAGAATCATGTACACTGAGTATATAAAAGTATATAAAACATTAAGAACACCTTAACAGAACAGCCTCAATTCGTCAGGGCAATGGACTCTACAAGGTGTCGAAAGCGTTCCACAGGGATGCTGGACCATGTTGACTCCAATGCTTCACATAGTTGTGTCAAGTCGGCTGGATTTGGGTGGGGGAACCATTCTTGATACACACGGGAAAGTGCGGCAGGTAGCCTAGTGGTTAGAGCGTTGGACTAGTAACCGAGAGGTTGCAAGATCGAATCCCCGAGCTGACAAGGTAAAAATCTGTCGTTCTGCCCCTGAACAAGGCAGTTAATCCACTGTTCCTAGGCCGTCATTGTAAATGAATGATAGTGACATTTAACCACGGGGTAGCCAATCTTATCTTTGTGAATCCTTAATGGGGCGGTGGGACACACACACACCGTCAGTTGTAATCCTTCAAAATTATCTGTGAAGGCTTTTGCCGCATCTAGTAGTGCCAGGGTTTCAGCTCCTCACGTACCTGCTCTGAGTCGCAGTATCTTACAACAACTGCCAGACGTGGAATGTCGTTCACATCAAGAGCCAAACTAAACAGTAAAAAATGAAAAAAAAAACTAAACTTAAACAAAAAAGATGTTTTAACCCTACAGTGTGCTGCTCCTTGACATTTTCAACCATCTCGGGAAACGCACCTTTCAACAGTTCTGGCAGACACAGTCTTTTATCTTTGAAATGATTGGGTCTTTGTTGGGCAAACCATCACATAAAAGCCTGCGAACTACTGAGGAAATCCTTGTTGATATATTTGCCTATTAGTAAATGTTTTTTTTTTTCTTCATGTTTAGCAATGCACTGCGATAACTTGTAGTTCCCCTCTGTAGTTGTTTTTTACCAATTCATGTAGACTTGATTCCTTCAGCCTTGTCCGTCTCAAGTTTTTCTCATGTCTCGTTTGTAAACAACGTCGTACACTTGACAACAGTTTTAAAACCGAGAGCGCAAACAAACCGGTCCTTCAGTAACACAAATCCATATTCCTTTGTCCAAGAGGCAATAGATGAGCGGACATCGGTCTTATTTTTCTTTGCTGATGACATTTTACATCCTGAACTTTTCAAAATAAAAGACTTGCTAGCTGCTAGCCATGTGAAAACGAATCTCTCCTCTTTTTGAATTTGGCGGGAGAGGCAAGTCGTCTCTCTGAACCAATAATATGAAAACTCCTGCAAAATCTTGACAGCTGTGCTTTCAACTTTGTGGCAACAGTTCGGGGAAGGCCCTTTCCTGTTTCAGCATGACAATGCCCCCTGTACACAAAGCGAGGTCCATACAGTTTGTCGAGATCGGTGTGAAAGAACTTGACTGGCCTGCACAGAGGCCTGACCTCAACCCCATCGAACACCTTTGGGATGAATTGGATCGCTGACTGTGAGCCAGACCTAATCCCACAACATCAGTGCCCGACCTCACTAATGCTCTTGTAGCTGAATGGAAGCAAGTCCACACAGTAATGTTCCAACATCTAGTGGAAAGCCTTCCCAGAAGAGTAGAGGCTGTTATAGCAGCAAAAGGGGGGACCAACTCCATATTAATGCCTATGATTTTGAAATTAGATTTTTTTTCGACGAGCAGGTGTCCACACACTTTTGGTCATGTAGTGTATGACTTTTGGTCGCAGTTGTAAATGAGAACTTGTTCTCAACTTGCCTACCTGGTTAAATAAAGGTGAAATAAAAAAAATAAAACTTCATAGCTTCAAATAGCAGTGGTAGAACCTTACAGCAAGTCATAACAGTAGAGACGGAAGCAAACGGAAGAGTTGTAACCGCGTCTTTCACTAATAGGATGTCGAGAGATCTGCATCACATGGGAAGTCATACATCAATCATCTATTACAATACCTTCAATCAGAAATAAGGATTAGGCATGGACGACCAGCCATGTGGTAGACAAGTACATTATACTGTAAATGCTTTTCTGGTAATATTTCCCTCTAAGCAGGACCTACCTTCTGCGTGAATGGAGTAGGTTCTGAAAGCGGTGCTGAGCTGGGCTTTCTCTAACAGTCTGAGTAGTTTCTCTGGTGGACTCCTGTCCCATCGTTTTCGCTCTCTGTTCTCTACAGAATTAATAGGACATATTGACATTTTATTTTATTGAAAGGTGAAATCTGAGGGCAAGGACTCAAATGTTCGTGGACGCTGCAGTGACTCATCACTTCTCAAATGTTTTATTGCAAATATATACTGTGGATGTTCATTCTTCGCTGTTTTAGTGCACCGGGATATCCTGCGATGTTCGTATGACGACAACGTTACTTTCTCGTATGTTTCAGAGAGTTTACCGATCTATGAGTGTGTCAAGCATTGTTTCAGTACCTACCTATGGGTGTGTCAAGCATTGTTTCAGTACCTGAATAGGGGTGTGTCAAGCATTGTTTCAGTACCTACCTATGGGTGTGTCAAGCATTGTTTCAGTACCTATCTATGAGTGTGTCAAGCATTGTTTCAGTACCTACCTATGGGTGTGTCAAGCATTGTTTCAGTACCTGAATAGGGGTGTGTCAAGCATTGTTTCAGTACCGGAGTAGGGGTGTGTCAAGCATTGTTTCAGTACCTATCTATGGGTGTGTCAAGCATTGTTTCAGTACCTGAATAGGGGTGTGTCAAGCATTGTTTCAGTACCTATCTATGGGTGTGTCAAGCATTGTTTCAGTACCTGAATAGGGGTGTGTCAAGCATTGTTTCAGTACCAATCTATGGGTGTGTCAAGCATTGTTTCAGTACCTGAATAGGGGTGTGTCAAGCATTGTTTCAGTACCTATCTATGGGTGTGTCAAGCATTGTTTCAGTACCTGAATAGGGGTGTGTCAAGCATTGTTTCAGTACCGATCTATGGGTGTTTCAAGCATTGTTTTAGTACCTGAATAGGGGTGTGTCAAGCATTGTTTCAGTACCTATCTATGGGTGTGTCAAGCACTGTTTCATTACCAGAATAGCGGTGTGTCAAGCATTGTTTCAGTGCCTGAGTAGGGGTGTGCCTGGCCTGTCTCAGTGAGAGTACCTGCATACCTGAATGTGTCTGGCCTGTGGTTGCCAGACTCCCAGAGGAGAGGAGGTCTGTGTTAGCCAACATCTGTAGAGCTGTGTCTGAGGGGCCTGGGGCCCACCGTCTACGAGGACCACGCTGCTCTCTACTGGTGCTGCTCTCAGCAGGGGCCTCAGTAGGGGCCACACAGGACTCCAGACCTGTATGGAGACATGATCAAACACGTTCAACTCAACAAAAAAAAAGACTGTTTTTTACTTTCTCGTATGTTTCAGTGAGAGTACCTATCTAGGGGTGTGTCAAGCATTGTTTCAGTACCTATCTAGGGGTGTGTCAAGCATTGTTTCAGTACCTGAATAGGGATGTGTCTAGCATTGTTTCAGTACCTGAATAGGGGTGTGTCTAGCATTGTTTCAGTACCTGAATAGGGGTGTGTCTAGCATTGTTTCAGTACCTGAATAGGGGTGTGTCTAGCATTGTTTCAGCACCTGAATAGGGGTGTGTCTAGCATAGTTTCAGTACCTGAATAGGGGTGTGTCTAGCATTGTTTCAGTACCTGAATAGGGGTGTGTGTAGCATTGTTTCAGACCCTGAATAGGGGTGTGTCTAGCATTGTTTCAGACCCTGAATAGGGGTGTGTCTAGCATTGTTTCAGACCCTGAATAGGCGTGTGTCTAGCATTGTTCAGTCCCTGATTAGGGGTGTGTCTAGCATTGTTTCAGTACCTGAATAGGGGTGTGTCTAGCATAGTTTCAGTACCTGAATAGGGGTGTGTCAAGCATTGTTTCAGTCCCTGAATAGGGGTGTGTCTAGCATTGTTTCAGTCCCTGAATAGGGGTGTGTCTAGCATTGTTTCAGCCCCTGAATAGGGGTGTGTCTAGCATTGATTCAGCCCCTGAATAGGGGTGTGTCTAGCATTGTTTCAGCCCCTGAATAGGGGTGTGTCTAGCATTGTTTCAGCCCCTGAATAGGGGTGAGTCTAGCATTGTTTCAGCCCCTGAATAGGGGTGAGTCTAGCATTGTTTCAGTCCCTGAATAGGGGTGTGTCTAGCATTGTTTCAGTACCTGAATAGGGGTGTGTCTAGCATTGTTTCAGTACCTGAATAGGGATGTGTCTAGCATTGTTTCAGTACCTGAATAGGGATGTGTCTAGCATTGTTTCAGTACCTGAATAGGGGTGTGTCTAGCATTGTTTCAGTCCCTGAATAGGGGTGTGTCTAGCATTGTTTCAGTGCATGAATAGGGGTGTGTCTGGCATAGTAATAAAAAAAAATCTGTTTTTCACACAAGGACACTTTTACCATGAGGGGCTTAAAGGACTAGTCCTACATGGAGAGAAAGGATGGATTCAAATGTTTAGTTTAATTCAAATGAATCTCACAGAAACACAGTAATTCATAGGTTATGACTGTTATTACCACTCTACCGTGTAATATATACACACACGGTAAAATAAAGTGTTGCCAGACTTGCATTGGTATGCAAAGAATAACAGGTTGTAAATTTATGATAAATTATGTTTAATTTCCTTCTTAACCTGCTCGTCTTCACACTAGGACCCTGCAGTTCAATCCCACTATGAAATGAATCATGAATGGGTCTTCCTCATCTCCTTACCCTCCAAGGTAGAGCCTGTCATGAGGGACTTCTGCCCCAGGAGTGAGGCGACCTTCTCCCCCTCCTCTCTCCTCCATCTCCCTGTTCTCGTCTCCGACTCCTACAGATCCCGAAAGCAACATCAGAAACATAACACCAGCTACCACACACACAGGACAGGACAGACAGAGACAGACACACACACGACCCTATGAAGGAGACTGTCATGGGGTCACCTCCTACCTCACAGACACTGCAGCTGGGCTGTTGAATAATAAGTATGGGTTTAAATGGTAAATTCTACATTTGATCAGAATGTATTTGTTTCCCTGACAACAATAAACATTGCTGTTTGATGTGCTGCTGTGTAAAAAAATTTTTATGGTATGGTATAGCAGCTAGATGTGTTTTATTTCTACTAAATGTCTTGGTAAGTCATGGTATTTAACAAACTTTAAAATGTACTTCGTTTTTTTGTGGGGTGGGGGGTGGGGGCAGTTCTGATCGCCTGAACGTTAGTGCCGCTTCAGAAACCTCATGCCTTTACAGACCAGTAGAATGCCCGTTCATATCGCCAGAGAAGGTTTCGGCATAAAAAAAAAAAAAAAAACTAAACTAAACTGACAGACAGACATGCTATCGTCGAGGCACTTTCAAGAGGCCACATTCCATTATGTATGAAAAGGGTAATCGATAAAGGCTACTGGTTTGCCTACCACATTCCATTATGTATGAAAAGGGTAATCGATAAAGGCTACTGGTTTGCCTACCACATTCCATTATGTATGAAAAGGGTAATCGATAAAGGCCACTGGTTTGCCTACTGCAATATAAAAGGCAAAAAACGCAGAGCTGTCTAAGCCGCGCTCGCAAGACTGACCCGAAGATACCGCTGTAACCGGGAAGGTGGTGCCATGAATAGGCCAGGATATTCTACAGCCAACAGACCGAAGACTGGACACACACTTTGCGGCCCAGTATATCACCGGGGCCAAGCTGCCTGCCATCCAGGACCTCTATACCAGGCGGTGTCAGAGGAAGGCCCTAAAAATTGTCGAAGACTACAGTCACCCAAGTCAAAGACTTATCTCTGCTACCACACGGCAAGCGGTACCGGAGAACCGAGTCTAGGACCAAAAGGCTCCTTAACAGCTTCTACCCCCCCCCAAGCCCATAAGACTCCTGAACAATTCATCCAATGGCCACCCGGACTATTTACATTAACCCCTCCCCCTTTGTTTTTACACTGCTGCAGAGCTCGCTGTTCATTATCTATGCAGTCACTTTACCCCTACTGACAAAATGTACAAAATAACTAGACTAACAGGTACCCCCTGTATATAGATTCATTATTGTTATTTTATTGTGTTACTTTAATATTTATTTTACTATTTCTACTTTAATTTATTTAGTAAATATTTGGCGGGTCATGTTTCGGAGGACGCAAAAATCAAGGTAATCTTGTCCATGTTCTGTTATAAATCTGCACCCGGCACAGCCAGAAGACGGACTGGCCACCCCTCACAGCCTGGTTCCTCTCTAGGTTTCTTCCTAGGTTCTGGCATTTCTAGGGAGTTTTTTCTTAACTACCGTGCTTCTACACCTACATTGCTTGCTGTTTTGGGGGTTTTAGGCTGGGGTTTCTGTACAGCACTCTGTGACATCAGCTGATGTAAGAAGGGCTTTATGAATACACGTGAGTTGATTTGATTGATTGACTTACAAAGACCAAGAGAGGGAGTACGGTGATGTAATGTACACAACTAATGAATCATTGTGGAATCTGAAAAGACACGTATCCCGAAAGCACGATGGTGGACTTACAACGTGCACATGCGAACAGAAAGGAACGAGGTGGGCAGATAACTAAAGCGTGTCATTGTATCAAAAGTATTTATGAACCCCCCAAAAATCTGACCTCTTAAACCTTTCGTAAATTTTGGTTGTATTATCTATATACAACAGGCCAACATTTAGGAGCTTTCCATTTTGTTTGTGATATTTTACCTAAAAAAACTTTAGGCCTACCTATAGAAAACAATTGGTGGCTGTCAAGAGTGGCCAAAAGGGTGTTTATCATTCCCAGTGGTTCTGTAAGTGAGGAGAAGGTGTTCTCCGCTGCTGGCCCGGCTCTCCAGGCACCATCGCATGAGCCTGAAGCCACAGACTCCGGCCAAACTGGGTTTTTTTTCTTTCTAAAAAATGAATTCAAAGGCACTGTAGACTCAGCCTAACAAGGTATTTTTTCGTTTAATTTCAGGTCACAGCCTATATATGAAATGTATAAACTGTCATGATTTAATACAACAAAATGTGGTTTAAATGCTGTGCGCTCAATGCCCCCGACTCCCTGCCAGCCTAGTGTGTCGGCACTCGCAAAATTCTTCACAATGTATTTCTTTGTAGGCTATAGCCTTGAAATAATTCAAATAATATAGCCTGAATCATTCATTTTTGTTGCTTCTTAGGCTCCCTGTTTGAAATGATGAGCGCTTCTTCCATTCACCTTTTCCATGTTTAGTAAAAATACTTTTTCAAATCACCAGATCCACATGGTTTGGTTTCATTACTTCAAAACCAAATGGTCGGTCCAGGGAACCACAAAAATAGATGAGTTTTGGTTCAATTCTGAGTTCTAAACGAATGGATCGAAGCACCGCTCCACAAGCGCTGAGCGGGATTTCTGACCGCTCACATGCTCTGGTAGGGGATGGTGTCTCGTGGGTAGTGGTGTGGTTCTGAACTTGGCTTACATGTTGTACCTGGTCGGGCAGGTGTCTGTGCAGGAGACTGGCTACGCGGTGAGACGTGAGGATGGTGTGGAGGGACGGACGGTCTTTGGGGTTGGTCTTGAACATTTGTTTGACCAGGTAGTGCAGCTCATAGGGCAGCTGTTGGGGAAGAGGAGGGTAGGAACCACGGCACACCTTCATGATCAGGCTCTTCCAACTAGGAGCCTGGAACTGAGACGGGGAGGGAGAACAGAGGTTTAGGAGGATTCCTGGAAACACATGACAGACTGCTACGGCTCCAGACAGACAGCTACAGGCTACGGCTCCAGACAGCTACAACTCCAGACAGCTACAAGCTACAGCTCCAGACAGCTACAAGCTATAGCTCCAGACAGCTACAGCTCCAGACAGCTACAAGCTACAGCTCCAGACAGCTACAAGCTACAGCTCCAGACAGCTACAGACAGCTACAGCTCCAGACAGCTACAGCTCCAGACCGCAACAGCTCCAGACAGCTACAGGCTACAGCTCCAGACAGCTACAGCTCCAGACAGCTACAAGCTACAGCTCCAGACAGCGCCAGACAGCTACAGCTCCAGACAGCTACAAGCTACAGCTCCAGACAGCTACAGCTCCAAGATGCAGCTCCAGGCTACAGCTTTAGACTGCTCCAGGCTATAGCTCCAGACTGCTCCAGGCTATAGCTCCAGACTGCTCCAGGCTACAGCTCCAGGCTACAGCTCCAGGCTACAGCTCCAGGCTACAGCTCCAGGCTACAGCTCCAGACTGCTCCAGGCTACAGCTCCAGGCTACAGCTCCAGCCTGACAGACTGCTCCAGGCTATAGCTCCAGACTGACACTCTGCTCCAGGCTACAGCTCCAGACTGACACTCTGCTCCAGGCTACAGCTCCAGACTGACAGACTGCTCCAGGCTACAGCTCCAGACTGACAGACTGCTCCAGGCTACAGCTCCAGACTGACACTCTGCTCCAGACTGACACTCTGCTCCAGGCTACAGCTCCAGACTGACACTCTGCTCCAGGCTACAGCTCCAGACTGACACTCTGCTCCAGGCTACAGCTCCAGACTGACACTCTGCTCCAGGCTACAGCTCCCTGTGCTGGGACACATATACATGTTCTAATTCAACTCCGCTGAAGACACCCTCCGTCCCTCACTATGATACAATGATTCTCACAGTGGGAGTTAGTAGTCAGCTGAACCACTGTACATACACACACACACACACACACACACACACAACGATTAAATCACCATATTTAGACAGACGAGACAGTGTGTGAGAGAGTGTGAGTACCGGGTGTCGCAGGGTGCAGAGCTCGTAGAGGACACAGCCGAGAGACCACACATCGCTGTAACACACACACACACACACACACACATGTATTCACAGACGAGAGATGGCATGGGAACCACACACCACTGTAACACTGACAAGAGTTCAAATCCCTAAGTTTAAAATTAAACTATTACAAAATGCAGAACCCACAAATATATATTATTTCTATACAGTTGATTGTAGGGTTAAATCAGAATTATAAACTGGGTGGTTCGAGCCCTGAATGCTGATAGGCTGACAGCCGTGGTATATCAGACCGTATACCCCCCGGTATGACAAAACATTTTTACTGTTCTAATTGTGTTGGCAACCAGTTTATAATAGCAATAAGGGTTTGTGGTATATGGCCAATATACCACGGCTAAGGGCTGTATCCTTTAGCCGTGGTATATGGGCCATCTATCACACCCCCTCGGGCCTTATTGTATAAATATAATTGATTATTGAATTTTTTTTAACCTTTATTTAACTAGGCAAGTCAGTTAAGAACAAATTCATATTTTCAATGACGGCCAAGGAACAGTGGGTTAACTGCCTTGTTCAGGGGCAGAACGACAGATTTGTCCCTTGTCAGCTCGGGGGATTTGAACTTGCAACATTTTACTAGTCCAACGCTCTAACCACTAGGCTACCTGCCGCCCCTATGTCATAGTGGTTGTTATGACCCTACCTCTTATTGTTGTATGGCTTACTGTCCCAGATCTCTGGAGCGACATAGTATGGGGTTCCAACGTATGTGTGAGCATAGGCCTTCGCACTGTGACAGAGAATACAGGACATCTTAAAAACATTATTACATACATTGAGTGTACAAAACATTAAGAACACCTGCTCTTTACTGTGATGTAGACTGACCAGGTGAAAAGCTACGATCCCTTATTGATGTCACTTGCAACTTGACATTAGGAAGATGTTCTTAATGTTTTTTTTTTGTAATATAGAAACAGTATTAGAAAAAGTTTTATTTTCAGAACAGTATTGGCGTCGAAATATCTTCTGGTACCTGTTTAGAACACAGGCTGAGCCAAAGTCACCCAGCTTCACTGTCCCATTGTCTGTCAGGAAGATATTCTGAGGAGAAAAGGAGACAGTGTTGAAAATTAATGTTACAGTAAACACCAGAACTCACACCGATTCCTTCTATCACTTGACCCAACTTTAGAGGCGAAAACACTACGTGCAGAAATGCTTGTCAGACATAGGCCTACAACACATACAGTGGTTCCTCAAATTAAAGTTTAGAGCTTTATGCCGCAACAGTTTGATAGGCAGATGGTGGTTAAATTGTGTAATTCTGTCATTACGCCACACTATCACAAGGGTGAGTAAGAACGCTTATCTATTGGCAGTCTAAACTGTGGGGCAATTTGGGGGATTTTGTAAATTAAATGGTGTGAATGTTTCAGTCCGAGAGTCTCTTTCCTCTAAAGTCCTGCATCAGGCCAACAAAAAAAATGTTTTTGTGGGTGGTTCCCGAGTTGAGAGAGAGAGAGAACAAAATAAATAAAATGTAGCAATTACACTGGGCATAAAGTAGTCTTAAAGCAATGGAAGGCATCAAATTGTTGCTTACTGAAAGTCATCCAATTGTTAGAACAGAACTTGGAATATATTCATGTTCATTATTTACAAAAAGTGTTCTTTAGGCCCATTCTCCACTCAAGAGAAATGTACATGAAAAATGTCAAAAGATGGCAGCCACAGGACGATAAACGTCACGTCTGCGACTCACACTGTGACCTTATAAAAGGGAAATACAGTGGGCAAAAAAGTATTTAGTCAGCCACCAATTGTGCAAGTTCTCTCACTTAAAAAGATGAGAGAGGCCTGTAATTTTCATCATAGGTACACTTCAACTATGACAGACAAAATGAGGAAAAGAAATCCAGAAAATCACATTGTAGGATTTTTAATTTATTTATTTGCAAATTATGGTGGAAAATAAGTATTTGGTCAATAACAAAAGTTTATCTCAATACTTTGTTATATACCCTTTGTTGGCAATGACAGAGGTCAAACGTTTTCTGTAAGTCTTCAAGGTTTTCACACACTGTTGCTGGTATTTTGGCCCATTCCTCCATGCAGATCTCCTCTAGAGCAGTGATGTTTTGGGGCTGTCGCTGGGCAACACGGACTTTCAACTCCCTCCAAAGATTTTCTATGGGGTTGAGATCTGGAGACTGGCTAGGCCACTCCAGGACCTTGAAATGCTTCTTATGAAGCCACTCCTTCGTTGCCGGGCGGTGTGTTTGGGATCATTGTCATGCTGAAAGACCCAGCCACGTTTCATCTTCAATGCCCTTGCTGATGGAAGGAGGTTTTCACTCAAAATCTCACGATACATGGCCCCATTCATTCTTTCCTTTACACGGATCAGTCGTCCTGGTCCCTTTGCAGAAAAACAGCCCCAAAGCATGATGTTTCCACCCCATGCTTCACAGTAGGTATGGTGTTCTTTGGATGCAACTCAGCATTCTTTGTCCTCCAAACACGACGAGTTGAGTTTTTACCAAAAAGTTCTATTTTGGTTTCATCTGACCATATGACATTCTCCCAATCCTCATCTGGATCATCCAAATGCTCTCTAGCAAACTTCAGACGGGCCTGAACATGTACTGGCTTAAGCAGGGGGACACGTCTGGCACTGCAGGATTTGAGTCCCTGGCGGCGTAGTGTGTTACTGATGGTAGGCTTTGTTACTTTGGTCCCAGCTCTCTGCAGGTCATTCACTAGGTCCCCGTGTGGTTCTGGGATTTTTGCTCACCGTTCTTGTGATCATTTTGACCCCACGGGGTGAGATCTTGCGTGGAGCCCCAGATCGAGGAAGATTATTAGTGGTCTTGTATGTCTTCCATTTCCTAATAATTGCTCCCACAGTTGATTTCTTCAAACCAAGCTGCTTACCTATTGCAGATTCAGTCTTCCCAACCTGGTGCAGGTCTACAATTTTGTTTCTGGTGTCCTTTGACAGCTCTTTGGTCTTGGCCATAGTGGAGTTTGGAGTGTGACTGTTTGAGGTTGTGGACAGGTGTCTTTTATACTGATAACAAGTTCAAACAAGTGCCATTAATACAGGTAACGAGTGGAGGACAGAGGAGCCTCTTAAAGAAGAAGTTACAGGTCTGTGAGAGCCAGAAATCTTGCTTGTTTGTATGTGACCAAATACTTATTTTCCACCATAATTTGCAAATAAATTCATTAAAAATCCTACAATGTGATTTTCTGGATTTTCTTTCCTCATTTTGTCTGTCATAGTTGAAGTGTACCTATGATGAAAATTACAGGCCTCTCTCATCTTTTTAAGTGAGAGAACTTGCACAATTGGTGGCTGACTAAATACTTTTTTGCCCCACTGTATATGTGTTGCCAATCTGAAAAACAGTAGCTATGTAAAAAACTCTGGATCTTACCTTGGACTTGAGATCCCTGTGTAAGACCCGTTTGTCATGGATGTGCTTCGTACCAGAACACATCTGAGCAAACCACTTCAGAATCTAGTGACACATAGACACGAAATACAGTCTTGAGTGGGATCCTGTTTCAGAGAATACACAAGTTAGGGATGGCGCACAATTAGCACACAACCGCGTAACTGACGGTTATGGATGAAGACCGTAATGAAAATAAAAAATAAAACAGTCGTAAGACTGGACTCTTAACAACGCGATGAAACTGTGTTGTTGTAGCAAATAGAACGGGCTTGGATTGGCTGCCTGGTATTGTGATGCAATCATTTCCATGGTCATGTAAAAATGTTCATTCAAATGATGTTAACTGATGTGGCTCACGTAATGGAATGTAAAGCTTCGTACTATACCATAACCGCTACACACAGCCTACATCATTGTCACCATATTAGCTGGCTCACCATATTAGTAGGCAGAGTTGCAAAGAAAAAGCCATATCTCAGACTGGCCAATAAAAATAAAAGATTAAGATGTGCAAAAGAACACAGACACTGGACAGAGGAACTCTGCCTTGAAGGCCAGCAGCCCGGAGTCGCCTCTTCACTGTTGATTGAGACTGGTGTTTTGCGTGTACTATTTAATGAAGCTGCCAGTTGAGGACTTGTGAGACGTCTGTTTCTCAAAGTAGACACTCTAATGTACTTGTCCTCTTGCTCAGTTGTGCACCAGGGCCTCCCACTCCTCTTTCTATTCTGGTTAGAGCCAGTTTGCGCTGTCTGTGAAGGGAGTAGTACACAGCGTTGTACGAGATCTTCAGGTTCTTGGGAATTTCTCACATGGAATAGCCTTCATTTCTCTGAACAAGAATAGACTGACGAGTTTCAGAAGAAAGTGATTTGTTTCTGGCCATTTTGAGCCTGCAATCAAACCCACAAATGCTGATGCTCCAGATACTCAACTAGTCTAAAGAAGGACAGTTGAATTGCTTCTTTAATCAGGACAACAGTTTTCAGCTGTGATAACATAATTGCAAAAGGGTTTTCTAATGATCAATTAGCCTTTTTAAATGATAAACTTGGATTAGCTTACACAACGTGCCGTTGGAACAAAGGAGTGATGGTTGCTGATAATGGGCCTCTATATGCCTATGTAGATATTCATTTAAAAAATCATCCTTTCCAGCTACAATAGTCATTTACAACATTAACAATGTCTAGACTGGATTTCTGATCAATTTGATGTTATTTTAATAGACAAAAACAAGGACATTTCTAAGTGACCCCAAACTATTGAACGGTCTTGAAAATATATATTTGTTTTGCTATTCGAATGGTTATTACGGAGACCACGGTCATTTGGCTGGCCAATTACAGTCATCCAAAATTCCATGTTCGTCACAGCCATACCAGTTCGTACCAGTTAGCGTTTTCAAAACAGTGGGAAAACCATTTACTGGTCTACTATTTGATATTTCCATTTGGCGGAGTAAAAAAAAAAATACCGAATGAATCCATGAATTGATTAATTAAGGTGTCATACTGTATCCTGTGAGAACAGTGTGTTTCTCTGTTGCTGTATCCTCCGGAGCAGGTCTCCCCCACCACAGAACTCCATTACTATGTAGAGGTGGCCGTCGCCTACAGGAGACAAGACACAAGCTCTACTTTATTTTGGAAGGCTTTCTATATACAGACTTCACATCACATTCATAAGCCACACATACCCCAATTACATACATAAGCAGAAGAAAATCATTTTTACTGGGCACAGACGTCAGTTCAACGTCTAGATTTGATTTACACTTGGTTGCGTTGTCAAACTAATGTGAATTTAACATGAAATCAACCAAAAATGACACCATGTCATTGGATTTAGGTTAAAAGTTGGGTGAAAAAATAAAATAAAATGCCCTTTCAGTTTAACATGTTGATTCAAATGTCTTCTCATTATAATTTGTTGTTGAAATGACGTGGAAAGAACATTGATTCAACCAGTTTTTGCCCAGTGGGATTTGCATAATCTGACAAGGATGGCAGTATCATAGAAGTTGCATTTCAAAATCAAGATAGCCACAGTGAAAATGTCTACCTTCAAAAGAGTCCCTGAAGGCCACTATGCTGGGATGTTTCATCCTGGACAGGAGTACAGCTTCTCTTCTGGTGTTCGCCATCTTGGATTGTGTCTGAAAAAGACAGTTCTTACTTGTATTTAACTCGGCAAGTCAGTTAAGAACAAATTCTTATTTACAATGACCAAAAGACAAAAGGCCTCCTGCGGGGACGGGGGCCTGGGATTAAAAAATAAAAATGTATACAGTATAAATATAGGGCAAAACACACATCACAACAAGAAAGACAACACTACATAAAGAGAGACCTAAGACAACATCATAGCAAGGCAGCAACACATGACAACACAGCATGGTAGCAACACAACATGACAACAACATGGTATCAACAACACAGCATGGTAGCAACACAACATGACAACAACATGGTATCAACAACACAGCATGGTAGCAACACAACATGACAACAACATGGTATCAACAACACAGCATGGTAGCAACACAACATGACAACAACATGGTATCAACAACACAGCATGGTAGCAACACAACATGACAACAACATGGTATCAACAACACAGCATGGTAGCAACACAACATGACAACAGCACGGTATCAACAACACAGCATGGTAGCAACACAACATGACAACAACATGGTATCAACAACACAGCATGGTAGCAACACAACATGACAACATGGTATCAACAACACAGCATGGTAGCAACACAACATGACAACAACATGGTATCAACAACACAGCATGGTAGCAACACAACATGACAACAGCACGGTAGCAACACAAAACATGGTGCAAACATTATTGGGCACAGACAACAGCACAAAGGTCAAGAAGGCAGAGACGACAATACATCACACAAAGCAGCCACAACTGTCAGTAAGAGTGTCCGTGATTGAGTCTTTGAATGAAGAGATGGAGATAAAACTGTCCAGTTTGAGTGTTTTGTTGCAGCTCGTTCCAGTCGCTGGCTGCAGCGAACTGAAAAGAGGAGCGACCCAGGGATGTGTGTCCTTTGGGGACCTTTAACATAATGTGACTGGCAGAACGAGTGTTGTATGTGGAGGACGAGGGCTGCAGTAGATATCTCAGATAGGGGGGAGTGAGGCCTAAGAGGGTTTTATAAATAAGCATCAACCAGTGGGTCTTGCGACGGGTATACAGAGATGACCAGTTTACAGAGGAGTATAGAGTGCAGGGATGTGTCCTATAAGGAGCATTGGTGGCAAATCTGATGGCCGAATGGTAAAGAACGTCTAGCCGCTCGAGAGCGCCCTTACCTGCCGATCTATAAATAACGTCTCCGTAATCTAGCATGGGTAGGATGGTCATCTGAATCAGGGTTAGTTTGGCAGCTGGGGTGAAAAAGGAGCGAATACGATAGAGGAAACCAAGTCTAGATTTAACTTCAGCCTGCAGCTTTAATATGTGCTGAGCTGGTCCAGTGTTAAGAAGCCTTGACGAAGGCTCTGACGCAAGTAGACGCATCTGGACAACAGGTAGTTATTAGGATAAACGCATTTCATGTAGGTTAACGCCAAAAGGGAAAAACATGCAAAGTGATCTAGCTAGATATACAGGCAAGTGCTAAAACAACTGAAACGATTTAGTAAATGAGGGATACCAAGTATATTGAAAGCAGGTGCTTCGACACAGTAGGTCCGGGATGATACCGGTAATCGCGATACTTGTTAGTATACTGGCAAGGAAACAATTTCACTTAGGAAAATGAGCCCTAATGTTGGAAAACGGACATAATTATGTTGGCATCTAGAGTCACATTCATTTATTTTCCAAGCTTTAGCACACAATATTTTACATACAGGTTTTTTTTTTTAAAGGACCAAAGAGTCTGGTCTGCTTCCCTTCCACAGGTGTGGTTCCTGAGTTAAGAAATTAACATCATGTTTTAGGGTATATGTAGAAAAATACAGGGCAGGTCATTATTTTGACTACCACGGCTATGCTGTTACGTTCCCCCTGCACGAAACCCCCCCCAAAAAAATTCACTAACAACCTCAGATCCTTAAAAGGTTCTACAGCTGCACCATCGAGAGCCGTAGCCTGTAGCTGTCTGTCTGGAGCCGTAGCAGTCTATCTTGTGTTTCCAGGAATCCTCCTAAACCTCTGTTCTCCCTTCCCGTCTCAGTTTTCTTTTTGCTTTACGGTCAGATCCTTTTCACTCTCTCAATTTGTGCTTTTACCGGATTCGTCCTCGAGAGGAGGGACAGACTAACGAACTGCTAGCTAGCCAAGCTACATATTACCTCGACACCGGTGCCCCTGCACATTGACTCTGTACTGGTATCCCCTGTATATAGCCTCCACATTGACTCTGTACCGGTACCCCCCTGTATATAGCCTCCACATTGACTCTGTACCGGTACCCCCTGTATATAGCCTCCACATTGACTCTGTACCGGTACCCTCTGTATATAGCCTCCACATTGACTCTGTACAGGTACTCCCTGTATATAGTCTCCACATTGACTCTGTACCGGTACCCCCTGTATATAGTCTCCACATTGACTCTGTACCGGTACCCCCTGTATATAGCCTCCACATTGACTCTGTACCGGTACCCCCTGTATATAGTCTCCACATTGACTCTGTACCGGTACCCTCTGTATATAGCCTCCACATTGACTCTGTACAGGTACCCCCTGTATATAGTCTCCACATTGACTCTGTACCGGTACCCCCTGTATATAGTCTCCACATTGACTCTGTACCGGTACCCCCTGTATATAGTCTCCACATTGACATTGACATCCTACTAGACACTCTGTTGGTGTTTATTTTGGCAATTACCTCTATACTGTATTCATTTTCATGGTAATAGTAACCTACCTTTGGGAGTAGGATCTCTTTCATGACATAGTTCTCATGGTTGATTCTGGATTGGACAAGTAGTGCCCGACCAAAGGACCCCTCGCCTATTACTTTATGGACCGAGTATCCATCCATTGTCCCACTGGCATTGACCTGGAAGAATACGAATATATTACTAGAAAGCATTTACAATCAATGTGCATGTTGTTGTTGTTTTGGATTTATACGAGCCAACTCAAACATTGGCCCGTCTGTAGTTCTACCATGCTGTGTTTTCATGTGTTGCTGCCATGCTATGTTGTCGTCTCAGGTCTCTCTTTATGTAGTGTAGTGGTGTCTCTCTTGTCGTGATGTGTGTTTTGTCCTATATTTTTATTTTTTACCCCAGCTCCCGTCCCCGCAAGAGGCCTTTTGGCAGGCCGTCATTGTAAATAAGAATATGCTCTTAACTGACTTGCCTCGTTAAATAACGTTGAAATAAATCAAAACAACATCACTTTATTGATAAAGTGGTCAGTCAATTTGACTTGCCGGTTTGGGCTATCACCTGACAGTTGAGCCAAAGATTTCACCTTTTATTTGAGGTTGAGCTGACAGTGATAAATGAAACAAGAAACTGTGTACACAATCTTGTTCACGAACATAATCAAATATTGAATACACGAGGTAACAAAACAAATAAATGCTGACGTGTAGTTTATAGCTTGGTTTTTAACGTCAATAAAATGCTTTTTTTTTTTTTTTTTTTTACATACTTTTCCGGTGGGATTGTGTCAATGTTACCGTCGTGTGTACGGTATTCTTTGTCCGGCGCTCTGCTTCCTTATTATGGTATGAAGCGTGTCAGGCGTGGTCCTGTTAAAGACGAGCTCTAACAGCGTTCAGCCACTAGATGGCGGTACTAGCACACTTATACATCCACTATGGAAAGAGGAGATTTAATCTAGTTACAAGTCATGAAATGGTTTGCTGAAAAGTAATAGCCATCTTACCTTAAGTGTGATTAAATACTCAGCAAGGTATCAGTGATAAGATTTTTTAGAGTTAATTGAGATTTAGTCTAATGTCAAACTAAACTTTTCAAAGGATCTCATTTTACAGCCTGACCCTGATCCCCCAAAAAAAGACTCCTTTAACGGCATGTGTTGGTAAATAAAAGTGATTTATGCAAATTATCAGCACGCAAGTTACAATAAGCAGTCTACATTTTTCCAGTAGGTAGTAGGTGATACACACGCATTGAAAACATGAAAACATGTCTCCAACTCAAACAAACAGAGAACATGTTAATGTAACAGTATAGCTTCCGTCCCTCTCCTCGCCCCTACCTGGGCTCGAACCAGGGACCCTCTGCACACATCGACAACAGCCACCCTCGAAGCATCTTTACCCATCGCTCCACAAAAGCCATGGCCCTTACAGAGCAAAGGGGGAACAACTACTTCAAGGTCTCAGAGCGAGTGACGTCACCGATTGAAACGCTGTTAGCGCGCACCCCGCTAGCTAAACTAGCCATTTCACACCGGCTACATTAACTCTATAGATGCTGAAATGAAGAGCCCTGTCTCTCTGATGTAGGGCGACAGGTAGCCTAAATGAAGAGCCCTGTCTCTCTGATGTAGGGCGACAGGTAGCCTAAATGAAGAGCCCTGTCTCTCTGATGTAGGGCGACAGGTAGCCTAACGGATCACTAAAACACTTCTTTATGACTAACTCCTCATTTCTGTCCTTTCATTCCTCCTACACAACATTATGTAACTGACAGGGAACAAAGACAGGGGAAATGTTTAGTAATCTGGCACATTATAAAAAAGGAAAAAGCAGAGATCAGCGTATCAGCTGGATGAGGACACACTGAGCTGTGTTCTCTGAAATGAGAGACAACACACCAAGATGACTGGTAGGCCCTACAACCAACAAGATGACTGGTAGGCCCTACAACCAACAAGATGACTGGTAGGCCCTACAACCAACAAGATGACTGGTAGGCCCTACAACCAACAAGATGACTGGTAGGCCCTACAACCAACAAGATGACTGGTAGGCCCTACAACCAACAAGATGACTGGTAGGCCCTACAACCAACAAGATTACTGGTAGGCCCTACAACCAACAAGATTACTGGTAGGCCCTACAACCAACAAGATTACTGGTAGGCCCTACAACCAACAGGATTACTGGTAGGCCCTACAACCAACAAGATTACTGGTAGGCCCTACAACTAACAAGATTACTGGTAGGCCCTTCAACCAACAAGATTACTGGTAGGCCCTACAACCAACAAGATTACTGGTAGGCCCTACAACCAAACAAGATTACTCGGCCGCCAGGTAAATGTGTGGCAAGCTGACATTTGTCCCAGCAGTTTTCAATCCATTTCGATTTAGTATAATAAAAACATTGACGTGAAAACGTTAAAAGGAGGATAAAAAGTATGCTACAGTTTTTATAGGCTGACTTGCCTCATGATTCGTCAACTCGTGCAAATTGTATCTGTCCTTCACATCAGAGCGCTGCTAGTTCTGTGTGTGTTTTGACCAATCAGATTTACAGAAATCCCCAAGCACAATGCAGGTCTAGTAAAGAGACTCTTTCCATTGGTATTTATTTAGCCAACCTGGTCTCAGAGCATTTCCTATTATTCTGTACGTAAATTTGAAACACTCCATTTAGTATATGTTACGTTTAGCTAGCATGCTGAGTAGTTGCAAAGTAGCTAAAAGGTATCTTAAAAATATGTAAGTAGTTGAAAAGTTGCTCCTTAGCTAAAATGCCAAAATTGTCCATCATGAGATTCGAACACGCAACCTTTGGGTTGCTAGATTGTCCCACCCATCCCACCCTCCTTTCACATATCATACTAATTTGAGGAAGACCAGATTTACATGTATTATGTTACGTCTAGTCTATGAGACCAGACTGCGCTCACAGCACGTCAGATCTGAGATGACTATTGTTTAGGAGGAAGACTGCTGCAACATTTCTGTCGAAAAGGTTTTTGCTTGTGTCTGTTGGTAGTGATATGTTATCATGTTGGCTAAATAGACTATACGGGATGAAAACAAGACCATTTTTCAATCTGATCAACTATAGGCGTACTGATACCTGCAGCTGCATACAGATTACAGAACGCCCCCTGTCCACTCTAGCCAGGGTCAATTAAGTGGTGACATTATGTACTTAAAGCCCATTTATTTGTGTAAGGAGAAAAATGTGAACGTGATACAATTTGGTTTATATTCCAATTTCGGGTTTGTAGGCTACCTCGACCTTATCAATCCAAAACTGGAATTTATCAATCAACACAATAGTGATGACATAGGGAAAGGGAGTGCGTAGTCAGTTGTCCAACTGAATGCCTTCAACTGAAATGTGTCTTCCGCATTTAACCCAACCCCTCTGAATCAGAGAGGTGCGGTGGGCTGTCGTAATCAACGTCTACGTATCTTCGGCGCCCGTCGGAACAGTGGGTTAACTGCCTTGCTCAACTGTGTGAGTAACTTTTGAAATCCAGTTGCATAGGCCTGCATGATGCAAACCTGCAACAACCAAGCTGAGCCCTGTGGGTTCTATTGTACAATCACAGTTGTTATGTCTGTGTAAAGGAAACCCTAGTCTAGTTTTAAAATATGATTCATACGAACAAGTACTATGTTGCTTTATTGATAATATCATACGGTATCAGCATCTTGGTGATAATATTGTACGGTATCAGCATCTTGGTGATAATATCGTACGGTATCAGCATCTTGGTGATAACATCGTACGGTATCAGCATCTTGGTGATAATATCATACGGTATCAGCATCTTGGTGATAATATCATACGGTATCAGCATCTTGGTGATAATATCTTACGGTATCAGCATCTTGGTGATAATATCGTACGGTATCAGCATCTTGGTGATAATATCATACGGTATCAGCATCTTGGTGATAATATCGTACGGTATCAGCATCTTGGTGATAATATCGTACGGTATCAGCATCTTGGTGATAATATCATACGGTATCAGCATCTTGGTGATAATATCTTACGGTATCAGCATCTTGGTGATAATATCATGCACGTATCAGCATCTTGGTGATAATATCATACGGTATCAGCATCTTGGTGATAATATCGTACGGTATCAGCATCTTGGTGATAATATCGTACGGTATCAGCATCTTGGTGATAATATTGTACGGTATCAGCATCTTGGTCCCTGGCAAGACCTTCGAAATACAAAAATAAATGGGTGGTTGGTTTGTAGTCTTACAAAGCTATACAGTTGAAGTCGGAAGTTTACATACACTTAGGTTGGAGTAATTAAAACTCGTTTTTCAACCACTCCACACAAACTATAGTTTTGGACATCTACTTTGTGCATGACACAAGTAATTTTTCCAACAATTGTTTACAGACAGATTATTTCACTTATAGTTCACTGTATCACAATTCCAGTAGGTCAGAAGTTTACATACACTAAGTTGACTGTGCCTTTAAACAGCTTGTCATGGCTTTAGAAGCTTCTGATAGGCTAATTGACACCATTTGAGCCAATTGGAGGTGTACCTGTGGATGTATTTCAAGGCCTACCTTCAAACTCAGTGCCTTTTTGCTTGACATCATGGGAAAATCAAAAGAAATCAGCCAAGACCTCAGATTTCTTTTTTTACACCTCCACAAGTCTGGCTCATCCATGGGATAAATTTTCAAACAGCTGAAGGTACCACGTTCATCTGTACAAACAATAGTACGCAAGTATAAACACCATGGGACCACGCAGCCGTCATACCGCTCAGGAAGGAGACACGTTTTGTCTCCTAGAGATGAATGTACTTTGGTGCGAAAAGTGCAAATCAATCCCAGAAAAACAGCAAAGGACCTTGTGAAGATGCTGGAAGAAAACAGGTACAAAAGTATCTATATCCACAGTAAAACGAGTCCTATATCGACATAACCTGAAAGGCCACTCAGCATCGAAGAAGCCACTGCTCCAAACCCGCCATAAAAAAGCAAGACTACGGTTTGCAACTGCACATGGGGACAAAGATCGAACTTTTTGGAGAAATGTCCTCTGGTCTGATGAAACAAAAAGTGAACTGTTTGGCCAAAATGAACATCGTTATGTTTGGAGGAAAAAGGGGGAGGCTTGCAAGCCGAAGAACACCATCCCAACCGTGAAGCACGGGGGTGGCAGCATCATGTTGTGGGGGTGCTTTGCTGCAGAAGGGACTGGTGCACTTCACAAAATAGATGGCATCATGAGGAGGAAAATGATGTGGATATATTGAAGCAACATCTCAAGACATCAGTCAGGAAGTTAAAGCTTGGTCGCAAATGGGTCTTCCAAATGAACAATGACCCCAAGCATACTTCCAAAATGGTGGCAAAATGGCTTAAGGACAACAAAGCCAAGGTATTGGAGTGGCCATCACAAAGCCCTGACCTCAATCTCATAGAAAATTAGGTCAGTTAGGATCAGTTTTGATGTCTTCACTATTTTTGTATAATGTAGAAAATAGTAAACATAAAGAAAAACCCTTGAATGAGTAGGCGTGTCCAAACTTGACTGGTACCGTATATATATATATATATATATATTTTTTTTTTTCCTTCATGATTTTCCCCTAACCCTACCACCCTTCCCCCTGGAGTAAACTAATGCGAATAATCACACCAACTGTTGTCACCTTCTCACCAAGCAGCTTGGCGATGGTCTTGTAGCCCATTCCAGCCTTGTGTAGGTCTACAATCTTGTCCCTGACATCCTTGGAGAGCTCTTTGGTCTTGGCCATGGTGGAGAGTTTGGAATCTGATTGATTGATGGCTTCTGTGGACAGGTGTCTTTTATACAGGTAACAAGCTGAGGTTAGGCGCACTCCCTTTAAGAGTGTGCTCCTAATCTCAGCTCGTTACCTGTATAAAAGACACCTGGGAGCCAGAAATCTTTCTGATTGAGAGGGGGTCAAATACTTATTTCCCTCATTAAAATGCAAATCAATTTATAACATTTTTCACATATTCTGTCTCTCACTGTTCAAATAAACCTACCATTAAAATTATAGACTGATCATTTCTTTGTCAGAGGGCAAACGTACAAAATCAGCAGGGGATCAAATACTTTTTTCCCTCACTGTACATACATTTTACGGACACAACGTATTTTACACCTGCTCTTTCCATGACCGACTGCCCAGGTGAATCCAGGTGAAAGCTATGATCCCTTATTGATGTAATTTGTTAAATCCACTTCAATCAGTGTAGATGAATGGGAGGAGACAGGTTAAAGGGTGATTCTTAAGCCTTGAGACAATTGAGACATGGATGTGTGCCATTCAGAGGGTGAATGGGCAAGACAAAATATTTAAGTGCCTATGAACGGGGTATGGTAGTAGGTGCCAGGCCAACCTGTTTGAGTGTGTCAAGAACTGCAACGCTGCTGGGTTTTTCCACGCTCAACCGTTTCCCGTGTGTATCAAGAATGGTCCACCACCCAATTGACATCCAGCCAACTTGGCACAACTGTGGGAAGCATTGGAGTACACCTTGGGCCAGCATTCCTGTGGAACGTTTTTTCCGACTCCTTGTAGAGTCCATGCCCGATGAATTGAGGCTGTTCTGACGGCAAAAGAAAGTGTTCATATCCCTTGACTTATTCCACATTTTGTTGTGTTACAGCCTGAATTCAAAATGGATTACATTTTTTATCCGTCTACACACAATACCCCATAATGTCAAAATGAAAACAGCAAATTTATTGAAAATGAAATACAGAAATATCAAATTTACATACTGTAGGTTTTCAACACCTGAGTCAATACGTTGTACTGTAAAAGCACCTTTGGCGGCGATTACAGCTTTTGAGCCGTTTTGGATGTGTCTGTATCAGCTTTGCACATCTGGATTTGGGGATTTTCTCTCATTCTTTCTCGCAGATTTTCTCATGCGGCGATGAACAGCAGTCTTTGAACAGATTTTCAAAAGGATTCACGTCTGGGCTTAGACTGGGCCAGTCAAGGACTTTCACATTCTTGTTCTGAAGCCATTCCAGTGTTGCTTTGGCTGTATGCTTGGGGTAAATGTCCTGTTGGAATATAAATCTTTGCCCCAGTCTAAAGTTGTTTCCACTCTGAAGCAGGTTCTCGTCAAAGATTTGCCTGTATTTGGCTCCATTCATTGTTCCCTCTATCCTTACCAGTCTCCCAGTCCCTGCTGCTGAAAAGCATCCCCATAGCATGATGCTGCCACCACCATGCTTCACGGTAGGGATGGTGTTAGACAGATGATGAGCTGTGCCTGGTTTTCTCCAGACATAGCGCTTTGCATTCAGGCCAAGGTGTTCAACTTTTGTGTCATCAGAACACAGAATATTTTGCCTTATGCTCCTAGAGTCTTTAATTTGCCTTTTTGCAAACTCCAAGCTTGCTCTCAATTGCCTTTTTTCAAAGGAGTAGCTTCTGTTTGGCCACTGTCCCATTAAGCCCAGATTGGTGAAGTGCTGTAGAGATTGTTGTCCATCTGGCAGATTCACAGGTTCATCTCAGCTAAATAACTCTGTAGTTTTGTCAGAGTGGTCAATGGGTTCTTGGTAACCTCTCTGTCCAAGGACCTTGATGCTCAGTTTGGTCGAACGGCAAGATCTATGCAGAATATGGGTAATTCCATATTTTCTTTAATTTCCCAATAATGGAGACAACTTTGCTCTAGGAAACTTTCAACACTCTAGAAATTGTTTTATACCCTTCCCCAGATATATGCCTCATCACAATTATTTGAACAGGGTATGGCAGTAGGTGCCAGGCACACCAGTTTGTGTCAAGAACTGCAGAGCTGCTGGGGTTTCCATGCTCAACAGTTTCCTGTGTCTATCAAGAATGGTCCACCACCCAAAGGACATCCAGCCAACTTGACACAATTCTGTGTGAAGAATTGGAGTTAACATTGGACAGCATCCCTGTGGAACGCTTTCGACACCTTGTTGAGTCCATGCCCCGGCAAATTGTAGATGTTCTGAGGGCAAAATATTAGGAAGCTGTTCTTAATGTTTTGTATACTCATAGATGTATGTACAAATATATACACTGAGTATACCAAACATTAGGAACACCAAAGGTCCGTGCGATCAACCTATGAAAAAGGGGACCCTTTTTGGCTGTGCATGGATAACAGCGACGACTGTAATCCTGCACGTCTCGTCTACATTGTCCCCAGGAGAACGATTGAAGAATTTGCGAGTCTTGGTAACACCAAAATGTCATAGACCCAGGGCGTCCATGGTGGAGCTTGAGCGCTTCTTCTCTCAGGACTTCTGGGACCACCAACTACCAACAAGTCTCTCCTGTGGCTGGTTCCAACCAGCTTATTTTCAGTGCTCCTTCTCTTATCTCCTCACAGTGGGTGACTGCTCCACCACCTTATCCCAGGGGGGTCTGGAGCAACGAGGATGCAGGCTTCACAAAGGGGCCTTTTTCAGGGCTTCAACGGCAACCTGCTGCTCTTGGTTCCACTAGAAGGAATTCCTACGTCAGGAGGCGGCAGACAAGGCTGTGTTGGAGATGCAGCGGGCAGACTTCATCAAGCCCTCAGAAAGCCCCTGGGCGGTACCAGTCGTCATGGTTCCTAAGAAGGGGGGCAAGCTAACCAGGAAGGACTCATACACCATACCACGCATCGATGAGTTGCTGGACCTGGTTAGGGTGTCCTCCTGGTTCTCCTCATTAGACCTCCGCAGTGGCTACTCCCCAGAGGCCAGAGCCAAAACTGTGTTCGCCACTAACAGGGGACACTGGCAGTTCAAGGTCCTGTGCTTCGGCCTGTGCAACACTCCAGCTACATTTGAGCGTTTGATGGAAAGGGTGCTGGATGGCATCCACCGACAGGAGTGTCTGACATCCTGGCCCATGGCAGCTCCTTCCAGTCAGCGCTGGGGGCGCTACGGCGTGTGCCGGAGAGGATGGCTGCAGCAGGCCTTAAGTGTCACTTAATGAGGAGAGAGGTGTCCTTCTTGGGCCACCAAGTGGGGAAGGAGGGTATTAGCACCATCGGAGACAAAGTGGGGGATATTCGAGACTGGCCCACCCCCAGCGACCAGTGTCAGCTGAAGAGCTTTCTGGGCCTGGCCTCGTACTACAGGAGGTTTGTACGGGGCTTCTCAAGCGTCGCCGCTCCCCTGAACCGCCTGCTGCTGAAGGACAAGGCCTTCACTTGGACAGTGGATGGGGGAGGCCTTCAACACCCTCAAACGTGCACTGATCGAGGCCCGTGTGCTTGCCCCCCCTGACCTCACCTTGCCCATTATCCTGGACACAGATGCGAGCAATGTGAGCATGGATGGTGGGGCCAGAGGGGGAGAGAGTGGTGGCGTACTTCAGCAAAACATTTGGCAAACACGAGCGCCGCTACTGTGTCACCCGGCGGGAGCTCCTGGCTGTTGTGGCTTCAATCAAACACTTCTAGTACTACCTGAGTGGTCTGCCCTTTACTGTAAGGACTGTCCACTCTGCTTTCCAGTGGTTCGTGTCTTTCAGAGAGCCAGAGGGGCAGGTGGCACGCTGGTTGGATGAGATTCAGCCTTACGACTTCACAGTGGTGCGCGGGGCAGGGGCAACGCCACTCCAACGCCGACGCCATGTCCCGTCGGCCCTGTACTGCAGACGTGTGCCGCCACTGTGAGGGGAGAGAGGGCCGTGAGAGAGAGAGCTGTGTGCAGAAGAGGGGTGTTTGTGCCACAGTGTGTTAGCCGAGCGGGCCCATCTGCTGTGAGCTGCAGACTGTCGACGTGGCTGAATGGGACGGGGCAGCCACAGGGACGGGACACAGACCTACAGCCGATGCTACAGCGGGTAGAGGTGGAGCTGAGGCCACCGTGAGAAGAGGTGGCAGAGCTCTCACTCGCGACCAAAGGGTTGTGGTCAAAGTTTGAGAGACTGCGGCTGGCTGATGGCGTGCTACAGCAGGCATGGAAGGAGCCAGCTACGGGAGAGGTGGCAGGTGGTGGTCCCAAAAGCCCTGTGGGAGCCATGCTTCGTCATTGTTCTCTCTCTTACGTCTGGTCTTAACAAGAGATGGTCATGCTTGATTTATACGAGTATCCTTGATTTTCTCGGCGTTGGGCTACAGCCAAACAGTAGACTGTGTTGAGTTTGGTTAATAAACCGGGAATTTGCCAACTCAATCCTCTGTCTGGACCATTGTTAATTTATGATCTAGCCCGGTCATTACAATAATAACTATATAGCTATCTAACTAACGAACTACCCAATGTTTGTTGACTTGATAATTCACGTCATTCTTTGCTAAGTGGTATAGTCGTTGTGCGTTCTCAATGGACATTGTTCATTCTGGCACCGATTTCAGAGCACTCTCGTCTCAGCGTGCCAGAGCGCAGAATAACTGATGAATTTACAGATGTTGAATATGGCCGGTGTCAGTAAACGTCTCCAAAAACAAACACAAAAGAAATGTGAAAATAAATTGTTGCCAGAAGCAGCACAGTTATTCAGTCACCAACGCTCTGGATAACATGTAAACAGCCTAACCAGCTCTGGATAACATGTAAACAGCCTAACCAGCTCTGGATAACATGTAAACAGCCTAACCAGCTCTGGATAACATGTAAACAGCCTAACCAGCTCTGGATAACATGTAAACAGCCTAACCAGCTCTGGATAACATGTGAACAGCCTAACCAGCTCTGGATAACATGAAAACAGCCTAACCAGCTCTGGATAACATGTAAACAGCCTAACCAGCTCTGGATAACATGTAAACAGCCTAATCAGCTCTGGATAACATGAAAACAGCCTAACCAGCTCTGGATAACATGTAAACAGCCTAACCAGCTCTGGATAACATGTAAACAGCCTAACCAGCTCTGGATAACATGTAAACAGCCTAACCAGCTCTGGATAACATGTAAACAGCCTAACCAGCTCTGGATAACATGTAAACAGGCTAACCAGCTCTGGATAACATGTAAACAGCCTAACCAGCTCTGGATAACATGTAAACATCCTAACCAGCTCTGGATAACATGTAAACAGCCTAACCAGCTCTGGATAACATGTAAACAGCCTAACCAGCTCTGGATAACATGTAAACAGGCTAACCAGCTCTGGATAACATGTAAACAGCCTAACCAGCTCTGGATAACATGTAAACAGCCTAACCAGCTCTGGATAACATGTAAACAGCCTAACCAGCTCTGGATAACATGTAAACAGCCTAACCAGCTCTGGATAACATGTAAACAGCCTAACCAGCTCTGGATAACATGAAAACAGCCTAACCAGCTCTGGATAACAGGAAAACAGCATAACCAGCTCTGGATAACATGTAAACAGCCTAACCAGCTCTGAATAACATGTAAACAGCCTAACCAGCTCTGGATAACATGAAAACAGCCTAACCAGCTCTGGATAACATGTAAACAGCCTAACCAGCTCTGGATAACATGTAAACAGCCTAATCAGCTCTGGATAACATGAAAACAGCCTAACCAGCTCTGGATAACAGGAAAACAGCCTAACCAGCTCTGGATAACATGTAAACAGCCTAACCAGCTCTGGATAACATGTAAACAGCCTAACCAGCTCTGGATAACAGGAAAACAGCCTAACCAGCTCTGGATAACATGTAAACAGCCTAACCAGCTCTGGATAACATGTAAACAGCCTAACCAGCTCTGGATAACATGTAAACAGCCTAATCAGCTCTGGATAACATGAAAACAGCCTAACCAGCTCTGGATAACATGTAAACATCCTAACCAGCTCTGGATAACATGTAAACAGCCTAACCAGCTCTGGATAACATGAAAACAGCCTAACCAGCTCTGGATAACATGAAAACAGCCTAACCAGCTCTGCTAGGGATAGTAAAATGGTCAGAGTGAGCTGTTCTCTCATTTGTGTCTGGAAGTAGCTAGCCAATGTTAGCCAGTTAGCTTGGGTTCTTGACTGCCGTTGCGAGGTCAGAACGTTCGGATCAACCCTACTCCTCGGCCAGAGTGCGCTCTGAACGCTCCGAGAGTGTTTGACAAAGCTTTGGATTTACGAATGCCAAGAGCACACTCTGGCACTCCAGATTGAATTGACGAACACACCCGAAATCGTAAAATGTCAAGCCAGCTAGTCATTTGTTATGCTAAAATGCTATCAAGAAGTTGCATAGCAACAGCATCAACTTCCGGTAGACAGGCAAAGCTCTAGTACGCTCAACTGAAAATGATACCTTTAGTTTACAGTATACTAAAATGAACTAACAGTATATGGTATGTAGTAGATACTCATTAAGTATGTAGTATACAGTATGTTAGTATGGGTTTTCGAACACAGCTTAGGCGTAAGGTAGGGGTTCGGTCAACAACATTACACAGGCATATTCTTTGTGCTTATCACTATTTACCACAGCCACAAATGGCTAAACCCTGCCTAATACTACAACCTTTGTTATTAAAATCTGATTTTAAACCGAACCCCTAACCTTAACCACACTGCTAACCCTAACCTTAACCACACTGCTAACCCTAACCTTAACCACACTGCTAACCCTAACCTTAACCACACTGCTAACCCTAACCTTAACCACACTGCTAACCCTAACCTTAAATTAAGACACACACACACACAAAAAAAAATCAAGTTTCTTTTTTTCCAACATTTTTACTATATAGTCAATTGACTATGTGGCTGTGGTAACTAATGACAACCATTCTTTGTCCACTGCTGTGCTTCAGTGCCTGTTTATTGTGTGACGTAAACCAAGGCGTGTCCCTGTCAAAAAATGTAACGCGATTAAAGCTTTAGCCTCTAGATGGAGGTAAAAGTACAGTTATAGAGCCAGAGATTCCTTGAAGGCCTTTATGTAAAAACCACATGTTGGGTGGAGCTGTGTGTAAAAAAAGAAAGAGGCTGGGTGGAAAATCAAAACTCTGACTGGGCAGCTGACGACTTACTCTTTCCTTACCGCCCTGCTCGGTCCCTTAGATCAGCTGAACTTGGTTTGTTGACCGTCCCTCGTTTCCGGTTGTCCACTGTAGGTGGGAGGTCATTTGGTGTTAATGCTCCTAAATTATGGAATTCACTACCTCTTACACTACGCAATACCTCATCCGTGGGTGCATTCAAGATCCAGTTGAAGACATATCTGTTTGACATGCATTTTGGGTAGTGTGTATCCTATGTGACTGCGATGTATGTGTGTGTGTTCTGAATGTATTGTAATGTGCAATGTAAAGCGACCTTGAGCTATGGAAAGGCGCTATATAAATAAAACTTCTTCTTCTTCTTCTTCTTCTTCTTCTTCTAATACAATGACCACTGGGCCGTACAGAAAATGAACCCTTATGTGGCCACATTGACTTTTGACGCTCCTTGTCTTGAGACGCGTGAACGTACTTAACATTGTTAAGAGGAAACTTAAGTATTGGATACCTAAAAATGGTTGTGATGTCATGTCCATTCCATCAACTTCCTCTTCATGATGATGTGTTAGGAAATAAGCAATGAGAAAGAGGATGTTGATGTTGAGTTTGACCCTCACAGACTTGAGTGGAAACGGACCAAGTCGGAAACATTTATGGAGAGCGGCATTGAGGGTTCACCTATGGATCGAGATCCTACAAATGCATATGAAAATGTGACAGCAAACCGGGACACCAGAGACAGCTCTGGATCAGCTCAGCACTCAAGGAGAAGAGTCTACAGATTGGTTGCTGTGGGCTTTGGGTTGCTGTGTGTCCTACAAGTCATTCTTAACGTCTCTCTGCGTTTAGTCCACAACCTGAATGAAGGGGGGGACCAGTTGGTATGTGAGAAAGACGTCCGCAAGATATGTCCCCAAGACTGGATAATACAGTCCGGCTGCAGTTGTTACTTCATCTCCCTTGCCACTAAAAACTGGACCGAGAGCAGACAGGACTGTGTGGACAGAGGAGCAGACCTGGTGATCATAAACAGCAGAGAGGAACAAGCTTTAATCAAAGGATTGGGCCACCAAACCTGGATGGGTCTGACTGACAGAGAAGTTGAGGGAACCTGGAGATGGGTGGACGGGAAACCACTGACCACAAGTTACTGGACTGGACCCGGCGAACCGAATGGAAGAGCTAAAGAGAACTGTGCTGAGATTATCGGCGTTCACAATAACTCAATATTGGCCTGGAATGATGTACCATGTGACTTTGAACGGCGTTGGATCTGTGAGAGGGTCCAATCACCACCACGTTGTCTAGATTCAGCCCTAACACGTCCCTAACACATACAACGGTATCCACATCCATTCCACAACTCAACCACCAAACAACATTATCTTAAGCAAGTAAGGCAAGTAACAATTAATTTAGGGAAAAGCAGGTCCCGCATTTTTATAAAAGAATTGCAATTGTTTTTCTCTCTCGTTTGACAGTTTCATCGTTTATTTCTCCTTTTTTTCCCCAATGTAACACGTGTTGACTTGCACGTTGCATAATGACCCAGAATCTGAATAGTCCCATGAAAATCATAATCAATCCTGTATGTTAAAACACTTCTAAGAAGTTTATATGGTCACTAATAGTGTTTTATAATGGTCTCCCAACATTATATTGTGATATGTACGCATTTCAGTCATTTATGAACTTACCTGTTGATTTGTGAACACTGTACTGTACATTTTACTCACGTGCACAACTTTCACTAGGGATGGGGTTGGGGGGACATGTCCCCCAGTATTATCATTGGAATGTGATATAAAACGAGGCAACGGTGTGCTTTTGGACCATGCAGACGCCTCCGAGCGGTCGGGTAGGCTGTTTGGAGTGTATATCCAACTGAATGAAACAATTTAAAACATTTTTTTTTTTTAAAGTTATGCCTCCCCCAAATTCTAAAACCAAAGTTGCACCCTTGATTTTACTACACATCGTCATTGGGCTAGCATGGCTATTCATGCCCCCATTTCGTTGTTCATGTGTACTTTACAGAGGATGTGGTGCATTAGGGCAGCACAACATTTGTTTTTTGGAAGTTGTTATTGTAATCATCAGGTGTGTCATGTGTTTTTTTTGTTAAAGATATTTTGACAATATCTTACTGTTCGCTGTTCCCAAGAGCACATCATGTACTGTAATGTACCTAACACCTGGCTGTCATTGAGAACGTTGTCTCGTTGAGGCCTGTAGGCTACTGAACATTTACATTTAAAACTGCACGTTACATTTTTATGTGAAACAACATTGTTATTGTTATTGACCCCTGTCTACATTCACCTCTTTGGCCCGTTTACATTCACTAGTAATGACTCCTCACTGGTAATGTATATGATGTGCAGTTCTGGAGTGCAGAGAACAAGTTGTACTGATGTGGATTAGAACAAATAACCCAACCATCTACATACAGTGGTGGATTAGAACAAACAACCCAACCATCTACATACTGTGGTGGATTAGAACAAACAACCCAACCATCTACATACTGTGGTGGATTAGAACAAACAACCCAACCATCTACATACTGTGGTGGATTAGAACAAACAACCCAACCATCTACATACAGTGGTGGATTAGAACAAACAACCCAACCATCTACATACAGTGGTGGATTAGAACAAACAACCCAACCGTCTACATACAGTGGTGGATTAGAACAAACAACCCAACAGTCTACATACAGTGGTGGATTAGAACAAACAACCCAACCGTCTACATACAGTGGTGGATTAGAACAAACAACCCAACCATCTACATACTGTGGTGGATTAGAACAAACAACCCAACCATCTACATACAGTGGTGGATTAGAACAAACAACCCAACCATCTACATACTGTGGTGGATTAGAACAAACAACCCAACCATCTACATACAGTGGTGGATTAGAACAAACAACCCAACCATCTACATACTGTGGTGGATTAGAACAAACAACCCAACCATCTACATACAGTGGTGGATTAGAACAAACAACCCAACCATCTACATACAGTGGTGGATTAGAACAAACAACCCAACCATCTACATACAGTGGTGGATTAGAACAAACAACCCAACCATCTACATACAGTGGTGGATTAGAACAAACAACCCAACCATCTACATACTGTGGTGGATTAGAACAAACAACCCAACCATCTACATACAGTGGTGTTATTATTGTATTATTACGTTTGTGTATGTTTTGTTATCAACATATCACTTTCCAGTTTAATTTTCTCTTTGGACAAAGCTTTCACTTTGTTCAACTTTTACTTGCTTGCAACTTGAATAAAAAAACATCCATACAAATTAATGTGGATAAAACACTTGTCACTACATGTTTCAAATGAAAGTATGTGAAGTCGGGTGTGGGTGTATTTCCAGACTGAATGAAACATTACATCTTTCTTTGACTGCATGTGTTTTCCAGACTGACACCCACGACCATCCATCAACTACCTCCTTCACCCTTTAACTTACCATCCATCAACTACCTCCTTCACCCTTTAACTTACCATCCATCAACTACCTCCTTCACCCTTTAACTTAACATCCATCATCTATCTCCTTCACCCTTTTCATTTACCATCCATCAACTACCTCCTTCACCCTTTAACTTAACATCCATCAACTACCTCCTTCACCCTTTAACTTACCATCCATCAACTACCTCCTTCACCCTTTAACTTACCATCCATCATCTATCTCCTTCACCCTTTAACTTACCATCCATCAACTACCTCCTTCACCCTTTAACTTACCATCCATCAACTACCTCCTTCACCCTTTAACTTACCATCCATCAACTACCTCCTTCACCCTTTAACTTACCATCCATCAACTACCTCCTTCACCCTTTAACTTACCATCCATCAACTTCCTCCTTCAACTTACCATCCATCATCTATCTCCTTCACCCTTTAACTTACCATCCATCAACTTCCTCCTTCACCCTTTAACTTACCATCCATCAACTACCTCCTTCACCCTTTAACTTACCATCCATCATCTATCTCCTTCACCCTTTAACTTACCATCCATCAACTACCTCCTTCACCCTTTAACTTACCATCCATCAACTTCCTCCTTCACCCTTTAACTTACCATCCATCAACTACCTCCTTCACCCTTTAACTTACCATCCATCATCTATCTCCTTCACCCTTTAACTTACCATCCATCAACTTCCTCCTTCACCCTTTAACTTACCATCCATCATCTATCTCCTTCACCCTTTTCATTTACCATCCATCAACTACCTCCTTCACCCTTTAACTTAACATCCATCAACTACCTCCTTCACCCTTTAACTTACCATCCATCAACTACCTCCTTCACCCTTTAACTTACCATCCATCATCTATCTCCTTCACCCTTTAACTTACCATACATCAACTACCTCCTTCACCCTTTAACTTACCATCCATCAACTACCTCCTTCACCCTTTAACACCATCCATCAACTACCTCCTTCACCCTTTAACTTACCATCCATCAACTACCTCCTTCACCCTTTAACACCATCCATCATCTATCTCCTTCACCCTTTAACTTACCATCCATCATCTATCTCCTTCACCCTTTAACTTACAATCCATCAACTTCCTCCTTCACCCTTTAACTTACCATCCATCAACTACCTCCTTCACCCTTTAACTTACCATCCATCATCTATCTCCTTCACCCTTTAACACCATCCATCAACTACCTCCTTCACCCTTTAACACCATCCATCAACTTCCTCCTTCACCCTTTAACTTACCATCCATCAACTACCTCCTTCACCCTTTAACTTACCATCCATCATCTATCTCCTTCACCCTTTAACTTACCATCCATCAACTTCCTCCTTCACCCTTTAACTTACCATCCATCAACTACCTCCTTCACCCTTTAACTTACCATCCATCAACTTCCTCCTTCACCCTTTAACTTACCATCCATCAACAACCTCCTTCACCCTTTAACTTAACATCCATCAACTACCTCCTTCACCCTTTAACTTACCATCCATCAACTACCTCCTTCACCCTTTAACTTACCATCCATCATCTATCTCCTTCACCCTTTAACTTACCATCCATCAACTACCTCCTTCACCCTTTAACTTACCATCCATCAACTACCTCCTTCACCCTTTAACTTACCATCCATCAACTTCCTCCTTCACCCTTTAACTTACCATCCATCAACTATCTCCTTCACCCTTTAACTTACCATCCATCAACTACCTCCTTCACCATTTAACTTACCATCCATCAACTACCTCCTTCACCCTTTAACTTACCATCCATCATCTATCTCCTTCACCTGGGCTCTTTGATATTTGATGCATAAAGAATATTCTGACTGTTCCATGTAACCTTAAAAAAAAAAACTGAAAACGGCCTCCCGAGTGGCACACCGGTCTAAGGCACTGCATCGCAGTGATGTCCTTGTCCCATCGCGCTCTAGTGACTCCTTGTGGCGGGCCCGGGCGCCTGCAAGCTTATTTTAGGTCACCAGCTGGACGGTGTTTCCTCCAACACATTGGTGCGGCTGGCTTCCGGGCTAAGCGAGCAGTGTGTCAAGAAGCACTGCGGCTTGGCAGGGTTGTGTTTCGGAGGACGCATGACTCTCGACCTTCACCTCTCCAGAGTCCGTATGGGAGCTGCAGCGATGAGACAAGACTGTAACTACCAATTGGAAATTGGGGCAGTCTTGAATTAATCAACACAGATTTTTATCTAGGTTACATGTTATCTAAAAAATGCAGGAATACATTGAAACACATTGAAATGTACTACATGTCCTTCGTATTACTTCTGAGTGTTCTATTTCAACATCAGATAAGTACATTATTAGTTTTCAATCATTTCAACATCAGATAAGTACATTATTCGTTTTCAAATCATTTCAACATCAGATAAGTACATCATTAGTTTTCAAATCATTTCAACATCAGATAAGTACATCATTAGTTTTCAAATCATTTCAACATCAGATAAGTACATTATTAAATAAAATGTAATTGTATTTGTCACATGCGACGAATACAACTTGCGTAGACCTCACCGTGAAATAATTACTTAACCAACCCTTAACCAACAATGCAGTTTTAAGAAAATATAGTATTTACTAAATAAACAATAGTAAAAAATACAAAAAGTAACACAATAAAATAACAATAACGAGGCTATATACAGGGGGTTCCGGTACTGAGTCAATGTGGAGGTTATATAAATGGGGTTCCGGTACTGAGTCAATGTGGAGGCTATATACAGGGGGAACCGGTACAGAGTCAATGTGGAGACTATATACAGGGGGTACCGGTACAGAGTCAATGTGGAGGCTATATACAGGGCAGTGCACAGAGTCAATGTGGAGGCTATATACAGGGGGTACCTGTACAGAGTCAATGTGGAGGCTATATACAGGGGGTACCGGTACAGAGTCAATGTGGAGGCTATATACAGGGGGTACGGGTACAGAGTCAATGTGGAGGCTATATACAGGGGGTACCGGTACAGAGTCAATGTGGAGGCTATATACAGGGGGTACCGGTACAGAGTCAATGTGGAGGCTATATACAGGGGTACGGTACAGAGTCAATGTGGAGGCTATATACAGGGGGTACCAGGTACAGAGAGTCAATGTGGAGGCTATATACAGGGGGTACCGGTACAGAGTCAATGTGGAGGCTATATACAGGGGGTACTGCACAGAGTCAATGTGGAGGCTATATACAGGGCAGTAGTCAATGTGGAGTCTATATACAGGTACAGAGTCAATGTGGAGTCTATATACAGAGGGTGTGTAGGTAGGGGTGAAGTGACTATATATATAATAAACAGACAGTAGTCAGTGTACATGTAGGTGGGGGTAAAGTGACTATGTATAGATAATAAACAGGAGTAGCATTTGTGTACATGTAGGTAGGGGTAAAGTGACTATGTATAGATAATAAACAGACAGTAGCAGCAGTGTACATGTAGGTGGGGAGTAAAGTGACTATGTATAGATAATAAACAGACAGTAGCAGCAGTGTACATGTAGGTAGGGGTAAAGTGACTATGTATAGATAATAAACAGACAGTAGCAGCAGTGTACATGTAGGTGGGGTAAAGTGACTATGTATAGATAATAAACAGACAGTAGCAGCAGTGTACATGTAGGTGGGGGTAAAGTGACTATGTATAGATAATAAACAGACAGTAGCAGCAGTGTACATGTAGGTGGGGGTAAAGTGACTATGTATAGATAATAAACAGACAGTAGCAGCAGTGTACATGTAGGTAGGGGTAAAGTGACTATGTATAGATAATAAACAGACAGTAGCAGCAGTGTACATGTAGGTAGGGGTAAAGTGACTATGTATAGATAATAAACAGACAGTAGCAGCAGTGTACATGTAGGTAGGGGTAAAGTGACTATGTATAGATAATAAACAGACAGTAGCAGCAGTGTACATGTAGGTAGGGGTAAAGTGACTATGTATAGATAATAAACAGACAGTAGCAGCAGTGTACATGTAGGTAGGAGTAAAGTGACTATGTATAGATAATAAACAGACAGTAGCAGCAGTGTACATGTAGGTAGGGGTAAAGTGACTATGTATAGATAATAAACAGACAGTAGCAGCAGTGTACATGTAGGTAGGGGTAAAGTGACTATGTATAGATAATAAACAGACAGTAGCAGCAGTGTACATGTAGGTAGGGGGTAAAGTGACTATGTATAGATAATAAACAGACAGTAGCAGCAGTGTACATGTAGGTAGGGAGTAAAGTGACTATGTATAGATAATAAACAGACAGTAGCAGCAGTGTACATGTAGGTAGGGGTGAAGTGACTATGTATAGATAATAAACAGACAGTAGCAGCAGTGTACATGTAGGTAGGGGTAAAGTGACTATGTATAGATAATAAACAGACAGTAGCAGCAGTGTACATGTAGGTAGGGGTAAAGTGACTATGTATAGATAATAAACAGACAGTAGCAGCAGTGTACATGTAGGTAGGGGTAAAGTGACTATGTATAGATAATAAACAGACAGTAGCAGCAGTGTACATGTAGGTAGGGGGTAAAGTGACTATGTATAGATAATAAACAGACAGTAGCAGCAGTGTACATGTAGGTGGGGAGTAAAGTGACTATGTATAGATAATAAACAGACAGTAGCAGCAGTGTACATGTAGGTAGGGGTAAAGTGACTATGTATAGATAATAAACAGACAGTAGCAGCAGTGTACATGTAGGTAGGGGTAAAGTGACTATGTATAGATAATAAACAGACAGTAGCAGCAGTGTACATGTAGGTAGGGTAAAGTGACTATGTATAGATAATAAACAGACAGTAGCAGCAGTGTACATGTAGGTAGGGAGTAAAGTGACTATGTATAGATAATAAACAGACAGTAGCAGCAGTGTACATGTAGGTAGGGGTAAAGTGACTATGTATAGATAATAAACAGACAGTAGCAGCAGTGTACATGTAGGTAGGGGTAAAGTGACTATGTATAGATAATAAACAGACAGTAGCAGCAGTGTACATGTAGGTGAGGGGTAAAGTGACTATGTATAGATAATAAACAGACAGTAGCAGCAGTGTACATGTAGGTAGGGAGTAAAGTGACTATGTATAGATAATAAACAGACAGTAGCAGCAGTGTACATGTAGGTAGGGGTAAAGTGACTATGTATAGATAATAAACAGACAGTAGCAGCAGTGTACATGTAGGTAGGGGTAAAGTGACTATGTATAGATAATAAACAGACAGTAGCAGCAGTGTACATGTAGGTAGGGGGTAAAGTGACTATGTATAGATAATAAACAGACAGTAGCAGCAGTGTACATGTAGGTAGGGGGTAAAGTGACTATGTATAGATAATAAACAGACAGTAGCAGCAGTGTACATGTAGGTAGGGGTAAAGTGACTATGTATAGATAATAAACAGACAGTAGCAGCAGTGTACATGTAGGTAGGGTAAAGTGACTATGTATAGATAATAAACAGACAGTAGCAGCAGTGTACATGTAGGTAGGGGTAAAGTGACTATGTATAGATAATAAACAGACAGTAGCAGCAGTGTACATGTAGGTAGGGTAAAGTGACTATGTATAGATAATAAACAGACAGTAGCAGCAGTGTACATGTAGGTAGGGGTAAAGTGACTATGTATAGATAATAAACAGACAGTAGCAGCAGTGTACATGTAGGTAGGGGTAAAGTGACTATGTATAGATAATAAACAGACAGTAGCAGCAGTGTACATGTAGGTAGGGAGTAAAGTGACTATGTATAGATAATAAACAGACAGTAGCAGCAGTGTACATGTAGGTAGGGGTAAAGTGACTATGTATAGATAATAAACAGACAGTAGCAGCAGTGTACATGTAGGTAGGGGTAAAGTGACTATGTATAGATAATAAACAGACAGTAGCAGCAGTGTACATGTAGGTAGGGGTAAAGTGACTATGTATAGATAATAAACAGACAGTAGCAGCAGTGTACATGTAGGTAGGGGTAAAGTGACTATGTATAGATAATAAACAGACAGTAGCAGCAGTGTACATGTAGGTAGGGTAAAGTGACTATGTATAGATAATAAACAGACAGTAGCAGCAGTGTACATGTAGGTAGGGGTAAAGTGACTATGTATAGATAATAAACAGACAGTAGCAGCAGTGTACATGTAGGTAGGGGTAAAGTGACTATGTATAGATAATAAACAGACAGTAGCAGCAGTGTACATGTAGGTAGGGGTAAAGTGACTATGTATAGATAATAAACAGACAGTAGCAGCAGTGTACATGTAGGTAGGGGTAAAGTGACTATGTATAGATAATAAACAGACAGTAGCAGCAGTGTACATGTAGGTAGGGGTAAAGTGACTATGTATAGATAATAAACAGACAGTAGCAGCAGTGTACATGTAGGTAGGGGTAAAGTGACTATGTATAGATAATAAACAGACAGTAGCAGCAGTGTACATGTAGGTAGGGGTAAAGTGACTATGTATAGATAATAAACAGACAGTAGCAGCAGTGTACATGTAGGTAGGGGTAAAGTGACTATGTATAGATAATAAACAGACAGTAGCAGCAGTGTACATGTAGGTAGGGGTAAAGTGACTATGTATAGATAATAAACAGACAGTAGCAGCAGTGTACATGTAGGTAGGGGTAAAGTGACTATGTATAGATAATAAACAGACAGTAGCAGCAGTGTACATGTAGGTAGGGGTAAAGTGACTATGTATAGATAATAAACAGACAGTAGCAGCAGTGTACATGTAGGTAGGGAGTAAAGTGACTATGTATAGATAATAAACAGACAGTAGCAGCAGTGTACATGTAGGTAGGGGTAAAGTGACTATGTATAGATAATAAACAGACAGTAGCAGCAGTGTACATGTAGGTAGGGGTAAAGTGACTATGTATAGATAATAAACAGACAGTAGCAGCAGTGTACATGTAGGTAGGGGTAAAGTGACTATGTATAGATAATAAACAGACAGTAGCAGCAGTGTACATGTAGGTAGGGGTGAAGTGACTATGTATAGATAATAAACAGACAGTAGCAGCAGTGTACATGTAGGTAGGGGTAAAGTGACTATGTATAGATAATAAACAGACAGTAGCAGCAGTGTACATGTAGGTAGGGGTAAAGTGACTATGTATAGATAATAAACAGACAGTAGCAGCAGTGTACATGTAGGTAGGGGTAAAGTGACTATGTATAGATAATAAACAGACAGTAGCAGCAGTGTACATGTAGGTAGGGAGTAAAGTGACTATGTATAGATAATAAACAGACAGTAGCAGCAGTGTACATGTAGGTAGGGGTAAAGTGACTATGTATAGATAATAAACAGACAGTAGCAGCAGTGTACATGTAGGTAGGGGTAAAGTGACTATGTATAGATAATAAACAGACAGTAGCAGCAGTGTACATGTAGGTAGGGGTAAAGTGACTATGTATAGATAATAAACAGACAGTAGCAGCAGTGTACATGTAGGTAGGGGTAAAGTGACTATGTATAGATAATAAACAGACAGTAGCAGCAGTGTACATGTAGGTAGGGGTAAAGTGACTATGTATAGATAATAAACAGACAGTAGCAGCAGTGTACATGTAGGTAGGGGTAAAGTGACTATGTATAGATAATAAACAGACAGTAGCAGCAGTGTACATGTAGGTAGGGGTGAAGTGACTATGTATAGATAATAAACAGACAGTAGCAGCAGTGTACATGTAGGTAGGGGTAAAGTGACTATGTATAGATAATAAACAGACAGTAGCAGCAGTGTACATGTAGGTAGGGGTGAAGTGACTATGTATAGATAATAAACAGACAGTAGCAGCAGTGTACATGTAGGTAGGGGTAAAGTGACTATGTATAGATAATAAACAGACAGTAGCAGCAGTGTACATGTAGGTAGGGAGTAAAGTGACTATGTATAGATAATAAACAGACAGTAGCAGCAGTGTACATGTAGGTAGGGAGTAAAGTGACTATGTATAGATAATAAACAGACAGTAGCAGCAGTGTACATGTAGGTAGGGGTAAAGTGACTATGTATAGATAATAAACAGACAGTAGCAGCAGTGTACATGTAGGTAGGGGTAAAGTGACTATGTATAGATAATAAACAGACAGTAGCAGCAGTGTACATGTAGGTAGGGGTAAAGTGACTATGTATAGATAATAAACAGACAGTAGCAGCAGTGTACATGTAGAGTAGGGGTAAAGTGACTATGTATAGATAATAAACAGACAGTAGCAGCAGTGTACATGTAGGTAGGGGTAAAGTGACTATGTATAGATAATAAACAGACAGTAGCAGCAGTGTACATGTAGGTAGGGGTAAAGTGACTATGTATAGATAATAAACAGACAGTAGCAGCAGTGTACATGTAGGTAGGGAGTAAAGTGACTATGTATAGATAATAAACAGACAGTAGCAGCAGTGTACATGTAGGTAGGGGTAAAGTGACTATGTATAGATAATAAACAGACAGTAGCAGCAGTGTACATGTAGGTAGGGGTAAAGTGACTATGTATAGATAATAAACAGACAGTAGCAGCAGTGTACATGTAGGTAGGGGTAAAGTGACTATGTATAGATAATAAACAGACAGTAGCAGCAGTGTACATGTAGGTAGGGAGTAAAGTGACTATGTATAGATAATAAACAGACAGTAGCAGCAGTGTACATGTAGGTAGGGGTAAAGTGACTATGTATAGATAATAAACAGACAGTAGCAGCAGTGTACATGTAGGTAGGGTAAAGTGACTATGTATAGATAATAAACAGACAGTAGCAGCAGTGTACATGTAGGTAGGGAGTAAAGTGACTATGTATAGATAATAAACAGACAGTAGCAGCAGTGTACATGTAGGTAGGGAGTAAAGTGACTATGTATAGATAATAAACAGACAGTAGCAGCAGTGTACATGTAGGTAGGGGTAAAGTGACTATGTATAGATAATAAACAGACAGTAGCAGCAGTGTACATGTAGGTAGGGAGTAAAGTGACTATGTATAGATAATAAACAGACAGTAGCAGCAGTGTACATGTAGGTAGGGAGTAAAGTGACTATGTATAGATAATAAACAGACAGTAGCAGCAGTGTACATGTAGGTAGGGGTAAAGTGACTATGTATAGATAATAAACAGACAGTAGCAGCAGTGTACATGTAGGTAGGGGTAAAGTGACTATGTATAGATAATAAACAGACAGTAGCAGCAGTGTACATGTAGGTAGGGTAAAGTGACTATGTATAGATAATAAACAGACAGTAGCAGCAGTGTACATGTAGGTAGGGGTAAAGTGACTATGTATAGATAATAAACAGACAGTAGCAGCAGTGTACATGTAGGTAGGGAGTAAAGTGACTATGTATAGATAATAAACAGACAGTAGCAGCAGTGTACATGTAGGTAGGGGTAAAGTGACTATGTATAGATAATAAACAGACAGTAGCAGCAGTGTACATGTAGGTAGGGGTAAAGTGACTATGTATAGATAATAAACAGACAGTAGCAGCAGTGTACATGTAGGTAGGGGTAAAGTGACTATGTATAGATAATAAACAGACAGTAGCAGCAGTGTACATGTAGGTAGGGGTAAAGTGACTATGTATAGATAATAAACAGACAGTAGCAGCAGTGTACATGTAGGTAGGGAGTAAAGTGACTATGTATAGATAATAAACAGACAGTAGCAGCAGTGTACATGTAGGTAGGGGTAAAGTGACTATGTATAGATAATAAACAGACAGTAGCAGCAGTGTACATGTAGGTAGGGGTAAAGTGACTATGTATAGATAATAAACAGACAGTAGCAGCAGTGTACATGTAGGTAGGGGTAAAGTGACTATGTATAGATAATAAACAGACAGTAGCAGCAGTGTACATGTAGGTAGGGGTAAAGTGACTATGTATAGATAATAAACAGACAGTAGCAGCAGTGTACATGTAGGTAGGGAGTAAAGTGACTATGTATAGATAATAAACAGACAGTAGCAGCAGTGTACATGTAGGTAGGGAGTAAAGTGACTATGTATAGATAATAAACAGACAGTAGCAGCAGTGTACATGTAGGTAGGGTAAAGTGACTATGTATAGATAATAAACAGACAGTAGCAGCAGTGTACATGTAGGTGGGGGTAAAGTGACTATGTATAGATAATAAACAGACAGTAGCAGCAGTGTACATGTAGGTAGGGAGTAAAGTGACTATGTATAGATAATAAACAGACAGTAGCAGCAGTGTACATGTAGGTAGGGAGTAAAGTGACTATGTATAGATAATAAACAGACAGTAGCAGCAGTGTACATGTAGGTAGGGGTAAAGTGACTATGTATAGATAATAAACAGACAGTAGCAGCAGTGTACATGTAGGTAGGGGTAAAGTGACTATGTATAGATAATAAACAGACAGTAGCAGCAGTGTACATGTAGGTAGGGAGTAAAGTGACTATGCATAGATAATAAACAGACAGTAGCAGCAGTGTACATGTAGGTAGGGAGTAAAGTGACTATGTATAGATAATAAACAGACAGTAGCAGCAGTGTACATGTAGGTAGGGGTAAAGTGACTATGTATAGATAATAAACAGACAGTAGCAGCAGTGTACATGTAGGTAGGGGGTAAAGTGACTATGTATAGATAATAAACAGACAGTAGCAGCAGTGTACATGTAGGTAGGGGTAAAGTGACTATGTATAGATAATAAACAGACAGTAGCAGCAGTGTACATGTAGGTAGGGGGTAAAGTGACTATGTATAGATAATAAACAGACAGTAGCAGCAGTGTACATGTAGGTAGGGTAAAGTGACTATGTATAGATAATAAACAGACAGTAGCAGCAGTGTACATGTAGGTAGGGGTAAAGTGACTATGTATAGATAATAAACAGACAGTAGCAGCAGTGTACATGTAGGTAGGGGTGAAGTGACTATGCATAGATAATAAACAGACAGTAGCAGCAGTGTACATGTAGGTAGGGGTGAAGTGACTATGTATAGATAATAAACAGACAGTAGCAGCAGTGTACATGTAGGTAGGGAGTAAAGTGACTATGTATAGATAATAAACAGACAGTAGCAGCAGTGTACATGTAGGTAGGGGTGAAGTGACTATGCATAGATAATAAACAGACAGTAGCAGCAGTGTACATGTAGGTAGGGGGTGAAGTGACTATGTATAGATAATAAACAGACAGTAGCAGCAGTGTACATGTAGGTAGGGGTGAAGTGACTATGTATAGATAATAAACAGACAGTAGCAGCAGTGTACATGTAGGTAGGGTGAAGTGACTATGTATAGATAATAAACAGACAGTAGCAGCAGTGTACATGTAGGTAGGGGTAAAGTGACTATGTATAGATAATAAACAGACAGTAGCAGCAGTGTACATGTAGGTAGGGGTAAAGTGACTATGTATAGATAATAAACAGACAGTAGCAGCAGTGTACATGTAGGTAGGGGTAAAGTGACTATGTATAGATAATAAAGAGACAGTAGCAGCAGTGTACATGTAGGTAGGGGTGAAGTGACTATGTATAGATAATAAACAGACAGTAGCAGCAGTGTACATGTAGGTAGGGTTGAAGTGACTATGTATAGATAATAAACAGACAGTAGCAGCAGTGTACATGTAGGTAGGGGTATAGTGACTATGTATAGATAATAAACAGACAGTAGCAGCAGTGTACATGTAGGTAGGGGTAAAGTGACTATGTATAGATAATAAACAGACAGTAGCAGCAGTGTACATGTAGGTAGGGGTAAAGTGACTATGTATAGATAATAAACAGACAGTAGCAGCAGTGTACATGTAGGTAGGGGTAAAGTGACTATGTATAGATAATAAACAGACAGTAGCAGCAGTGTACATGTAGGTAGGGAGTAAAGTGACTATGTATAGATAATAAACAGACAGTAGCAGCAGTGTACATGTAGGTAGGGGTAAAGTGACTATGTATAGATAATAAACAGACAGTAGCAGCAGTGTACATGTAGGTAGGGGTAAAGTGACTATGTATATATAATAAACAGACAGTAGCAGCAGTGTACATGTAGGTAGGGGTGAAGTGACTATGTATAGATAATAAACAGACAGTAGCAGCAGTGTACATGTAGGTAGGGGTGAAGTGACTATGTATAGATAATAAACAGACAGTAGCAGCAGTGTACATGTAGGTAGGGGTGAAGTGACTATGTATAGATAATAAAGTCAAAGTCACCATTATTAGTCAGTTGTACAACCGAATGCCTTCAACTGAAATGTGTCTTCCGCATTTAACCCAACCCCTCTGAATCAGAGAGGTGCGGGGGGGCTGCCTTAACCAACATCCACATCTTCGGCGCCCGGGGAACAGTGGGTTAACTGCCTTGTTCAGGGGCAGAACGACAGATTTTTACCTTGTCAGCTCGGGGATTCGAACTTGCAACCCTCCGGTTACAAGTCCAACGCTCTAACCACTAGGCTACCTGCCGCATCAACCAAATCTGGCAATCATACCGTCATGTCCACCTAATCCTCCCCAGCATCTGATTGGTTCATTCACCCCCCTTCTCCCTGTAACTATTCCCCAGGTCGTTTCTGTAAATGAGAATGTGTTCTAAATCAACTGACCTGGGTAAATACAAAAAATGTCAGTTTTACCCCTATTATATTCATCCCTGATACATTTTACACTGAATTCATCCCAAATGGCACCCTACTCCTTTTATAGTGCACTAATGATGACCTATGGGGTTTCCAGCTTGCACAAGCCTTGGCTACGTACTTGACATGTGACAAGGGCCCACAAAAGCAGACAGATAGGAGAACAGGAAGGTTACTTTACATTTGGCAAGGGCCCACAAAAGCAGAAACAGGGACTTTTAGTGAGAGCGGAACCATAACATTTGATTGAATCAAAACCGTATATTATTCACTTCATGTGTGGGGGGGGGGACGGACATTCCCTTAACATGGTGTTACTCACCATGTTTTCTTTCATTCCTACTTTAGTAAGTAATGCACCTTTTTAATGAAATATCTGAGAAACTGAACTGGTAGACATATCTTGGCATTAGCTGTCCAAGCTTCTTTCACTTGATGTTTTGAATCATAAATTCTTTGTCAGAAATGATTAAATATTAAAGTATTAGACCTCTCACTAAAAGCTTCAATCGTACAAAAGTTATATTTAAATCCAAACTAGTTCTCTAGAAGATTAGTAAGAACCCCATGTTCAAGAATGTCCCTTTCCCCTTTATTCAGATTACAAGCTCTAACTTTCAATTATTGAAAATGAAATAATCGACAAAATATCGCTATTTTTTTTAAAGCCATAGAAAGTTGGTTGCAATTTCAGTTTAATCCACCAGAAAAAGACAAATATTACAACAAATATTATGGTTAAACTCAAATATACTAATTGATTTAAAAGGTATAATATTTGTAAATGATATCAAAAATAGGATTGGTGGAGTTGTAACACACGCAGCTAGCAAAAATATATGGAAATGTCTGTTCTACTCAAAATTACAACCAACTAATTGCAGCATTACCGTAAAAATAGAAGAGGCAAGTATAGAAGGGGCAGAAGGAACGTGTCTGCCGGCCCTGCATTAAAGACGAAAATTGGCTGAAGAAAATTGTGATGAATGAAAAAGTATACCAGTTTCATTTAAGGACCAAAAAACGTACAACTCTGCAATATAGATTGAAAAAAAACAGTGCATTCAGAAAGTATTCAGACCCCTTGACTTTTTCCACATTTTGTTACATTACAGCCTTATTCTAAAATGTATTTTTTTTGTAAATCCCTCATCGATTTACACACAATACCCCATAATGACAAAGCAAAAACTGATTTTAGAAATGTTTTCATAAAAAAAAATGGAAATATTACATTTACATAAGTATTCAGACCCTTTACTCAGTACTTTGTTAAAGCACCTTTGACAGCCTCGAGTCTCATTAGGTATGACGCTATAAGCTTGGCACACTTGTACTTGGGCAGTTTCTCAAATTCTTCTCTGCAGATTCTCTCAAGCTCTGTCAGGTTGGATGGGGAGCGTTGCTGCACAGCTATTTTCAGGTCTCTATAGAGATGTTAGATCGGGTTCAAGTCTGAACTCTGCTGGGCCACTCAAGAACATTCAGAGACCACTTCTGCGTTATCTTGGCTGTGTGCTTGGATCGTTGTCCTGTTGGAAGGTGAACCTCTAGAGCAGGTTTTTCTTCAAGGATCTCTCTGTACTTTGCTCCGTTCATCTTTCCTGACTAGTCTCCCAGTTCCTGCCGGTGAAAAATATTCCGACAGCTTGATGCTGCCACCACCATGCTTCACCGTAGGGATGGTGCCAGGTTTCCTCCAGAAATGACACTTGGCATTCAGGCGAAAGTGTTCAATCTTGGTTTCATCACACCAGAGAATCTTGTTTCTCATGTTCTGAGAGTCCTTTAGGTGCCTTTTGTCAAATTCCAAGAGGGCTGTCATGTGCTTTTTACTGAAGAGTGGCTTCCGTCTGGGTACTCTACCATAAAGGCCTGATTGGTGATTGGTGGAGTGGTGCATAGATGGTTGTTCTCCTGGAAGGTTCTACCATCTCCACAGAGGAACTCTGGAGCTCTGTCATGTCTAAAAAACTGTTTTTGCCTTGTCATTATGGGGTATTGTGATGTCATTATGGGGTATTGTGATGTCATTATGGGGTATTGTGATGTCATTATGGGGTATTGTGATGTCATTATGGGGTATTGTGTATACAGTCGTGGCCAAAGGTTTTGGGAATGACACAAATATTAATTTTCACATAGTTTGCTGCTTCAGTGTCTTTAGATATTTTTGTCAGATGTTACTATGGAATACTGAAGTATAATTACAAGCATTTCATAAGTGTCAAAGGCTTTTATTGACAGTTACATGAAGTTGATGCAAAGAGTCAATATTTGCAGTGTTGACCCTTCTTTTTCAAGACCTCTGCAATCCACCCTGGCATGCTGTCAATTAACTTCTGGGCCACATCCTGACTGATGGGAGCCCATTCTTGCATAATCAATGCTTGGAGTTTGTCTGAATTTGTGGGGTTTTGTTTGTCCACCCGCCTCTTGAGGATTGACCACAAGTTCTCAATGGGATTAAGGTCTGGGGAGTTTCCTGGCCATGGACCCAAAATATCAATGTTTTGTTCCCCAAGCCACTTAGTTATCACTTTTTCCTTATGGCAAGGTGCTCCATCATGCTGGAAAAGGCATTGTTCATCACCAAACTGTTCTTGGATGGTTGGGAGAAGTTTCTCTCTGAGGATGTGTTGGTACCATTCTTTAGTCATGGCTGTGTTCTTAGGCAAAATTGTGAGTGAGCCCACTCCCTTGGCTGAGAAGCAACCCCACACATGAATGGTCTCAGGATGCTTTACTGTTGGCATGACACAGGACTGATGGTAGCGCTCACCTTGTCTTCTCCGGACAAGCTTTTTTCCAGATGCCCCAAACAATCGGAAAGGGGATTCATCAGAGAAAATGACTTTACCCCCAGGCCCTTCTTATGAACATTTGCTTCCATCATGAACAAGTCTTATATATTTTAAATAATTATTTTTACAGATTATTAAGTATATATCTAATATGTTCCCCCTGTTGATGATGGTTGGTATATATCAAGGTTGAACCATTATTATATGTAACAAAAATGGAATACAAAATTGTGAAATTGAATATGTTAATGCCAATATGATGTACAATATTCCAGTATGTTTCTATGTGATAACAATATAATAATATATCTAATATGCCATATACTATATAATCTTTTTTTAACAGTGTCACTAATTAATTGTAATTAACTTTATCAATACGACACACCCCTCACTACTGTCATTGATTACACTAATTACACTGTTTGTCTATATAACCTGGTTCAAATATTTATGACATTACCCTGAGGAAGGCACAATGATGCCGAAACGTTGGTAAACACCCATTAAACTGTTGGTAAATACCCATTAAACTGTTGGTGAATACCCATTAAACTGTTGGTGAATACCCATTAAACTGTTGGTGAATACCCATTAAACTGTTGGTGAATACCCATTAAACTGTTGGTGAATACCCATTAAACTGTTGGTGAATACCCATTAAACTGTTGGTGAATACCCATTAAACTGTTGGTGAATACCCATTAAACTGTTGGTGAATACCCATTAAACTGTTGGTGAATACCCATTAAACTGTTGGTAAATACCCATTAAACTGTTGGTGAATACCCATTAAACTGTTGGTAAATACCCATTAAACTGTTGGTGAATACCCATTAAACTGTTGGTGAATACCCATTAAACTGTTGGTGAATACCCATTAAACTGTTGGCCACTTTCTTCATTTTGATAGTGTATAGTCAGATAATGCACCACACAATGTTGACAATCCCTGATTCTGTCTCATTCTCCATTCCTTTGTAAAAACAGGAGAGGCAGAAGATGTTATTTCATCCGTAGATATAATATAGGGAAACCTAGTCAGTCACAACTGAATGCATTCAACCGAAATGTGTCTGAATCAGAGAGGTGCGGAGGGCTGCCTTAATCGACGGGGAGCAGTGGTTGGGGGTTAACTGCCTTGCTCAAGAGCAGAACAGCAGATTTCACCCTATTCCCTATATAGTACACTACTTTAGAACGGTACCCTATTCCCTATATAGTAAACTACTTTAGAATTGTACCCTATTCCCTATATAGTAAACCACTTTAGAATGGTACCCTATTCCCTATATAGTACACTACTTTAAACCAGAACCATATGAGCCTTGGACTATTGTAGGGTGTCATTTGGGATGCAAGCAGAGAATAACTCCCAGTACGCCCAGAGTATATCTAGTATACAGTATTTCCTGCTGTTCGATGGATGAACGTGTGAATGGTTACATTTTCTCAGCCTCAACCCCTCAGCTTTAAAGTCAGCATTGTGACTTTCCTACAACCTAGATATGAGAGTCACAGGCAGCAGAAATAATATCTGTTTGTATCAGTTAATAGATTCACTGCACTTTGCTTTAGTTCAGGAATGTTGACAAGAAAATCTTTGAAAAAAATGCACATACTAAATACTGTATATTTAGATAAACAACATTTATTTACACACAGTGAGAAATAACAACAAGGACTTACTTGAAATGTGTATACAAAACATGTGCTAATATGATAAAATGTACATTATCATACAACTCATAGTATATAATGTATCTACAGAATATGCTAACCCATAACAATGATTAGGCTTTTTGGATCTGAGCAGGCTGTTTTTAGGAAGAAGTAGCCTAGGTTGGATTCCTTTTACATAATGGAGATTATTGCATTTTTATGAAAACGAATACAGAAACACTCCACAATACCAATGGAAGAATCACAGGTCTAGACTATTGTACCACTAAACCACAACAACCAGAGAGATGGAAGGAAGGAAAGAAAGAACAAAATAAAGAATGCATTCTTTAAAAAGAGATAGGTACATGACAGAGAAACAAAGAGAGATTGCTCCATACATTGTGCATATAGAAAGAACAGTCAGGGAAGAGGAATAAGAACAGTCGGGGAGGAGGAATAATAACAGTCAGGGAAGAGGAATAAGAACAGTCGGGGAGGAGGAATAAGAACAGTCAGGGAGGAGGAATAAGAACAGTCGGGGAGGAAGAATAAGAACAGTCGTGGAGGAGGAATAAGAACAGTCGGGGAGGAGGAATAAGAACAGTCAAGGGGGAGGAATAAGAACAGTCGGGGAAGAGGAATAAGAACAGTCGGGGAAGAGGAATAAGAACATTCAGGGAAGAGGAATAACAACATTCAGGGAAGAGGAATAAGAACATTCAGGGAGGAGGAATAAGAACATTCAGGGAGGAGGAATAAGAACAGTTGGGGAAGAGGAATAAGAACATTCAGGGAGGAGGAATAAGAACAGTCGGGGAGGAGGAATAAGAACAGTCAGGGAAGAGGAATAAGAACAGTCGGGGAGGAGGAATAAGAACATTCAGGGAGGAGGAATAAGAACATTCAGGGAGGAGGAATAAGAACAGTCGGGGAAGAGGAATAACAACAGTCGGGGAGGAGGAATAAGAACATTCAGGGAGGAGGAATAAGAACAGTCGGGGAGGAAGAATAAGAACAGTCGGGGAGGAGTAATAAGAACAGTCAGGGAGGAGGAATAAGAACAGTCGGGGAGGAGGAATAAGAACAGTCAAGGGGGAGGAATAAGAACAGTCAGGGAAGAGGAATAAGAACAGTCAAGGGGGAGGAATAAGAACAGTCGGGGAGGAGGAATAAGAACAGTCGGGGAGGAGGAATAAGAACAGTCGGGGAGGAGGAATAAGAACAGTCAGGGAGGAGGAATAAGAACAGTCGGGGAGGAGGAATAAGAACAGTCGGGGAGGAGGAATAAGAACAGTCGGGGAGGAGGAATAAGAACAGTCGGGGAGGAGGAATAATAACAGTCGGGGAGGAGGAATAAGAACAGTCGGGGAAGAGGAATAAGAACAGTCGGGGAGGAGGAATAATAACAGTCGGGGAAGAGGAATAAGAACAGTCGGGGAGGAGGAATAATAACAGTCGGGAGGAGGAATAAGAACAGTCAAGGGGGAGGAATAAGAACAGTCGGGGAGGAGGAATAAGAACATTCAGGGAGGAGGAATAAGAACAGTCGGGGAGGAGGAATAAGAACAGTCGGGGAGGAGGAATAAGAACATTCAGGGAGGAGGAATAAGAACAGTCGGGGAGGAAGAATAAGAACAGTCGGGGAGGAGGAATAAGAACAGTCGGGAGGAGGAATAAGAACAGTCGGGAGGAGGGAATAAGAACAGTCGGGAGGAGGAATAAGAACAGTCGGGAAGAGGAATAAGAACAGTCAGGGGAGGAGGAATAAGAACAGTCGGGAGGAGGGAATAAGAACAGTCGGGGAGGAGGAATAAGAACAGTCGGGGAGGAGGAATAAGAACAGTAGGGGAGGAGGAATAAGAACAGTCGGGGAGTAGGAATAAGAACAGTCGGGGAGGAGGAATAAGAACAGTAGGGGAGGAGGAATAAGAACAGTCGGGGAGGAGGAATAAGAACAGTAGGGGAGGAGGAATAAGAACAGTCGGGGAGTAGGAATAAGAACAGTAGGGGAGGAGGAATAAGAACAGTCAGGGAGGAGGAATAAGGACAGTCAGGGAAGAAAATTAAGAACTGTTTTGTCTGACTGCAGTCATAACAGAACAATAAGATCCGTTTTTTAAGACGGTATTTGTTTACTGTTGTACATTTTGTCTTGTCCTGCAGTCTTAACAATCAGTCTCTTCCTTAGTCTGTCTTGTCCTGTAGTCATAACAGTCAGTCTCTGCCTTGGTCTGTCTTTGATGACTTGTCCCATGTGGCGCAGAGCATATGAAAGTGTATGCAAGGAGTTACATTGTTCATTTAGGAAGAGGACGAATGATGCCTAAGCTTCTGAAGACGTGTTTTGTCTTGTACTGCAGTTGTAACAGTCAGTCTGTCTCTGCCCTTGTGTAATGATCTGGGTTGGCCTGGGTCCCATCATGATCAGAGCAGAACACTTCAGGTCACTCAGTGTGCCTTTGATTGTTTATATACTATAGCCTGTAGCTGTTATCTGTCATCACTAGCTACTGCAGGCTACTGTAGCCTGTTGTAGTCTGTAGTAGCCTGCAGTAGTCTGTAGTAGCCTGTAATAGTCTGTAGTAGCCTGTAGTAGCCTGTAGTAGCCTGTAGTAGCCTGCAGTAGTCTGTAGTAGTCTGCAGTAGCCTGCAGTAGTCTGTAGTAGCCTGTAGTATTCTGTAGTAGCCTGCAGTAGTCTGTAGTAGCCTGCAGTAGTCTGCAGTAGCCTGTAGTAGCCTGTAGTGGTCTGTAGTAGCCTGCAGTAATCTGTAGTAGCCTATAGTAGTCTGTAGTAGCCTGTAGTAGTCTGTAGTAGCCTGTAGTAATCTGTTGTAACCTGTAGTAGTCTGTAGTAGTCTGTAGTAGCCTGTAGTAATCTGTTGTAACCTGTAGTAGTCTGCAGTAGCCTGCAGTAGCCTGTAGTAGCCTGTAGTAGTCTGCAGTAGCCTGCAGTAGCCTGCAGTAGTCTGTAGTAGCCTGTAGAAGCCTGTAGTAGTCTGCAGTAGCCTGTAGTAGTCTGCAGTAGCCTGCAGTAGCCTGCAGTAGTCTGTAGTAGCCTGTAGAAGCCTGTAGTAGTCTGCAGTAGCCTGTAGTAGCCTGTAGTAGCCTGCAGTAGCCTGTAGTAGTCTGCAGTAGCCTGCAGTAGTCTGTAGTAGCCTGTAGTAGTCTGCAGTAGCCTGCAGTAGCCTGCAGTAGCCTGTAGTAGTCTGCAGTAGCCTGCAGTAGCCTGCAGTAGTCTGTAGTAGCCTGTAGTAGTCTGTAGTAGCCTGCAGTAGTCTGCAGTAGCCTGCAGTAGTCTGTAGTAGCCTGTAGTGGTCTGTAGTAGCCTGCAGTAATCTGTAGTAGCCTGTAGTAGTCTGTAGTAGCCTGTAGTAGTCTGTAGTAGCCTGTAGTAATCTGTTGTAACCTGTAGTAGTCTGTAGTAGCCTGTAGAAGCCTGTAGTAGTCTGCAGTAGTCTGTAGTAGCCTGTAGTAGCCTGCAGTAGCCTGCAGTAGCCTGCAGTAGCCTGCAGTAGTCTGTAGTAGCCTGTAGTAGTCTGCAGTAGCCTGCAGTAGTCTGCAGTAGCCTGCAGTAGTCTGTAGTAGCCTGTAGTAGTCTGCAGTAGTCTGCAGTAGCCTGTAGTAGTCTGTAGTAGCCTGTAGTAGTCTGCAGTAGTCTGCAGTAGCCTGCAGTAGTCTGCAGTAGTCTGCAGTAGCCTGTAGTAGTCTGTAGTAGTCTGTTGTAACCTGTAGTAGTCTGTAGTAGTCTGTTGTAACCTGTAGTAGCCTGTAGTAACCTGTAGTAGTCTGTAGTAGTCTGCAGTAGTCTGCAGTAGTCTGTAGTAGTCTGTAGTAGTCTGCAGTAGTCTGCAGTAGCCTGTAGTAGTCTGTAGTAGCCTGTAGTAGCCTGCAGTAGTCTGCAGTAGTCTGCAGTAGCCTGCAGTAGCCTGCAGTAGTCTGCAGTAGTCTGTAGTAGTCTGTAGTAGCCTGCAGTAGCCTGTAGTAGTCTGTAGTAGTCTGTTGTAACCTGTAGTAGTCTGTAGTAGTCTGTTGTAACCTGTAGTAGCCTGTAGTAACCTGTAGTAGTCTGTAGTAGTCTGCAGTAGTCTGCAGTAGTCTGCAGTAGTCTGTAGTAGTCTGTAGTAGTCTGCAGTAGTCTGCAGTAGCCTGTAGTAGTCTGTAGTAGCCTGTAGTAGTCTGTAGTAGCCTGTAGTAGTCTGTAGTAGCCTGCAGTAGCCTGCAGTAGCCTGCAGTAGTCTGCAGTAGTCTGTAGTAGTCTGTAGTAGTCTGTAGTAGCCTGCAGTAGCCTGTAGTAGTCTGTTGTAACCTGTAGTGGTCTGTAGCAGTCTGTTGTAACCTGTAGTAGTCTGTAGTAGCCTGTAGTAATCTGTTGTAACCTGTAGTAGCCTGTAGTAGTCTGTTGTAACCTGTAGTAACCTGTAGTAGTCTGTAGTAGCCTGTAGTAGCCTGTAGTAGTCTGTAGTAGTCTGCAGTAGCCTGCAGTAGCCTGTAGTAGTCTGCAGTAGCCTGCAGTAGCCTGTAGTAGTCTGTAGTAGCCTGTAATAGCCTGTAGTAGTCTGCAGTAGCCTGTAGTAGCCTGTAGTAGTCTGCAGTAGCCTGCAGTAGCCTGTAGTAGCCTGCAGTAGCCTGTAGTAGCCTGCAGTAGTCTGTAGTAGCCTGTAGTAGTCTGTAGTAGCCTGTAGTAGTCTGCAGTAGCCTGTAGTAGTCTGTAGTAGCCTGCAGTAGCCTGTAGTAGTCTGTAGTAGCCTGTAGTAGTCTGCAGTAGCCTGTAGTAGTCTGTAGTAGCCTGCAGTAGCCTGCAGTAGTTTGTAGTAGCCTGTAGTAGCCTGTAGTAGTCTGTAGTAGACTGTAGTAGTCTGTAGTAGCCTGTAGTAGTCTGCAGTAGCCTGTAGTAGTCTGTAGTAGTCTGCAGTAGTCTGTAGTAGTCTGTAGTAATCTGTACACCTGTCTCTTCTCTTTCCTCCCGCCAAGTGGCTCCTCTCGGATGCCTTCCAAATGCCACTCTATTCCCTTTTATAGTGCAGTATTTTCCCCCATTGGCCATAGGGCTCTGGTCAAAAGTAACACTCTATAGGGAATCGGGTGCCATTTGGGATGTTCTTCTAGTAAGGGTCCTCTTTCGCATCTCATTTCTAGTCAGGGTACCCCCTCTCCTCCCTCCCCCAGCAGGTTAATCTAGTAGGGCTACCCCTTCTCCTCCTCCTCCCTCCCCCAGCTGGTTCATCTAGTAGGGCTACCCCTTCTCCTCCTCCTCCCTCCCCCAGCTGGTTCATCTAGTAGGGATACCCCTTCTCCTCCTCCTCCCTCCCCCAGCTGGTTCATCTAGTAGGGCTACCCCTTCTCCTCCTCCCTCCCCCAGCTGGTTCATCTAGTAGGGGTACTGCTTCTGTTTCTTCCCTGAGAAACAGGCCATCCAGGTACACAGCAGCATTGCAGCAGCGGCCCCAGCACCCGTACAGTAGTAGGCCCAGCCAATCTCACAGGAACCTAGAGAGAGAGAGAGAGAAATATGCTACATTTTGACAGTACAAATGTAAATATTCACGTTTGTGTGAGTATTGGGTTATGGCAGCAGTGTCTGTGATGGTTGATATGTTGTTGGAGTGTAATTCACAGTTTAAGGGCCTATATCGTGTTGTGCTAAATTACAGCATCTATGCTAAATGTACAATAGCATCTTAGCATCTACACTAAAGGCATCCACATGCTTCCCAGCTGAAACAGTTTGGAGGAGTTTGTGTATATATTATGACAACATTTTGTGAGGTTTTTGTTTGTTTTGGACTTCGGTGAGTTGTTTTGAGGGGGCTGTTCGGGCGCAGATCATTTTTTCTGCAGGCAAGCCGAAGTCGGTGGCCAAAGTCGGTAGCCAAAGTCCACGCCACTTCGTCGGTGATTGGTCAACAGTAGGGATTCTTCATTAAAGTCTTTGTTGGCATTCAACGAGAGACGGCTCGTTCTCATGCAAAACATTTTTTGTAAAATTGTGTGACTAAATTCTCCTCTGCAAAAACATCAAAATTAATGACATATTTCTTGAGTTATCTTAGATAACTTTTGTCTATTTCTTGCTACGGCATCTCAAAATGGACAAACAGTACTATTGCTGCTTTATTCTCGATTTTCAAGAAGTCTTTTAAGGACACTCGTTCAGTTACCTGAACTGAAGCATGCCGACGCCTTAAGCACACACTAGCATCTCAGATTCTATGCTAAACGTACACTAGAATATTAGCTTCTATGCTAAACGTACATTAGCATATTAGCTTCTATGCTAAACGTACACTAGCATATTAGCTTCTATGCTAAACGTACACTAGAATATTAGCTTCTATGCTAAACGTACACTAGCATATTAGCTTCTATGCTAAACGTACATTAGCATATTAGCTTCTATGCTAAACGTACACTAGCATATTAGCTTCTATGCTAAACGTACACTAGCATATTAGCTTCTATGCTAAACGTACACTAGAATATTAGCTTCTATGCTAAACGTACACTAGCATATTAGCTTCTATGCTAAACGTACACTAGCATATTAGCTTCTATGCTAAACGTACACTAGCATATTAGCTTCTATGCTAAACGTACACTAGCATATTAGCTTCTATGCTAAACGTACACTAGCATTTAGCTTCAAAATGTTTCCTTTGAGGGGAAAAGGTCTTGGACTACTTGACATTATAATTGAAGCTTCTGACTTTTCCCTCCTGTGTGTGAAATAGGGTCATTGTTGCAGGGACACTCATTCACTAAAAACTGAAGTTATAACAGACATTACGCCTCTTTATAACAAGACATTATGCCTCTCTATAACAGACATTATGCCTCTCTATAACAAGACATTATGCCTCTCTATAACAGACATTATGCCTCTCTATAACAAGACATTATGCCTCTCTATAAAAGACATTATGCCTCTCTATAACAGACATTATGCCTCTCTATAACAAGACATTATGCCTCTCTATAACAGACATTATGCCTCTCTATAACAAGACATTATGCCTCTCTATAACAAGACATTATGCCTCTCTATAACAGACATTATGCCTCTCTATAACAGACATTATGCCTCTCTATAACAGACATTATGCCTCTCTATAACAGATATTATGCCTCTTTATAACAAGATATTATGCCTCTCTATAACAGACATTATGCCTCTCTATAACAAGACATTTTGCCTCTCTATAACAGACATTATGCCTCTCTATAACAGACATTATGCCTCTCTATAACAGATATTATGCCTCTCTATAACAGATATTATGCCTCTCTATAACAGACATTATGCCTCTCTATAACAGACATTATGCCTCTCTATAACAGACATTATGCATCTCTATAACAGACATTATGCCTCTCTATAACAAGATATTATGCCTCTCTATAACAAGATATTATGCCTCTCTATAACAAGACATTATGCCTCTCTATAACAGACATTATGCCTCTCTATAACAGACATTATGCCTCTCTATAACAGACATTATGCCTCTCCATAACAGACATTATGCCTCTCTATAACAGACATGATGCCTCTCTATAACAGACATTATGCCTCTCTATAACAGACATTATGCCTCTCTATAACAGATATTATGCCTCTCTATAACAAGACATTATGCCTCTCTATAACAGATATTATGCCTCTCTATAACAATATATTATGCCTCTCTATAACAGATATTATGCCTCTCTATAACAAGACATTATGCATCTCTATAACAGATATTATGCCTCTCTATAACAATATATTATGCCTCTCTATAACAATATATTATGCCTCTCTATAACAGACATTATGCCTCTCTATAACAGACATTATGCCTCTCTATAACAAGACATTATGCCTCTCTATAACAGATATTATGCCTCTCTATAACAGATATTATGCCTCTTTATAACAAGACATTATGCCTCTCTATAACAGACATTATGCCTCTCTATAACAGACATTATGCCTCTCTATAACAGACATTATGCCTCTCTATAACAGACATTATGCTTCTCTATAACATATATTATGCCTCTCTATAACAGACATTATGCCTCTCTATAACAGACATTATGCCTCTCTATAACAGACATTATGCCTCTCTATAACAGATATTATGCCTCTCTATAACAAGACATTATGCCTCTCTATAACAGACATTATGCCTCTCTATAACAAGACATTATGCCTCTCTATAACAGACATTATGCCTCTCTATAACAGACATTATGCCTCTCTATAACAAGACATTATGCCTCTCTATAACAGATATTATGCCTCTCTTTAACAGACATTATGCCTCTCTATAACAGACATTATGCCTCTCTATAACAGACATTATGCCTCTCTATATCATATATTATGCCTCTCTATAACAGACATTATGCCTCTCTATAACAAGATATTATGCCTCTCTATAACAAGACATTTTGCCTCTCTATAACAGATATTATGCCTCTCTATAACAAGATATTATGCCTCTCTATAACAAGACATTTTGCCTCTCTATAACAAGACATTATGCCTCTCTATAACAGACATTATGCCTCTCTATAACAAGATATTATGCCTCTCTATAACAAGACATTTTGCCTCTCTATAACAGATATTATGCCTCTCTATAACAAGATATTATGCCTCTCTATAACAAGACATTTTGCCTCTCTATAACAAGACATTATGCCTCTCTATAACAAGACATTATGCCTCTCTATAACAAGATATTATGCCTCTCTATAACATATATTATGCCTCTCTATAACAGACATTATGCCTCTCTATAACAAGATATTATGCCTCTCTATAACAGACATTATGCCTCTCTATAACAAGACATTATGCCTCTCTATAACAAGACATTTTGCCTCTCTATAACAGATATTATGCCTCTCTATAACAAGATATTATGCCTCTCTATAACAGATATTATGCCTCTCTATAACAGATATTATGCCTCTCTATAACAGATATTATGCCTCTCTATAACAGATATTATGCCTCTCTATAACAAGATATTATGCCTCTCTATAACAGATATTATGCCTCTCTATAACAAGATATTATGCCTCTCTATAACAAGATATTATGCCTCTCTATAACAGACATTATGCCTCTCTATAACAGACATTATGCCTCTCTATAACAAGATATTATGCCTCTCTATAACAAGACATTATGCCTCTCTATAAAAGACATTATGCCTCTCCATAACAGACATTATGCCTCTCTATAACAGATATTATGCCTCTCTTTAACAGACATTATGCTTCTCTATAAAATATATTATGCCTCTCTATAACAGACATTATGCCTCTCTATAACAGACATTATGCCTCTCTATAACAGACATTATGCATCTCTATAACAGATATTATGCCTCTCTATAACAAGACATTATGCCTCTCTATAACAGACATTATGCCTCTCTATAACAGATATTATGCCTCTCTATAACAGACATTATGCCTCTCTATAACAGATATTATGCCTCTCTATAACAGACATTATGCCTCTCTATAACAGACATTATGCCTCTCTATAACAGACATTATGCATCTCTATAACAGATATTATGCCTCTCTATAACAAGACATTATGCCTCTCTATAACAGACATTATGCCTCTCTATAACAGATATTATGCCTCTCTATAACAGACATTATGCCTCTCTATAACAGATATTATGCCTCTCTATAACACGACAATATGCCTCTCTATAACAGACATTATGCCTCTCTATAACAGATATTATGCATCTCTATAACAGACATTATGCCTCTCTATAACAGACATTATGCCTCTCTATAACAAGACATTATGCCTCTCTATAACAGACATTATGCCTCTCTATAACAGACATTATGCCTCTCTATAACAGACATTATGCATCTCTATAACAGATATTATGCCTCTCTATAACAAAACATTATGCCTCTCTATAACAGACATTATGCCTCTCTATAACAGATATTATGCCTCTCTATAACAGACATTATGCCTCTCTATAACAGATATTATGCCTCTCTATAACACGACAATATGCCTCTCTATAACAGACATTATGCCTCTCTATAACAGATATTATGCATCTCTATAACAGACATTATGCCTCTCTATAACAGACATTATGCCTCTCTATAACAAGACATTATGCCTCTCTATAACAGACATTATGCCTCTCTATAACAGACATTATGCCTCTCTATAACAGACATTATGCCTCTCTGTAACAGATATTATGCCTCTCTATAACAGATATTATGCCTCACTATTACAGACATTATGCCTCACTATAACAAGACATTATGCCTCTCTATAACAGATATTATGCATCTCTATAACAGACATTATGCCTCTCTATAACAGACATTATGCCTCTCTATAACAGACATTATGCCTCTCTGTAACAGATATTATGCCTCTCTATAACAGATATTATGCCTCACTATTACAGACATTATGCCTCTCTATAACAAGACATTATGCCTCTCTATAACAGATATTATGCATCTCTATAACAAGACATTATGCCTCTCTATAACAGATATTATGCCTCACTATTACAGACATTATGCCTCTCTATAACAAGACATTATGCATCTCTATAACAGACATTATGCCTCTCTATAACAGATAATTTGCCTCTCTATAACAGATATTATGCCTCTCTATAACAGACATTATGCCTCTCTATAACAGACATTATGTCTCTCTATAACAGATATTATGCCTCACTATTACAGACATTATGCCTCTCTATAACAAGACATTATGCCTCTCTATAACAGACATTATGCCTCTCTATAACAGACATTATGCCTCTCTATAACAGACATTATGCCTCTCTATAACAGACATTATGCCTATCTATAACAGATATTATGCCTCTCTATAAAACGTCAACACTGAATGACGAATGTACTGGACTGTCTCTGACACACATTCCAGAAGACATTGCTAAATCTACCTCTCCCTCTCCCTAAACGTGAGACAAGATGCCCTCCAGGATACAGATAAGGTGATTCCTAACGAAACCAGGACAACAAAAATACTATGATTTTGTGGATTTTCATGAAATGTAGTCAATAGACTGGTTCTTTGGAGGAAGGATTTTTGACATATATTTAACATTTTTATCTAAAAGCATAATTGAGAAGTAACTTATCAAATATGGCATATTTATCACATGTTGGCCTACCCAGCCTTCCTTTAATACTCTGTAATGTTTCATCTGTAGGTGCCTCCTTTAAAATACTCCATACTGTTTCATCTGTAGGTGCCTCCTTTAATACTCCATAATGTTTCATCTGTAGGTGCCTCCTTTAATACTCCATAATGTTTCATCTGTAGGTGCCTCCTTTAAAATACTCCATTGTCACATCTGCTCCTGCTACGCCCTCTGGTGTTCATTCTTGACCTGCAGTTCTCCCCCTGTACTCTCTCCCTCTCCAGCTGCAACTCGTTCCATAAATCAAGACCTCTACAAATACTCAGCCCTGCCACTTCCACTCTGCCAAGTCGTAATCTCTGCTCAGTCAGTTATTATCCTAGCCTTTTATTAGTACTCAAGATCCTGTTACTCTGCTGTGCCTGTTTCCCTGCCTTACACTGTTTTATCCTCTCATCTCAGTTTACCGCTCTGTCTCTGGCTCCTGTCTCCTGTTCCACATCTCACCACCCAACCACCTTGCTCTGGATTTCACTCACCACCACTACCTTGGATTCCCCTCAGGACCTGTTTACCCAGTTCTACTCAGCCAACTCCAACCTCACTCTCCACTTCTGTTTTTTCTGCAACTCATCCGAGCTACCCCGAATCTGCACTCCATATCTCTCTTTGTAACAATAAACATTTTGTTTCATTCATCCCTGCTTCCTCATCTGAGTCTGCTCTTGGGTTCCCCTGTGTCGCTCCGCGTAACATTCCATAATGTTTAATCTGTAGGTGTCTCCTTTATTACTCCATAATGTTTAATCTGTAGGTTTCTCCTTTATTACTCCATAATGGTTAATCTGTAGGTGCCTCCTTTAATACTCCATAATGTTTCATCTGTAGGTGCCTCTTTTAATACTCCATAATGTTTCATCTGTAGGTGCCTCCTTTAAAATACTCCATAATGTTTCATCTGTAGGTGCCTCTTTTAATACTCCATAATGTTTCATCTGTAGGTGTCTCCTTTAATACTCCATAATGTTTCATCTGTAGGTGCCTCCTTTAATACTCCATAATGTTTCATCTGTAGGTGCCTCCTTTAATACTCCATAATGTTTCATCTGTAGGTGCCTCCTTTAATACTCCATAATGTTTCATCTGTAGGTGCCTCCTTTAATACTCCATAATGTTTCATCTGTAGGTGCCTCCTTTAATACTCCTTAATGTTTCATCTGTAGGTGCCTCCTTTAATACTCCATAATGTTTCATCGGTAGGTGCCTCTTTTAATACTCCATAATGTTTCATCTGTAGGTGTCTCCTTTAATACTCCTTAATGTTTCATCTGTAGGTGCCTCCTTTAATACTCCATAATGTTTCATCTGTAGGTGCCTCCTTTAATACTCCATAATGTTTCATCTGTAGGTGCCTCTTTTAATACTCCATAATGTTTCATCTGTAGGTGCCTCCTTTAATACTCCATAATGTTTCATCTATAGGTGTCTCCTTTAATACTCCATAATGTTTCATCTGTAGGTGCCTCTTTTAATACTCCATAATGTTTCATCTGTAGGTGCCTCCTTTAATACTCCATAATGTTTCATCTGTAGGTGCCTCTTTTAATACTCCATAATGTTTCATCTGTAGGTGTCTCCTTTAATACTCAATGTTTCATCTGTAGGTGCCTCCTTTAATACTCCATAATGTTTCATCTGTAGGTGCCTCTTTTAATACTCCATAATGTTTCATCTGTAGGTGCCTCCTTTAATACTCCATAATGTTTCATCTGTAGGTGCCTCCTTTAATACTCCATAATGTTTCATCTGTAGGTGCCTCCTTTAATACTCCATAATGTTTCATCTGTAGGTGCCTCCTTTAATACTCCATAATGTTTCATCTGTAGGTGCCTCCTTTAATACTCCATAATGTTTCATCTGTAGGTGCCTCCTTTAATACTCCATAATGTTTCATCTGTAGGTGCCTCCTTTAATACTCCATAATGTTTCATCTGTAGGTGCCTCCGTAAAATATAATGTTTCATTATGAAGTATTAAAGGAAGGCTGGGTAGGCTGAAATGTGATAAATATGCCATCTTTGATAAGTTATTTCTCATTTATGCTTTTAGATAAAAAAGTCAAATATATGTCAACAATCCTTCCTCCAAAACATCATTCTATGGATTATATTTTGTGAAAATCCCCAAATAATGGTATTTTGTCCTGGTTTCATGAGGAATCAGCTGATAGACGTCATAGATACCCCATAGTTACCCCATAGATACCCCATAGTTACCCCATAGTTACCCCATAGATACCCCATAGTTACCCCATAGATACCCCATAGATACCCCATAGATACCCCATAGTTACCCCATAGATACCCCATAGTTACCCCATAGATACCCCATAGTTACCCCATAGATACCCCATAGATACCCCATAGTTACCCCATAAATACGCCATAGTTACCCCATAGATACCCCATAGTTACCCCATAGTTACCCCATAGATACCCCATAGTTACCCCATAGATACGTCATAGTTACCCCATAGTTACCCCATAGTTACCCCAAAGATATTGGAAAATGATTGCACTGTGATTATCATTTGTATAAACAGCCTCACTTTATAGGAACAACAAACCCCATTCTATCTCTAAATCTCCTTCATAGTTGCCTACTAATTCCTGTGGGGGTGATACGGGCTGACTGTAGAGACATCACAACATCTGTGCTGAGACAAACTGTCTGTTTTCTTCTCCAAATGCATGCTGGGTAGTCCCAGGGGACAACGGACTGTGTCCAAAATGGCACCCCATTCCCTATACAGTGCCTATGTGGCTCTAGTCAAAAGTGGTGCACTATATAGGGAATAGGGTGCAATATGGGCCCGACAACTCTCTATCTCTGTACTGAGAAGAATGATGCTCAGAAACACTCTCAGAATATGACCCTCTACACAACTACAGCTACAGAGTCATCTTCATATGACAAACATTTATGCAGACAGCAACAACGCTGACAGAACAAGTCACATGAATTCATATCTATAGGCTGTTTTGGTGTTAAGGGTTAAAATAATCTTGAATAGCAATTCACTGTTTAAATCTGACCATTTATGTTCAAGACTCATGGCACTTATTATTTTGTAGGGAACACATGATGTCAAAATGTTTTGCTTGTTTTTTTTCCCGGATGATTTTGGCAGGAACAACTGTAGATACAGCGCATTGGGAAAGTGTTCAGACCCCTTACATTTTTTTCACATTTTGTTACGTTACAGCCTTTATTCTAAAATGGATTTAATTCTCCTCCCATAAATACATCTACACACAATACAAATGGGGACTCCCCAGTATACATGCTATGTACAGGAGTTTACAGGACAAATGGGGACTCCCCAGTATACATGCTATGTACAGGAGTTTACAGGACAAATGGGGACTCCCCAGTATACTTGCTATGTACAGGAGTTTACAGGACAAATGGGGACTCCCAGTATACATGCTATGTACAGGAGTTTACAGGACAAATGGGGACTCCCCAGTATACTTGCTATGTACAGGAGTTTACAGGACAAATGGGGACTCCCCAGTATACATGCTATGTACAGGAGTTTACAGGACAAATGGGGACTCCCCAGTATACTTGCTATGTACAGGAGTTTACAGGACAAATGGGGACTCCCCAGTATACATGCTATGTACAGGAGTTTACAGGACAAATGGGGACGTGCCTCTGCTGACTAATGTACTCTACATTTAAACTAAGAGGTTTGACGTCTGGCTTGCCAAGGAACTAAAGGTACAGTAGCCTATAGCATCAATACTTCCACAGTGTGAGTTTACAATGTGTGTGTCTATATGTTCATGTTCCTTGCTGGCATGGAGGTGTAAACTCTGTACAGATCTATGTTGTGAACTCTGTACAGATCTATGTTGTGAACTCTGTACAGATCTATGTTGTAAACTCTGTACAGATCTATGTTGTAAACTCTGTACAGATCTATGTTGTGAACTCTGTTCAGATCTATGTTGTGAACTCTGTACAGATCTATGTTGTAAACTCTGTACAGATCTATGTTGAAAACTCTGTACAGATCTATGGTTGTAAACTCTGTACAGATCTATGTTGTGAACTCTGTACAGATCTATGTTGTGAACTCTGTACAGATCTACATTGTGATCTCTGTACAGATCTACGTTGTGAACTCTGTACAGATCTACGTTGTGGACGGAGGAGTGAACTAAACTCACCCAGTTGAAACTGGTCAGAGGTGTTGTTGCAGGTCTGTCGGACCTCTTCACTGTCCCAGCCCAGGGGGTAGAGAGCACAGCCAGACCCTATCAGCAGACCTGGGAAAACAGAGAACACACAGAGAATTAGTCACTACAGTGAACCTCTAGGAGAAAACAGAAAACAGGTCAGTCAATTGAAGTACTGTAGAACTATTGGTAACAAAAACAGAGAGCGTATGGGCCAGGGTCAGTCACAGGAAGACGGATGCGAGCAAGCACTTTATCAAAGACCTTCTGATCATTCTACTAATCCAGTAGAAAATCCACCTAGAGAATAGACACACAGTGAAACCCAGGCCACCACCCAGAGACTCAGCTACCCCCTCCTATATTAGCCAGAGACTCAGCTACCCCCTCCTATATTAGCCAGAGACTCAGCTACCCCCTCCTATATTAGCCAGAGACTCAGCTACCCCCTCCTATATTAGCCAGAGACTCAGCTACCCCCTCCTATATTAGCCAGAGACTCAGCTACCCCTCCTATATTAGCCAGAGACTCAGCTACCCCTCCTATATTAGCCAGAGACTCAGCTACCCCCTCCTGTATTAGCCAGAGACTCAGCTACCCCTCCTATATTAGCCAGAGACTCAGCTACCCCTCCTGTATTAGCCAGAGACCCAGCTACCCTCCTATATTAGCCAGAGACTCAGCTACCCCTCCTGTATTAGCCAGAGACTCAGCTACCCCCTCCTATATTAGCCAGAGACTCAGCTACCCCCTCCTGTATTAGCCAGAGACCCAGCTACCCCCTCCTATATTAGCCAGAGACCACGGCTTGAAATGCTCCTCCCTGGATACCAGAGCCTGTCTCTGAGAATCACCCTGTAGGTTGCCTGGTGAATTGGGGTCTGCCATTTCATTGGTTCATAATCCCCTTCCATTTGACTCTCTCCAAGCTATCAGTTTATAAGTGCAGGATGGGGGGAGTAGGGAGAGGAGAGGGAAGAGCGAGGGAACAAAGGAAGGCAGCCTGATTACCACTGCTAGCCAGGGCTGCCTCATTACATCTAGCACAGATAACCAGCAAGGATTAATCCACACGCTAACTAACACAGCTGGCCAAGACACACACACACACAGTTTACATCTGAGAGAGAGAGAGAGAGAGAGAGAGAGAGAGAGAGAGAGAGAGAGAGAGAGAGAGATACACATCTGCATTTTTTTAATAGCTCATACAGAATACAGATTGACCTGACGACTCAAACTGAGTTGTTCCGCTGCTCTATGTAGGGTACACACTTCAGTCTGAGACTGTCGTGGTTGAAGTTGTTTTGGGGCTGCGGTCAAAAAGGGGAGATGTTGTACAAAAACAAAGTCATCAGAACAGCCTGTTGTGATGCACGGATGTTCCAGAACTCAGACGTAAAGACCATCATGATCCTATGTAGGCAATTTTGACAGTAGAATAACTGTTTCTGAACCCAAATCGATGCCATATAGGCCCTTTTCAAAAGGGATTTGTTGCGTTTTAAAGGCAGTTGCCATTTAAGAACTTCAGACAATTACAATAAACAGTTGACGAACCAACAATATTTACAATACAATATACCAACACTATCTACATTACAATATACCAACACTATCTACAATACAATATACCAACACTATCTACATTACAATATACCAACACTATCTACAATACAATATACCAACACTATCTACAATACAATATACCAACACTATCTACAATACAATATACCAACACTATCTACAATACAATATACCAACACTATCTACAATACAATATACCAACACTATCTACAATACAATATACCAACACTATCAGACAGAACCTGTGGTCCATCCTATGAGACTGACAGAACCTGTGGTCCATCCTATGAAACTGACAGAACCTGTGGTCCATCCTATGAGACTGATAGATGCTGTGGTCCATCCTATGAGACTGATAGACGCTGTGGTCCATCCTATGAGACTGACAGAACCTGTGGTCCATCCTATGAGACTGATAGACGCTGTGGTCCATCCTATGAGACTGATAGATGCTGTGGTCCATCCTATGAGACTGATAGATGCTGTGGTCCATCCTATGAGACTGACAGAACCTGTGGTCCATCCTATGAGACTGACAGAACCTGTGGTCCATCCTATGAGACTGACAGAACCTGTGGTCCATCCTATGAGACTGATAGACGCTGTGGTCCATCCTATGAGACTGATAGATGCTGTGGTCCATCCTATGAGACTGATAGATGCTGTGGTCCATCCTATGAGACTGATAGACGCTGTGGTCCATCCTATGAGACTGACAGAACCTGTGGTCCATCCTATGAGACTGACAGAACCTGTGGTCCATCCTATGAGACTGACAGAACCTGTGGTCCATCCTATGAGACTGACAGAACCTGTGGTCCATCCTATGAGACTGATAGATGCTGTGGTCCATCCTATGAGACTGATAGACGCTGTGGTCCATCCTATGAGACTGACAGAACCTGTGGTCCATCCTATGAGACTGACAGAACCTGTGGTCCATCCTATGAGACTGATAGATGCTGTGGTCCATCCTATGAGACTGATAGATGCTGTGGTCCATCCTATGAGACTGACAGAACCTGTGGTCCATCCTATGAGACTGATAGAAGCTGTGGTTCATCCTATGCATTAAAACCCTGCATAAAAAAAAAAGACTGTAGAATGAATGTGCCTTAAACCACACTCCTACAAATATCACCACATGGTGACTAGTCTCTGACAACATTTAGGAGAAAATGAGTGAACAAGGTGATACATCTTTAAGTGGCACGAACGAAAAATCAAATCTATCAAGAAATAAGTAATGTAATGTTTTTGGGACAAAAAAACATGTATATATATATATATATATATATATATATATATATATATATATATATATATATATATATATATTGCTGGATGTACATCTGTCCAAATGAAAAGAGAACTAGCTATAATGATTCTTTAAAGTCCAAATTAAATCAATATTGTCCAAACAGAAACAATTGAAACCGCAGAGATATATCGAGGTCTTGTCTTTGTATCTGTGCCATTATGGCGTCTGTGAGGTTATCTACATTTATAAAGTAGCATGCGTCAGGCTCTACCAAATGAGCTACAGAGGACCACCATGTGGGTGGTGGACATGTGCACAGAGTATTGAGATGCATTATACCAGCAGGGGGCTCCAAACCTCCAAGAGCGCAAACATTGACATCGATTTGGCCAAAACATTACATTACAGTGTAGCACACTATAGACTGTACTCTGCTGGACTGTTCTCTACTGTACTGTGCTCTACTGCACTGTACTCTACTGTGCTCTACTGTATTCTACTGTACTCTATTGTACTGTATTCTAATTTACTCTACTTTGAGTTTCTTACAGTTGATGAAATGGCCCATGGACTCTTGATCCTGTGGTCGTGGTCTGAAGACCACATACATTTGGTCTTTAACTTGTCATGGTCTCAACTCACTAGGGGTTCTGGGTTTGGATCTTGGGACCGATGTCATTGGTATACATCTTGGCTCCTGGATATTACCTTTTGGTTTACAAACCATAGGCAACCCCAGTTTGAAGAAGACAATGCTGTCTGATCATTGGCCTGATCACTGCCAACCTATAGGAATCCCCACCCAGTTGACTACTTTTAAGTGGAGGAAGCGCACAATGGCAATGTCTATAGTAGAACTAGGACTATAAATGACTGTTATTAAGCTGGACAGAGTGAAGAGACTATAAATGACTGTTATCAAGCTGGACAGAGTGAAGAGACTATAAATGACCGTTATCAAGCTGGACAGAGTGAAGAGACTATAAATGACTGTTATCAAGCTGGACAGAGTGAAGAGACTATAAAAGACTGTTATCAAGCTGGACAGAGTGAAGAGACTATAAAAGACTGTTATCTAGCTGAACAGAGTGAAGAGACTATAAAAGACTGTTATTAAGCTGGACAGAGTGAAGAGACTATAAATGACTGTTATCAAGCTGGACAGAGTGAAGAGACTATAAATGACCGTTATCAAGCTGGACAGAGTGAAGAGACTATAAATGACTGTTATCAAGCTGGACAGAGTGAAGAGACTATAAAAGACTGTTATCAAGCTGGACAGAGTGAAGAGACTATAAAAGACTGTTATCTAGCTGAACAGAGTGAAGAGACTATAAAAGACTGTTATTAAGCTGGACAGAGTGAAGAGACTATAAATGACTGTTATCAAGCTGGACAGAGTGAAGAGACTATAAATGACCGTTATCAAGCTGGACAGAGTGAAGAGACTATAAATGACTGTTATCAAGCTGGACAGAGTGAAGAGACTATAAAAGACTGTTATCAAGCTGGACAGAGTGAAGAGACTATAAAAGACTGTTATCTAGCTGGACAGAGTGAAGAGACTATAAAAGACTGTTATTAAGCTGGACAGAGTGAAGAGACTATAAATGACCGTTATCAAGCTGGACAGAGTGAAGAGACTATAAAAGACTGTTATCAAGCTGGACAGAGTGAAGAGACTATAAAAGACTGTTATCAAGCTGGACAGAGTGAAGAGACTATAAATGACCGTTATCAAGCTGGACAGAGTGAAGAGACTATAAAAGACTGTTATCAAGCTGGACAGAGTGAAGAGACTATAAATGACTGTTATCAAGCTGGTCAGTTTAGATTTGGTTTTGGTTTCAGATTGTTCCCCCACCCCAAAAACAATCCCAGTAATATTTTAGTTTTTTTTTTGACTCAAACGAAATTAGATTGACAGTTTTTTTGAAAATCATGTAAAAAAATGATATTGTTTTTTACTATTTTGTTAAAAATGACAGAATTAGAAGGTTAATCAAATGATCACTACTGCGCATTGTTTTCCCTTTAGTGCAGTTCCTTTACTATGTTTCAGTCGTGACAGGTTTAGCGGGTTGGTAAGGAATTCAGGTCAATATTTCAAATATTCAACACAAACAAAGTGTGTGAGTAGCATGTATGTCAACATGACATGTTGGAAGAGGTGCTGAAGGTTTTGGGAAAATAGGACACCATTCAGAATATTTTTCCAACCCCCAATTTGCACCACTTCTGTAGAATGACCCATATAGGAAATAGGGTGCCATTTCAGAGATGTAGAATGGCCCATATAGGGAATAGGGTGCCATTTCAGAGATGTAGAATGACCCATGAAGGAAATAGGGTGCCATTTCAGAGATGTAGAATGATCCATATAGGGAATAGGGTGCCATTTCAGAGATGTAGAATGGCCCATATAGGGAATAGGGTGCCATTTCAGAGATGTAGAATGGCCCATATAGGGAATAGGGTGCCATTTCAGAGATGTAGAATGACCCATGAAGGGAATAGGGTGCCATTTCAGAGATGTAGAATGGCCCATATAGGGAATAGGGTGCCATTTCAGAGATGTAGAATGACCCATGAAGGAAATAGGGTGCCATTTCAGAGATGTAGAATGGCCCATATAGGGAATAGGGTGCCATTTCAGAGATGTAGAATGGCCCATATAGGGAATAGGGTGCCATTTCAGAGATGTAGAATGACCCATGAAGGGAATAGGGTGCCATTTCAGAGATGTAGAATGTCCCATATAGGGAATAGGGTGCCATTTCAGAGATGTAGAATGGCCCATATAGGGAATAGGGTGCCATTTCAGAGATGTAGAATGACCCATGAAGGAAATAGGGTGCCATTTCAGAGATGTAGAATGATCCATATAGGGAATAGGGTGCCATTTCAGAGATGTAGAATGACCCATATAGGGAATAGGGTGCCATTTCAGAGATGTAGAATGGCCCATATAGGGAATAGGGTGCCATTTCAGAGATGTAGAATGACCCATGAAGGAAATAGGGTGCCATTTCAGAGATGTAGAATGATCCATATAGGGAATAGGGTGCCATTTCAGAGATGTAGAATGACCCATATAGGGAATAGGGTGCCATTTCAGAGATGTAGAATGGCCCATATAGGGAATAGGGTGCCATTTCAGAGATGTAGAATGACCCATATAGGGAATAGGGTGCCATTTCAGAGATGTAGCATGACCCATATAGGGAATAGGGTGCCATTTCAGAGATGTAGCATGACCCATATAGGGAATAGGGTGCCATTTCAGAGATGTAGAATGGCCCATATAGGGAATAGGGTGCCATTTCAGAGATGTAGCATGACCCATATAGGGAATAGGGTGCCATTTCAGAGATGTAGAATGACCCATATAGGGAATAGGGTGCCATTTCAGAGATGTAGCATGACCCATATAGGGAATAGGGTGCCATTTCAGAGATGTAGCATGACCCATATAGGAAATAGGGTGTCACTTCAGATGTGTGGTGCTCGGTAGACCTAGAGATCATCATCATGACAAGACGTTAAGGGTTGAAGACAGGCCTGGCTGGTACGCTTTCAATTTAGTTCACAGAGATAGTTAGTTTAAAATATACTTTTCCCCCTCCTCAGAAACCTCAGAGTTGCGTAACCTTATTTAATGTGTCATCCCGCTGTTCCAAATAGCACCCTATATAGTGCACCACTACCACAGGGCCCCGGTCAAAGGTGGTACACTATAAAGTGGATAGGGTGCCATCTGGAACGCAAGCTGAAGCATGCCAACGATGGGAAATGTATTCATGATGAATATTAAACACAATGAGAAATTCTTTTTCAAGTCTTTGAGTAATGCAGGGAGATATAACCGCATGTAATCAGCATGGATGTCCTAACAGGGAGATATAACAGAATGTAATCATACTGGATGTCCTAACAGGGAGATATAACAGAATGTAATCAGCCTGGATGTACTAACAGGGAGATATAACATTAGGTAATCATCCTGGATGTCCTAACAGGGAAATATAACAAAACGTAATCAGCCTGGATGTCCTAACAGGGAGATATAACATAATGTAATCATCCTGGATGTCCTAACAGGGAGATATAACAAAACGTAATCATCCTGGATGTTTTACCCGGGAGAAATAACATAATGTAATCATCCTGGATGTCCTAACAGGGAGATATAACATTAGGTAATCATCCTGCATGTCCTAACAGGGAGATATAACAGAATGTAATCAGCCTGGATGTCCTAACAGGGAGATATAACAGAATGTAATCAGCCTGGATGTCCTAACAGGGAGATATAACATAATGTAATCATCCTGGATGTCCTAACAGGGAGATATAACAAAACGTAATCATCCTGGATGTTTTACCCGTGAGAAATAACATAATGTAATCATCCTGGATGTCCTAACAGGGAGATATAACATTAGGTAATCATCCTGCATGTCCTAACAGGGAGATATAACAGAATGTAATCAGCCTGGATGTCCTAACAGGGAGATATAACAGAATGTAATCAGCCTGGATGTCCTAACAGGGAGATATAACATTATGTAATCATCCTGGATGTCCTAACAGGGAGATATAACATAATGTAATCATCCTGGATGTCCTAACAGGGAGATATAACATAATGTAATCATCCTGGATGTCCTAACAGGGAGATATAACATAATGTAATCAGCCTGGATGTCCTAACAGGGAGATATAACATTAGGTAATCATCCTGGATGTCCTAACAGGGAGATATAACATAATGTAATCAGCCTGGATGTCCTAACAGGGAAATATAACATAACGTAATCATCCTGGATGTCCTAAAAGGGAAATAAAACATAATGTAATCATCCTGGATGTCCTAACAGGGAGATATAACATAATGTAATCATCCTGGATGTCCTAACAGGGAGATATAACATAATGTAATCATCCTGGATGTCCTAACAGGGAGATATAACATAATGTAATCATCCTGGATGTCCTAACAGGGAGATATAACATAATGTAATCATCCTGGATGTCCGAGCAGGGAGATATAACATTACATTTTGGGGTGGGGGGGCTTAAGTGACAAACTGAGCCTTGTCTAACATAGTCTCAACATGGGCTCAGATCAGATGACGTCAGGGAACACTGGAAATCACTCTAAACTGTACAATTGAGGGATTGAGTGTTACAGAGTCCACACACAGCTCTTTAAATCAGCTATGTAATGTATGCTACTATAAAGACAATCAATTTCCTCCCAAGTGGCTCAGCGGTCTAAGGCCACAGCCTGGGTTCGATCCCAGGCTCTGTCACAGCCGGCTGTAACTGGGAGACCCATGAGGTGGCGCACAATTGGCCCAGCGTCGTCCGGGTTAGGGGAGGGTTTGGCCGGCCGGGATGTCCTTGTCCCATTGTGCTCTAGCGACTCCTTGTGGCGGGCCGGGCGCCTGCAAGCTGACTTCGGGTCACCAGCTGGACGGTGTTTCCTCCGACACATTGGTGCGGCTGGCTTCCGGCTTAAGCGAGCAGTGTGTCAAGAAGCAGTGCGGCTTGGCAGGGTCGTGTTTCGGAGGACGCACGGCTCTCGACCTTCGCCTCCCCCGAGTCCGTAGGGGAGTTGCAGCGATGAGACAAGACTGTAACTACCAATTGGAAATCACGAAAACTGGGGAGAAAAAGGGGTAAAAGTTCAACAACAAAAAAGACAATCAAGTGCACTTGAAAGACCTCAATTCAATTAGCCTAAGCCATGCTATGCTACAGTATTACACAACACCAATAGTCCTGTTTGTGTAAATGAAAAACAGAAGGCTAGAGACTAATCCATCATTTCCATATCACATGTGGTCCTTCCTGCGTTTCTCTCTCGGTTGCTTTGATTTCTTTCATTTATTTTTCACAGGGTGGTTATTTCCATCCAATCCTATCCTCCACACTCCCTATGTGGCTTATTGAGAAACAGAGAGACAAACAGAGAGGGGTAGAAATATGGGGACGGGGAGGTGGAGGATTACCAAGGATGGAAACAGTCTCTCTGCACGACATGCATGTTTCTGTGCCAAGGAGCCAGAGGGAAGGATGGAGGAGTGGAGGAATGGACTGGAGAAGGGAGGGGTGGAGAAGGGAGGAGTGGAGAAGGGAGGAGGGGAGGGGTTGGAGGAGGGGAGAAGGGAGGAGGGGAGAAGGGAGGAGTGGAGGGATGGAGGGATGGACTGCTGGGCTCGTGAGAAGCAGCATCTTGTGCCTTGGGCAGGGATTTTCCACACTAAACACCTACTGATACAGCATACAGCATACTCTTCCTTCAAATGGGTATATCTCTGAGGATGTGATCTTTGCCTAATCCAAAATGAACGTGGTCAACATTCAGGGTTGTCTTCCAAATACCACCAGATTTGTTACATAGAGAAGACACAGATCACAGGCAGAAACTAACAGACACTAATGACACATCTTCCACACTTCAAGTGTGCAGTTAGAAATTTAACATTTAACCATTAGTGTTGTCATGTTCAATCCTCCATCTACTTAAGTAGATTTGTAAGTACTGTATAGACCTTCTAACTAACCCGGCACAATCATGAAACACACAATCAACCACAGTTCAGTTCTACAAGCATATGTCTGCTTCCCAAATGGAACACTGTTCCCTATTTAGTGCACTACGTTTGACCACTATTCCCTATTTAGTGCACTCATTTTGACCACTGTTCCCTATTTAGTGCACTACGTTTGACCACTGTTCCCTATTTAGCGCACTACGTTTGACCACTATTCCCTATTTAGCGCACTACGTTTGACCACTATTCCCTATTTAGCGCACTACATTTGACCACTGTTCCCTATTTAGCGCACTACGTTTGACCACTGTTCCCTATTTAGTGCACTACGTTTGACCACTATTCCCTATTTAGTGCACTCATTTTGACCACTGTTCCCTATTTAGTGCACTACGTTTGACCACTGTTCCCTATTTAGCGCACTACGTTTGACCACTGTTCCCTATTTAGTGCACTACGTTTGACCACTGTTCCCTATTTAGTGCACTACGTTTGACCACTATTACCTATTTAGTGCACTACGTTTGACCACTATTACCTATTTAGTGCACTACGTTTGACCACTATTCCCTATTTAGTGCACTCATTTTGACCACTGTTCCCTATTTAGCGCACTACGTTTGACCACTATTACCTATTTAGCGCACTACGTTTGACCACTATTACCTATTTAGTGCACTACGTTTGACCACTATTCCCTATTTAGTGCACTCATTTTGACCACTGTTCCCTATTTAGTGCACTACGTTTGACCACTGTTCCCTATTTAGCGCACTACGTTTGACCACTGTTCCCTATTTAGTGCACTACGTTTGACCACTGTTCCCTATTTAGTGCACTACGTTTGACCACTATTACCTATTTAGTGCACTACGTTTGACCACTATTCCCTATTTAGCGCACTACGTTTGACCACTGTTCCCTATTTAGTGCACTACGTTTGACCACTGTTCCCTATTTAGTGCACTACGTTTGACCACTGTTCCCTATTTAGCGCACTACGTTTGACCACTGTTCCCTATTTAGTGCACTACGTTTGACCACTGTTCCCTATTTAGTGCACTACGTTTGACCACTATTACCTATTTAGTGCACTACGTTTGACCACTATTCCCTATTTAGCGCACTACGTTTGACCACTGTTCCCTATTTAGTGCACTACGTTTGACCACTGTTCCCTATTTAGCGCACTACGTTTGACCACTATTCCCTATTTAGTGCACTACGTTTGACCAGGACCCAACACTTGTTTTAATTTTCCACATTGCAAAAAATATTTTTTTTGCTACATTTTGCCACAGTGTGCACTAATGAACACGACCCATATTCCTGAAGGTTCCAGAAGACTCATGTCAAGCTACCTTCCCTGATCCACAGATTGGCTTTCTTTTTTTTTTTACAGTCTAGTTTATTGGTCCTTTACTGGTCAACAAACCCAATCTGTGTAACACCATTAGACAACTACTGGTGTCTCGCTCTGGAGTTAGTTGCTATGGTAACGCCCAGCTGAGTAGGGATGGACGGGTTGGTTGACGGAGACACTTCTCTCATTGAGGTGTTAAGAGATGATGGTGGGAGTGATGACAATGTTACCACAGGGAGGATTGATGATGGTTGAGACGTGAGACAGATTACAATGTTACCACAGGGAGGATTGATGATGGTTGAGACGTGAGACAGATGACAATGTTACCACAGGGAGGATGGATGATGGTTGAGACGTGAGACAGATGACAATGTTACCACAGGGAGGATTGATGATGGTTGAGACGTGAGACAGATGACAATGTTACCACAGGGAGGATGGATGATGGTTGAGACGTGAGACAGATGACAATGTTACCACAGGGAGGATGGATGATGGTTGAGACTTGGGAGTGATGACAATGTTACCACAGGGAGGACTGTCATTCCCTTTGCTCTGGGTGAGCCACAGTACTCTATGCCAGACAACTAACTCTGGAGAACAAGTAAAGTCTGCTCACTGCTGTGGCTCTTACGCTGTCTAGCTGCTGTGGAATGTTGGACATAGGTAAAACCATATAGATCTCGTCTCTTTAATCAAGTTCCAGACTCTTCAGAAGTAATTCCTCAGTGTATCAGTGTTCTGGCTCTAAAATTATTCTTTCATTCATTTTTCAATCCATTACTGGACACCATTAGCTACAAATTCAATATCCAAGCTCAGTTTACTCTCTTCTGACTAAGTCCATTGTCCAGTTGAATGCCTCTTTAGAAGTACTTTTGTCATGCCCCTTCTCCAACTGTGTGTTGAGCCGGGCCTCTTGTGTATGAACAACTATTCAGCCATACAACCATTCAGCCATACAGCCATTCAGCCATACAGCCATTCAGCCATACAACCATACAGCCATACAGCCATTCAGCCATTCAGCCATACAACCATTCAGCCATACAGCCATACAGCCATACATCCATTCAGCCATACAGCCATTCAGCCATACAGCCATTCAGCCATACAGCCATTCAGCCATACAGCCATACAGCCATTCAGCCATTCAGCCATACAGCCATTCAGCCATACAGCCATACAGCCATCCAGCCATACAGCCATACAGCCATACAGCCATACAATACCATTCAAAGTTATCATTGAGAGAGAAAGAAAGAACGAAAGAGTGGGTGTTAGCTAAAGATGGTGCGAGTTGTGGGGACTAGAGAGAGAGAGAGAGAGAGAGAGAGAGAGAGAGAGAGAGAGAGAGAGAGAGAGAGAGATGTACAGACTCAGTGAGCATAGCCTTGCTATTGAGAAATGCTGCCGTAGGCAGACCTGGCTCTCAAGAGAAGATGTGCCCACAAAATGAGGTGGAAACTGAGCTGCACTTCCTAACCTCCTGCCAATTATATGAACATATTAGAGACACATATTTCCCTCAGATTACACAGATCCACAAAGAATTCTAAAACAAATCCAATTTTGATAAACTCCCATATCTACTGGGTGAAATACCACAGTGTGCCGTCACAGCAGCAGGATGTGTGACCTGTTGCCACAAGAAAAGGGCAACCAGTGAAGAACAAACACCATTGTAAATACAACCCATATTTATTTATTTTCCCTTTTGTACTTTTAACTATTCGCACATCATTACAACACGGTACATAGACATAATATGACAGTTGAAATGTGTCTATTCTTTTGAAACTTGTGAACGTAATGTTTACTGTTCATTTTTTGTTTTCTATTGTTTATTTCACTTTGGTTTATGATCTATTTCAAATGCTTTGGCAATGTAAACATGTTTCCCCATGCCAATAAAGGCCTTTGAATTGAACTGAGGGAAGGAGTTAACTAAAGCTGTTGAGAGTTGTGGGGACTAGAGAGACAGAGAGAATAGGGGGGTGAGGGGCGGACTTGGATGTGAATAGGCTGTGAGGGGAGTTAGTTCAACGTGAGACGATCCACTGTCGGGGTGGAGAGAAACAGTGGAGAAGGGCAGAGAGCGGTGAAAATAGCACAACTAGGCGAGACAGTAGAGGAAAAAGGCAGTCGGGGATTGTGAGGACATTTGACGATAGTGTATTTTATTTTAGTTAACCCTGCAGGACAACCTCTTACTTCCTCTAGTCCAGAAAGGATTTTGAATAAATCGTTTTCTGGTCCATAGTTTGCAAAAACAATGAAAGACAATGCTGATGTCAACCAGTCCAGTAAATATAGACGTGTTTTTTTTTTATTCTTTGCTTTCTGTTTTATGATAGACAGAAGGCATGGATAACATTCAAACTGCCGTTCCCTTCTTTGACCCAGCCCTTGTAACTCTTCTGTGGCATTCTGACCTTAATCGCGTGCATAGTTTGAAACACTGACCTCAACCTTAAAGCTATTTGAACTCCCTCTCAAGCCTTCTCACATTCACTCTTCCAGCTTATATCTGAGAGGGAAAAATAGGTTCCCAGACTTTACTGAGCCCCTATACAGACTGACTGGTGTTTAGAGTCTTTGTGTCTGTCCTCGAGGAGTCTTTTTGGTTCATTGGTCATTACCGTGATAGCTTTAAATGACTACATGACAGCTTTTCACTACAGTCCATCCCCTTTTCTTTGGTTTCGCTCTATCGGATTGTGAGTTTGGCAGGATGTTTCGGTTCGCCTCCTCCTGTTAGTGTAATGTTCTCTATCTACCTCCTTTTAAAATTTGAAGATGATCAGGACAGAAAGTGTTGGAGGGAGATTTATTTCACAGCGTGTGTGTCTGTGTGTAATCGTCTGTGTGTTTGTGGGTGTGTGAGCTTATCGATGGTGAGCACTCCAGATAATCCCGTGGGAAGATGTTGGGAGATTCGACTGAGAGACGGAGGTTTGGAACGATTGAGGGAGAGTGGGGTTGGGTGTGGGGTTGGGGCTGAGACGGATGGGGGTTGGTAGGGGAGGCCCAGGGAATGTTGGGATTCATGAGTCAATCTACTGATTCATGAGTCTATCTACTGATTAATGAGTCTATATACCGATTCATGAGTCTATCTACTGATTGATGAGTCTATCTACTGATTGATGAGTCTATCTACCGATTCATGAGTCTATCTACTGATTCCAGCTGTCTAGAGAGTCTTCTGAGGACCTGGTCTCAGTTTTCATGTTGGGAGAGTTGAGGAGGATCAGAGGGAGAGAGAACCCAAACAATCTGCTGAGAGAAGCCAGACAGCACACACTGGTAGTCTGTCTGCTATGGAAACACACTGGCAGTCTGTCTGCTATGGAAACACACTGGCAGTCTGTCTGCTATGGAAACACACTGGCAGTCTGTCTGCTATGGAAACACACTGGCAGTCGGTCTGCTATGGAAACACACTGGCAGTCGGTCTGCTATGGAAACACACTGGCAGTCTGTCTGCTACGGAAACACACTGGTAGTCTGTCTGCTATGGAAACACACTGGTAGTCTGTCTGCTATGGAAACACACTGGCAGTCTGTCTGCTATGGAAACACACTGGTAGTCTGTCTGCTATGGAAACACACTGGCAGTTGGTCTGCTATGGAAACACACTGGCCGTCTGTCTGCTATGGAAACACACTGGCAGTCTGTCTGCTATGGAAACACACTGGCAGTCTGTCTGCTATGGGAACACACTGGCAGTCTGTCTGCTATGGAAACACACTGGCAGTTGGTCTGCTATGGAAACACACTGGCAGTCTGTCTGCTATGGAAACACACTTTTAGTCTATCTGCTACGGAAACACACTGGCAGTCTGTCTGCTATGGAAACACACTGGCAGTCTGTCTGCTATGGAAACACACTGGCAGTCTGTCTGCTATGGAAACAACACATCGGATTGTGAGTTTGGCAGGATGTTTCGGTTCGCCTCCTCCTGTTAGTGTAATGTTCTCTATCTACCTCCTTTTAAAATTTGAAGATGATCAGGACAGAAAGTGTTGGAGGGAGATTTATTTCACAGCGTGTGTGTCTGTGTGTAATCGTCTGTGTGTTTGTGGGTGTGTGAGCTTATCGATGGTGAGCACTCCAGATAATCCCGTGGGAAGATGTTGGGAGATTCGACTGAGAGACGGAGGTTTGGAACGATTGAGGGAGAGTGGGGGTTGGGTGTGGGGGTTGGGGCTGAGACGGATGGGGGTTGGTAGGGGAGGCCCAGGGAATGTTGGGATTCATGAGTCAATCTACTGATTCATGAGTCTATCTACTGATTAATGAGTCTATATACCGATTCATGAGTCTATCTACTGATTGATGAGTCTATCTACTGATTGATGAGTCTATCTACCGATTCATGAGTCTATCTACTGATTCCAGCTGTCTAGAGAGTCTTCTGAGGACCTGGTCTCAGTTTTCATGTTGGGAGAGTTGAGGAGGATCAGAGGGAGAGAGAACCCAAACAATCTGCTGAGAGAAGCCAGACAGCACACACTGGTAGTCTGTCTGCTATGGAAACACACTGGCAGTCTGTCTGCTATGGAAACACACTGGCAGTCTGTCTGCTATGGAAACACACTGGCAGTCTGTCTGCTATGGAAACACACTGGCAGTTGGTCTGCTATGGAAACACACTGGCAGTCTGTCTGCTATGGAAACACACTTTTAGTCTATCTGCTACGGAAACACACTGGCAGTCTGTCTGCTATGGAAACACACTGGCAGTCTGTCTGCTATGGAAACACACTGGCAGTCTGTCTGCTATGGAAACACACTGGCAGTTGGTCTGCTATGGAAACACACTGGCAGTCTATCTGCTATGGAAACACACTGGCAGTCGGTCTGCTATGGAAACACACTGGCAGTCGGTCTGCTATGGAAACACACTGGCAGTCTGTCTGCTACGGAAACACACCGGAAGTCTCTTCTGTTGATGGTCTGTTCCCACAGGAGTGATGGTCTGTTCCCACGGGAGTGATGGTCACACACAGCCCTGTGACAGAGACACAGGTTCAATTTGTACCATGCCCTCACGTCAGTCCTTTGACCCTCCATGCCTCCCCCCTGACCTAACTCCTCTGACCTCTCGCTCTCTATGTATCTCTCCTCCTCCCTCCCTCCCTCCATGGACCAGGTCCTAAAGAGCAGTTTCTGTCATATTAATCTGTTTTAGGCCTTTCTTTCTCCAGGACTCCTGTCTGCCAATACCAGGAATGTGTCCCATATTGGCTCTGGTCAAAAGTAGTGCACTACATAGGGAATAGGGCTCTGGTCAAAAGTATTGCACTACATAGGGATTGAGGGGGCCATTTAGGATGCGAACCCCAAGGCTTATCTAATCAAGCCCTTAATTAATCATCTAGAGTTTACCAGCCAATTGAACAGACCAATTAAAAGAGGAAAATAATAAATGTGTGCTTCATTAGGTTCTGAGAACGGGCCGTCCGTAACAACACCGTGGATAATACAGTGTGTTCTGAGAACGGGCCGTCCGTAACAACACCGTGGATAATACAGTGTGGTGTTCTGAGAACGGGCCGTCCGTAACAACACCGTGGATAATACAGTGTGTTCTGAGAACGGGCCGTCCGTAACAACACCGTGGATAATACAGTGTGTTCTGAGAACGGGCCGTCCGTAACAACACCGTGGATAATACAGTGTGTTCTGAGAACGGGCCGTCCGTAACAACACCGTGGATAATACAGTGTGTTCTGAGAACGGGCCGTCCGTAACAACACCGTGGATAATACAGTGTGTTCTGAGAACGGGCCGTCCGTAACAACACCGTGGATAATACAGTGTGTTCTGAGAACGGGCCGTCCGTAACAACACCATGTATAATAAAGTGTTGTGTCCCAAATGGTACCCTATTCCCTATGTAGTGCACTATATTGTGTGTGATGATATACTTGAGGGTTAGCTCTCTTCATGCTACAACGGATTTAGATAATTATTTTATATTAATTTAACATTGATTTAACTAGGCAAGTCAGTAAAGAACAAATTCTTATTTATAATGACGGCATACCCCCCTTGCCAAACCCTGGCCTAACCCGGACGACTTTATATCTGTGGTAACTAATAGGATAAACTTTATAACTATGGTGACTAATAGGATAAACTTTATAACTATGGTGACTAATAGGATAAACTTTATAACTATGGTAACTAATAGGAGAAACTGTATAACTATGGTGACTAATAGGATAAACTTTATAACTGTGGTAACTAATATGAGAATCTTTATAACTATGGTAACTGATAGAATAAACTTTATAACTGTGGTAACTAATAGAATAAACTTTATAACTGTGGTAACTAATAGGATAAACTTTATTATTGTGGTAACTAATATGAGAAACTTTATAACTATGGTAACTGATAGAAGAAACTTTATAACTGTGGTAACTAATAGGATAAACTTTATTATTGTGGTAACTAATATGAGAAACTTTATAACTATGGTAACTGATAGAATAAACTTTATAACTGTGGTAACTAATAGAATAAACTTTATAACTGTGGTAACTAATAGGATAAACTTTATTATTGTGGTAACTAATAGAAGAAACTTTATAACTGTGGTAACTAATAGGATAAACTTTATATTTGTGGTAACTAATAGAAGAAACTTTATAACTATGGTAACTAATAGAAGAAACTTTATAACTATGGTAACTAATAGAAGAAACTTTTCATGGGAATGGAGGCTTTCGTTTTCAGAGAGTCTCAGGTTCCGTCCGAAATGGCACCCTATTCTCTACATAGTGCACTATGGGCCCTGGTTAATAGTTGTGCACTATATAGGGAATAGGGGACCATTTGGGAGTCTGTGACTCCAAGGTCAGAGACCCTCTCTGTGACTTCAACCATGTCCCATCTGTCTGCTCCAAACCTTAGTTCACAAAACTTCTTCTAAACTGAACAAATTGGACACAAATTGTGTGTGTACGTGTGTGTGTGTGTGTGTGTTTGCGTGTGTTTACGAAAGTGTGTATGTGCGTGTATGTGTGTGTATGTGTGTGTTGGTGAATGTGTGTGTGTGTGTGTGTGTGTGTGTGTGTGTGTGTGTGTGTGTGTGTGTGTGTGTGTGTGTGTGTGTGTGTGTGTGTGTGTGTGTGTGTGTGTGTGTGTGTGTGTGTGTGTATGTGTGGCCAGTCCTCCCCCCCTTTGTCTGCAGTAAGACGAGAATAGGAAAACTATCAAAAACATTGTGAGAAGAAAGAAGAGAGAGAGAATGTAGCAGAGCCTGTGAGATTCTTCTCTTCTCCCATTCCTCTAATGTCCCTCTCCCTTCTCCCATTCCTCAAATGTCCCTCTCCCTTCTCCCATTCCTCAAATGTCTCTCTCTTCTCCCATTCCTAAAATGTCCCTCTTCTCCCATTCCTCAAATGTCCCTCTCTCTTCTCCCATTCCTCAAATGTCCCTCTCCTTTCTCCCATTCCTTAAAATGTCCCTCTCCCTTCTCCCATTCCTAAAATGTCCCTCTTCTCCCATTCCTCCAATGTCCCTCTCACTTCTCCCATTCCTCTAATGTCCCTCTCCCTTCTCCCATTCCTAAAATGTCTCCCTTCTCCCATTCCTCAAATGTCCCTCTCCCTTCTCCCATTCCTCAAATGTCCCTCTCTCTTCTCCCATTCCTCTAATGTCCCTCTCCCTTCTCCCATTCCTAAAATGTCCCTCTTCTCCCATTCCTCAAATGTCCCTCTCCCTTCTCCCATTCCTCAAATGTCCCTCTCTCTTCTCCCATTCCTCTAATGTCCCTCTCTCTTCTCCCATTCCTCTAATGTCCCTCTCCCTTCTCCCATTCCTAAAATGTCTCCCTTCTCCCATTCCTCTAATGTCCCTCTCCCTTCTCCCATTCCTCAAATGTCCCTCTCTCTTCCCCCATTCCTCAAATGTCCCTCTCCCTTCTCCTATTCCTCAAATGTCACTCTCCATTCTCCTATTCCTCAAATGTCCCTCTCTCTTCTCCCATTCCTCTAATATCCCTCTCTCTTCTCCCATTCCTCAAATGTCACTCTCCATTCTCCCATTACTCACATGTCCCCCTCTCTTCTCGCATTCCTCTAATGTCCCTCTTCTCCCATTCCTCTAATGTCCCTCTCCCTTCTCCCATTCCTCAAATGTCCCTCTCTCTTCCCCCATTCCTCAAATGCCCCTCTCCCTTCTCCTATTCCTCAAATGTCACTCTCCATTCTCCTATTCCTCAAATGTCCCTCTCTCTTCTCCCATTCCTCTAATATCCCTCTCTCTTCTCCCATTCCTCAAATGTCCCTCTCTCTTCTCCCATTCCTCTAATATCCCTCTCTCTTCCCCCATTCCTCAAATGTCCCTCTCCCTTCTCCTATTCCTCAAATGTCACTCTCCATTCTCCCATTACTCAAATGTCCCCCTCTCTTCTCGCATTCCTCTAATGTCCCTCTTCTCCCATTCCTCAAATGTCCCTCTCTCTTCTCCCATCCTTCTAATGTCCCTCTCTCTCTTCCATAAAAAAGGCTGAAACTGAAAACACTCCTTTGCTAAACAGCTTTGAGAATTCTAGGCATGAAGTAGCTAACAGACACAAATGACTTCTTGTAATGTCAGTGTGAGAATGCTAAGCATCAAAGCATCCGCTGAACAATCCCTTGCCTCCACTAGAATCTTAGGAATGAAGTAGCTAACAGACACAAATGACTCCATAGTAATGTCAGTGTGAGAACTACAACAAAGTGAGCTAACATAGAATGACCTCAGACACAAGCCATGGTGTCATTTATAATGGGGCCGGAGGGGATGGCTGCCGTTTCACGGGTTCCTAACCAACTGTGCTATTTATTTTTAGATAGAGCAGCTACGTCTGGTAAGACGAGGGGCAGGGGTGTGTCTATTGTCAATAACAGCTGGTGTGCGATGTATCATTTTAAAGAAGTCTCGAGGTATTGCTCGCCTGAGGTAGAGTACCTCATGATAAGCTGTAGACCACACTATCTACCACGAGAGTTCTCATCTATATTATTCATAGCCGTCTATTTACCACCACAGACCGATGCTGGCACTAAGACCGCACTCAACCAGCTGTGTAATGCCTTAAAAAATACTCATCCAGAAGCAGCACTCCTAGTGGCCGGGGACTTTAATGCAGGAAAACTTCAATCCGTTTTACCAAATTTCTACCAGCATGTCACGTGTTACCAGAGAAGAAAAGACCACCTTTACTCCACACACAGAGAAGCATACAATGCTCTCCCCCGCCCTCCGTTTGGCAAATCTGACCATAATTCTATCCTTCTGATTCCTGCTTACAAGCAAAAACGAAAGCAGGAAGTACCTGTGACTCGCTCAATACGGAAACTAAGCCAGGGTGGGGTTAAGACAACAACCCACGTGCAGATAACGACAGGATGAACCCAGAGTGGCTTATGATGCTCCTTGGTCTGCATGAGGGGGGTTGAACCAACCATGACTGAGCATTGTTAGTGTCAGCTATATATAAACTCAGCAAAAAAAGAAACGTCCCTTTTTCAGGACCCTGTCTTTCAAAAATAATTCGTAAAAATCCAAAGAACTTCACAGATCTTCATTGTAAAGGGTTTAAACACTGTTTTCCCATTCTTGTTCAATGAACCATAAGCAATTAATGAACATGCACCTGTGGAATGGTCATTAATACACTAACAGCTTACAGACAGAGGCAATTAAGGTCACAGTTCTGAAAACTTAGGACACTAAAGTGGCCTTTCTACTGACTCTGAAAAACACCAAAAGAAAGATGCCCAGGGTCCCTGCTCATCTTGCGTGAACGTGCCTTAGGCATGCTGGAAGGAGGCATGAGGACTGCAGATGTGGCCGGGGCAATTAATTGTAATGTCCGTACTGTGAGATGCCTAAGACACCGCTACAGGGAGACAGGACAGACAGCTGATCGTCCTCGCAGTGGCAGACCACGTGTAACAACACCTGCACAGGATCGGTACATCCGAACATCACACCTGCGGGACAGGTACAGGATGGCAACAACAACTGCCCGAGTTACACGAGGAACGCACAATCCCTCCATCAGTGCTCAGACTGTCCGCAATAGGCTGAGGGAGGCTGGACTGAGGGCTTGTAGGCCTGTTGTAAGGCAGGTCCTCACCCACCATCGCTGGACCAGACAGGACTGCCAAAAAGTGCTCTTCACTGACGAGTTGCGGTTTTGTCTCACCAGGGGGTGATGGTCGGATTCGCGTTTATCATCGAAGGAATGAGCGTTACACCAAGGCCTGTACTCTGGAGCGGGATCAATTTGGAGGTGGAAGGTCCGTCATGGTCTGGGGAGGTGTGTCACAGCATCATCAGACTGAGCTTGTTGTCATTGCAGGCAATTTCAACGCTGTGCGTTACAGGGAAGACATCCTCCTCCCTCATGTGGTACCCTGCCTGCAGGCTCATCCTGACATGACCCTCCAGCATGACAATGCCACTGCTTGTTCTGTGCCCTGATTTCCTGCAAGACAGGAATGTCAGTGTTCTGCCATGGCCAGTGAAGAGCCCGGATCTCAATGGGACGTCTGGGACCTGTTGGATCGGAGGGTGAGGGCTAGGGCCGTTCCCCCCAGAAATGTCCGGGAACTTGCAGGTGCCTTGGTGGAAGAGTGCGGTAACATCTTACAGCAAGAACTGGCAAATCTGGTGCAGTCCATGAGGAGGAGATGCACTGCAGTACTTAATGCAGCTGGTGGCCACACCAGATACTGACTGCTACTTTTGATTTTGACCCCTCCCCCCCTTTGTTCAGGGACACATTATTCCATTTCTGTTAGTCACATGTCTGTGGAACTTGTTCAGTTAATGTCTCAGTTGTTGAATTTTGTTATGTTCATACAAATATTTACACATGTTAAGTTTGCTGAAAATAAACGCAGTTGACAGTGAGAGGACGTTAATTTTTTTGCTGAGTTTAGTATTCTGCATTTGTGTAAAGGTTAGGTTACTCAGGTCCAACACTCAAGGGTGGGGGGTCGACCAGCCTCAATATTCCAATAATTAATTGATATTAAATAAAGATGATTGTTTGAAGAAATGACCAAATCTCTCTCAGTACTGAATTTCTACGACACTCGGTACAGGTAGCCCCTGTATATAGCCTCGTTATTGTTATGTAATTTTATTGTGTAACTCCATTTTCTTAAAACTGCATTGTTGGTTAAGGGCTTGTAAGTAGGTATTTCACGGTAAGGTCTACAGCTGCGCATGTGACAAATACAATTTGATTTGATTGATGGTCTCTTGGCAGATACAAAGATAAACAAAACGTTCTCATTTATATAGAAGCTAAGACATTTTAGTTGACGTTTTCATTTCATTGCTGCAGTAAAGACAGAGAGACAGAGAGAGAGAATCCTTTCCTTCTTTTTGACAGTTCCCCTTCCCTCCACTCACTCATTCTTTGCCTTAAAAGCCTTTACATCTCATGTCTGATGCAGGTGGATGTAAAAAATTAACTTCAAAGGGATATCTATAGAAGGATAGAAGGGTCTGGTCTCATCTAAAGAAGGATAGAAGGGTCATGGCGGAGATCCTGCAAGGGGGTCAGCATCTTTCCCAGGCCTGGGAAGCTCAGCGCACAGAGAGGGAAGAGAGAGGTGAGAATGAAGGTCAGCGCAGAGAGAGGGAAGAGAGAGAAGCTCAGCGCAGAGAGAGGGAAGAGAGAGAAGCTCAGCGCAGAGAGAGGGAAGAGAGAGAAGCTCAGTGCAGAGAGAGGGAAGAAAGAGAAGCTCAGTGCAGAGAGAGGGAAGAAAGGGAATCTAACTGCTAATCTAACTGGGACAGATCTGCCATAGAAACACCACTAAAACTTCAGTCCTCTACTAATGGAACTGGGAAAGATTGGTAATATACAAGTAAACTAAGCTGTGTGCATTCATACAAACACACAATGACACTTGTGCACGGCTCCAAGCATCCACTATCTATGTGAACTGAGATACAGTGCAGTCGGAAAGTATTCAGACCCCTTGACTTTTTCCACAATTTTTTACGTTACAGCCTTATTCTAAAACTGAATAAAAAAAAATTCCCATAAAATCAATCTACACCCCATAATACCAAAGCAAAAACATCAGGTTCAAGTCCGGGCTCTGGGTGGGCCACTCAAGGCTTGTCCCGAAGCCACTCCTGCATTGTCTTGGCTGTGTACTTAGGGTCGTTGTCCTGTTGTTAGGTGAACCTTTGCCCCAGTCTGAGGCCCTGAGCGCTCTGGAGTAGGTTTTCATCAAGGATCTCTCTGTGCTTTGCTCTGTTCATCTTTCCCTCGATCCTAACTACTCTACCAGTCCCTGCCGCTGAAAAACATCCCCACAGCATGATGCTGCCACCAACATGCTTCATCGTAGGGATGAGTCCTTTAGGTGCCTTTTGGCAAACTCCAAGCAGGCTGTCATGTACCTTGAATTGAGGAGTGGCTTTCGCCTGGCCAATCAACCATAAAGGCCTGATTAGTGGAGTGCTGCAGAGATGGTTGTCCTTCTGGAAGGTTCTCCCATCTCCACAGAGGAACTCTGGAGCTCTGTCAGAGTGACCATCGGGTTCTTGGTCACCTCCCTAAACAAGACACTTCTCCCCCGATTGCTCAGTTTGGCCGGGCAGTCAGCTCTAAGAAGAATCTTGGTGGGTCTAAACTTTTTCCATTTAAGAATGATGGAGGCCACTGTGTTCTTGGGGACCTTCAATGTTGCAGAAATGTTTTGGTACCCTTCCCCAGATCTGTGCCTCAACACAATCCTGTCTCGGAGCTCTACAGACAATTCCTTCGACCTCATGGCTTGGTTTTTGCTCTGAAATGCAATGTCAACTGTGGGACCTTATATAGACAGGTGTGTGCTTTTCCAAATCATGTCCAATCAATTGAATTTACCAGAGGTGGACTCCAATCAAGTTGTAGAAACATCTCAAGGATGATCAATGGAAACAGGATGCACCCGAGGTAAATTTCCAGTCTCATAGCAAACGGTCTGAATACTTACAGTACCAGTCAAAAGTTTGGGCAAACCTACTTATTCAAGGGTTTTTCTTAATTAAAAAAAAACTATTTTCTACATTATAGAATAATAGTGAAGACATCAAAACTATGAAATAACACATTTGGAATCATGTAGTAACCAAAAAAGTGTTGAAACAAATCAACATATATTATATATTTGAGATTCTTCAAAGTAGCCATCCTTTGCCTTGATGACAGCTTCGCTCACTCTTGGCATTCTCTCAACCAGCTTCATGAGGTACTCACCTGGAATGCATTTCAATTAACAGGTGTGCCTTGTTAAAACTTAATTTGTGGAATTTCTTTCCTTCTTAATGCGTTTGAGCCAATCAGTTGTGTTGTGAAAAAGTAGGGTTGGTATACAGAAGATAGCCCTATATGGTAAAAGTCCATATTATGGCATGAACAGCTCAAATAAGCAAAGAGAAATGACAGTCCATCATTACTTTAATGAAGGTCAGTCAATACGGAAATTTCAAGAACTTTGAACGTTTCTTCAAGTGCAGTCACAAAAAACATCAAGCGCTATGATGAAACTGGCTCTCATGAGGACTGCCACAGGAAAGGAAGACTCAGAGTTACCTCTGCTGCAGAGGATACATTCATTGGAGTTACCAGCCTCAGAAATTGCAGCCCAAATAAATGCTTCACAGAGTTCAAGTAACAGACACATCTCAACATCAACTGTTCAGAGGAGACTGCGTGAATCAAGCCTTCATGGTCGAATTGCTGTAAAGAAACTACTAATAAAGGACACCAATAAGATGAAGAGACTTGCTTGGGCCAAGAAACACGAGCAATGGACATTAGACCGGTGGAAATCTGTCCTTTGGTCTGATGAGTCCAAATTTGAGATTTTTGGTTCGAACTGCCGTGTTTTTGTGAGACACAGAGTAGGTGAACGGATGATCTCTGCATGTGTGGCTCCCACCGTGAAGCATGGAGTAGGAGGTGTGATGGTGTGGAGGTACTTTGCAGGTGACACTATCTGTGATTCAATTAGAATTCAAGGCATACTTAACCAGCAGGCTACCACAGCCATATGCCACCCCATCTGGTTTGCGCTTAGTGGGACTATCATTTGTTTTTCAACAGGACAATGACCCAACACACCTCCAGGCTGTGTAAGGGCTATTTGACCAAGAAGGAGAGTGATGGAGTGCTGCATCAGATGACCTGGCCTCCAGAATCACCCGACCTCAACCCAATTGAGATGGTTTGTGCTGCTACTGAAAAAAAAAATCATTGAAGAAGACATTGTAGAGTCTCCTAATGTTAGCTAGCTAACTAGCTAACATTAAACCTGTTTGGTTAACTTTAGCTAGCTATGACAATCAGTTTGTGTTGCTAGTACTCTATGGATTAGGATTTATTGTTTAGCTAACTAGCTAGCTAGCTAAATGTCTAAACAAAAGACCCCAAGTTAAAGCTTACTGTTAGCTAGCTAGCTGACGATCGATGGCTGGCTCGCTAGCTAACATTACGTGTGTAGTAATGTTAGCTCAGAATGCCATTTGCATTGCTAGTTATAGCCTAATGTTAGCTAGCTAACTAGCTAACATTGAACCTATTTGGTTAACTTTAGTTAGCTATGACAATCGGTTTGTATTGCTAGTACTCTATGGATTAGCATTATGGTTCATTGTTTAGCTAGCATGTCTGAACAAGAGACTCCACTTGGCCAGATGATTACATGACCCGTCAAGTTAGCCAGGTATGTCTGACAGTGATTGTATCTGGAATTTGTCTTCTGACCCACTGGGAATGCGATGAAAGAAATGAAATCTGAAATAAATATTTCTCTCTACTATTATTCTGACATTTCACATTCTTAAAATAAAGGGTTAAATGTCAGGAATTGTGGAAAAACTGAGTTTAAATGTATTTAGCTAAGGTGTATGTACACTTCCGACTTCACCTGTATACATATATATATATTTTCACGACCGTTCAAAAGTTTGGGGCCACTTAGAAATGTCCTTGTCTTTGAAAGAAAAGCAATTTTTTTTGTTCATTAAAATAACATCAAATTGATCAGAAATACAGTGCAGACATTGTTAATGTTGTAAATGACTATTGTAGCTGGTAACGGCTGATTTTTTATGGAATATCTACATAGGCGTACAGAGGCCCATTATCAGCAACCATCACTCCTGTGTCCCAGTGACACGTTGTGTTAGCTAATCCAAGTTTATCATTTTAAAAGGCTATTTTATCATTAGAAAACCCTTTTGCAATTATGTTATCACAGATGAAAACTGTGTTCTGATTAAAGAAGCAATAAAACTGGCCTTCTTTAGACTAGTTGAGTATCTGGAGCATCAGCATTTGTGGGTTCGATTACAGGCTCAAATTGGCCAGAAACAAAGACCTTTCTTCTGAAACTCATCAGTCTATTCTTGTTCTGAGAAGTGAAGGCTATTCCATGCGAGAAATTCCCAAGAACCTGAAGATCTTGTACAACGCTGTGTACTACTCCCTTCACAGAACAGCGCAAACTGGCTCTAACCAGAATAGAAAGAGGAGTGGGAGGCCCCAGTGCACAACTGAGCAAGAGGACAAGTACATTAGAGTGTCTAGTTTGAGAAACAGATGCCTCACAAGTCCTCAACTGGCAGCTTCATTAAATAGAACCCGCAAAACAACAGTCTCAACGTCAACAGTGAAGAGGCGACTCCGGGATGCTGGCCTTCTAGGCAGAGTTCCTCTGTCCAGTGTCTGTGTTCTTTTTTGTTTCTGCACTGTTTCTGATATTGCTACTATGCAAGTAACCATTTGGCTGTACTGTTTACACCTTCTGTAGAGACCCGTCCACTTAGCGATATGTCCCCTTAGCGATATGTCCACTTAGCGATATGTGGCTGGGGGTTATAGCATTTCTTTCACATGACCCATCAATTTAGACAAGTGTGTTCTGGGTAAGTGTCATCTAATATTTATAAAATATTTTTATCTGGACATTTTACCTGGAATTTGTCCTTATTGTAGGCTACTACTTTTACCACGTTTATTCTTAATACTTACTACATTACTCACTGTTTAGCACATGACCTCACATGTGAATCCTTAAAGAGACGGGCGGGGCTCAGGCTTAAGAGGGTGTGAACGATGCTGAATGGGTGGAGACAAAGGAGAGCTCTCCAGTAGGTGCACCAAAACATTCAAAAAACACTGCTCAAAAGTGGGGTTACAAGTTTATCAACTTTCAAAGCAGAATGACTTTCCCATTGTTCCTCAAATGCAGTGTATGATATACCATGTAAAAAAAAAAGATTGAATCAAGACGGTCGGTCACCTTATTCTAAGGTATTTCTGTGTAGATTGATGAGAGAAAAAAAAATATTTAATCCATTTTAGAATACGTCTGTAACGTAACAAAATGTGGAAAAAGTCAAAGGGGTCTGAATACTTTCTGAATGCTCTGTATGTGGAGCCAGTGTTTTTTTCTTTGGGAGTGTCCCAATGGCACCCTATTCCCTATATAGTGCACTACGTTGGACCAGGGTCTATAGGGCTCTCGTCAAAAGTAGTGCACTAAGTAGAGAATAGGGTGCACTAGGTAGAGAATAGGGTGCACTAGGTAGAGAATAGGGTGCACTAGGTAGAAAATAGGGTGCACTAGGTAGAGAATACTTGGCCCTTTCTCTGCCGTTACAAAACCAGTCCCATAACTTGTATGTTGAGTTTGAGAGATAAGATCTATGGTTCTTAATTCTTTCTCTACCTGGGAAATCGTCAGTTTGGAAATGGCCTTAGGTATACCTTAGACTTTCATCTAGTCTTCTTTCTTTATCCAGAATTGGTGGGTTTGGTTGTTCAGAGAGAGAGAGAGAGAGAGAGAGAGAGAGAGAGAGAGAGAGAGAGAGAGAGAGAGAGAGAGAGAGAGAGAGAGAGAGAGAGAGAGAGAGAGAGAGAGAGAGAGAGAGAGAGAGAGAGAGAGAGAGAGAGAGAGAGAGAGAGAGAAAGAAAGAGAAAGAGAGAGAGCGAGACAGAGAGAGAGAGAGAGAGAGAGAGAGAGAGAGAGAGAGAGAGAGAGAGAGAGAGAGAGAGAGAGAGAGAGAGAGAGAGAGAGAGAGAAAGACTTTCCAGGTAGTTTATGTTGGTTTCTCCGTCAGAAGGTGATGACTGCCGTGTGTTTTGACAGGTGGTTTCACTCAAGCTGAGGGTTATGAGGTTATGGGAGAGACACCATTGGATTTATCTAACTATCTGATCCAGGTCACCTCCCAAATGGCACCCTATTCCCTACGTAGCGCACTACTTTGAATCAGGGCCCACAATTCTGTTTTATTAATTTAAACTGTAACTGTCAACCATCTTGACTTTCCAGCTCCATATTGGTTTACCAGACAGAACCAGAATAAATAGAACAGCTATGGTTGTGAAGTTGCGGTTCTGAAAACAGAGAGAGCTGAAAACCCTGGTAACTAGTAAAACAGGGCGTAACAACTCTCTTTATAACACCGTAGACCATTACAGCACAGATTCCTTCCAGAAACCATCTGGACTCCATCATCAGGCACCACCTTACAGAATCAAGCTACGTCGACTTACAGCAAACCGACTCCTTACAGCACGCAAAATCTGCTGTAAGTCAGTGTAAAGGAACGCTTGGCTATAAAGAGCACTGTGGAGGCTCAGACACACCATTAGCGTTTGCTAGCCGAGAACCAGGGGCGTCATTTCAGATAAACCTAGGGTATGGCAAAAAAAAATATTTTAACATTTAATCTCATTTATTGAATTTCTGCACAATTTCTGCACAGCCAAAACAAGCTAAATTGAGACCAGCCGTTATCACCTCGTTGCTCTAGTTTCATTCACCTCAGTCAATAGGAGACTGAACATTCACCTCAGTCAATAGGAGACTGAACATTCACCTCAGTCAATAGGAGACTGAACATTCACCTCAGTCAATAGGAGACTGAACATTCACCTCAGTCAATAGGAGACTGAACATTCACCTCAGTCAATAGGAGACTGAACATTCACCTCAGTCAATAGGAGACTGAACATTCACCTCAGTCAATAGGAGACTGAACATTCTACAAAGAAAATACAACAATTAGCTGCCATGCACTAGCTCAGCACCGGGGATTAAACCTCTAGTTTAGCAGTTATGTAGCCAAAGCCACATCTACTACAGCCATCTTTACCTCTGCACTGTTTTGAGAAAAAGTCACGCTGTTACATCCTTCCCTTCCACTCCCAGGCATCCGCATGGTCCTAAAGTCGGTCACTAAAACACCAAAACTGCAATTTGGCTTTTAATGGGGATGGGAATATTAGTAGCCTGGCGTTGAGCTAGGGTACTGCCATATCCAATTGACGCCTCTGCTCTAAACAGAGTGCCAGCCGTAATTTGCGAACCGAGTGCACACCGATTTCACATATAGAATCGCGAGAAAATGGCGGCAGACATCTACAGCCTGTGGAAAAGCTTGTTTTTGACTTGAGCCAAACTGCCAACTGTAAAACTGCCAACTGTAAAACTGCCAACTGTAAAGCTGCCAGGCTCCCAACTGTTAAACTGCCATGCTGCCAACTTTGCCAAGTTGCCAAACTGCCAAGTTGCCAAACCGCCAAGCTGCCAAACTGCCAAGCTGCTAAACTGCCAAGCTGCCAAACTGCCAAGCTGCCAACTTTGCCATGTTGCCAAACTACCAAGTTGCCCGAACTGCCAAGCTGCTAAACTGCCAAGCTGCCAACTTTGCCAAGCTGCCAAACTGCCAACTTTGCCAAGCTGCTAAACTGCCAAGCTGCCAAACTGCCAAGCTGCCAAGCTGCCAACTTTGCCAAGCTGCCAAACTGCCAAGCTGCTAAGCTGCCAAACTGCCAAGCTTCCAACTTTGCCAAGTTGCCAACCTACCAAGTTGCCAACTACCAAGTTGCCAAACTGCCAAGGTGTCAAACTGCCAAGCTGCCAAGTTGCCAACTACCAAGTTGCCAACTACCAAGTTGCCAAACTGCCAAACTGCCAAGCTGCCAAACTGCCAAGCTGCCAAACTGCCAACTGTAAATCCTTGATGACCAACAGCTCATTTCACAAACAAGGCTCTGTGTTCTTTTTGCCACGGGTCTCACACTATAAGGTCTGCTTCTACAATAGTATCAGGAATAGTCAACGTCCATCATTAGGTGGCTTTTGTGGCTCTTCCCCTGAAGTGAGTAGGACACAATGTTTCATCGGGACAGTGTCACTACAGAGGAAAATGTAGATGTTGCTACTCGCTACCAAAGCCATATTTACAATGCTGATCCAGCATAAAAGCTGTTATTATGTCAATATAACTTCACAAGACATTTCAGATCAAAGCCTTCACCAGGGAGTTTGATTGTCAGGGGTAAGTTCCCAGCTGCTGTGTAGGACCCATAGGATCTATGGACTAGTGGTGCTGTGTAGGACCCATAGGATCTATGGACTAGTGGTGGTGTGTAGGACCCATAGGCTCTATGGACTAGTGCTGCTGTGCAGGACCCATAGGATCTATGGACTAGTGGTGCTGTGTAGGACGCATAGAATCTATGGACTAGTGGTGGTGTGTAGGACCCATAGGATCTATGGACTAGTGGTGTTGTGTAGGACGCATAGCATCTATGGACTAGTGGTGGTGTGTAGGACCCATAGGATCTATGGACTAGTGCTGCTGTGTAGGACCCATAGGATCTATGGACTAGTGGTGCTGTGCAGGACCCATAGGATCTATGGACTAGTGCTGCTGTGTAGGACCCATAGGATCTATGGACTAGTGGTGCTGTGTAGGACCCATAGGATCTATGGACTAGTGGTGCTGTGTAGGACGCATAGAATCTATGGACTAGTGGTGGTGTGTAGGACCCATAGGATCTATGGACTAGTGCTGCTGTGTAGGACCCATAGGATCTATGGACTATTGGTGCTGTGCAGGACCCATAGGATCTATGGACTAGTGCTGCTGTGTAGGACCCATAGGATCTATGGACTAGTGGTGCTGTGTAGGACCCATAGGATCTATAGACTAGTGGTGCTGTGTAGGACCCATAGGATCTATGGATTAGTGATGCTGTGTAGGACCCATAGGATCTATGGACTAGTGCTGCTGTGCAGGATCCATAGGATCTATGGACTAGTGGTGCTGTGTAGGACCCATAGGATCTATGGACTAGTGGTGTTGTGTAGGACCCATAGGATCTATGGACTAGTGCTGCTGTGTAGGACCCATAGGATCTATGGACTAGTGCTGCTGTGTAGGACCCATAGGATCTATGGACTAGTGCTGCTGTGTAGGACCCATAGGATCTATGGACTAGTGTTGCTGTGTAGGACCCATAAGATCTATGGACTAGTGCTGCTGTGTAGGACCCATAGGATCTATGGACTAGTGCTGCTGTGTAGGACCCATAGGATCTATGGACTAGTGCTGCTGTGTAGGACCCATAGGATCTATGGACTAGTGCTGCTGTGTAGGACCCATAGGATCTATGGACTAATGCTGCTGTGTAGGACCCATAGGATCTATGGACTAGTGCTGCTGTGTAGGACCCATAGGATCTATGGACTAGTGCTGCTGTGTAGGACCCATAGGATCTATGGACTAGTGCTGCTGTGTAGGACCCATAGGATCTATGGACTAGTGCTGCTGCAGGACCCATAGGATCTATGGACTAGCGCTGCTGTGTAGGACCCATAGGATCTATGGACTAGTGCTGCTGTGTAGGACCCATAGGATCTATGGACTAGTGGTGCTGTGTAGGACCCATAGGATCTATGGACTAGTGCTGCTGTGTAGGACCCATAGGATCTATGGACTAGTGCTGCTGTGTAGGACCCATAGGATCTATGGACTAGCGCTGCTGTGTAGGACCAATAGGATCTATGGACTAGTGGTGTTGTGTAGGACCCATATGATCTATGGACTAGTGCTGCTGTGTAGGACCCATATGATCTATGGACTATTGCTGCTGTGATTAGGCTATCAGGTCATGTAGTATTAGATGCCGTTGGTTTAAACGTACCCACCATGACAGCTAACTGCTGGGTTCCTGCGGTGGACATTGCGCAAATCATTCGGAAAGTAAGCATTCACCTACTAGGAACTAACAACTGACATAAATCTCATGATTTATTGATCACCCAGTTAGGTCTGTCAGTCTGGGTCCCACCTGGTCCCTCCCCTGTCCCTGCTCTGTCTGATTAGTATTCAGTGAATTCATTAGTAGACAATCACTGCTGTCTGGTAACATGGGAACTCCTGACAGAGGGGAGGGGAGGGGAGGTCGGGTTCAACCCAGCAGATAGGTCCCTTCGGTTGGGGGAAGGGAAGCGAGGAGTACCCCCAGCCTCACCCATTTCCCCCAACATCCCAATGTCACTGTGTCCTTCCTCTGAAAATGATATGATGATCCTCTGAAAATGATATGATGATCACAGAGAAAGCCAGAGTATGGCTTTGGTTTCTCAAAGACATATTTCTATAGGCTATATTATATATTTCTATATACACTACCGTTCAAAGTTTGGGGCCACTTAGAAATGTCCTTGTTTTTCAAAGAAAAGCAAATTTTTTGTCCATTAAAATAACATCAAATTGATCAGAAATACAGTGTAGACATTGTTAATGTTGTAAATTACTATTGTCGCTGGAAATGGCAGATTTTTTATGGAATATCTACATAGGCGTACAGAGGCCCATTATCAGCAACCATCACTCCTTTGTTCCAACGGCACGTTGTGTTAGCTAATCCAAGTTTATCATTTTAAAAAGGCTAATTGATCATTAGAAAACCCTTTTTAAATTATGTTATCACAGCTGAAAACTGTTGTCCTGATTAAAGAAGCAATAAAACTGTCCTTCTTTAGACTAGTTGAGTATCTGGAGCAGTGTACTACTCCCTTCGTACAACGCTGTGTACTACTCCCTTCACAGAACAGCGCAAACTGGCTCTGACCAGAATAGAAAGAGGAGTGGGAGGCCCCGGTGCAAAAGTAAGCAAGAGGACAAGTACATTAGAGTGTCTAGTTTGAGAAACAGATGCCTCACAAGTCCTCAACTGGCAGCTTCATTAAATAGTACACGAAAAACACCAGTCTCAACGTCAACAGTGAAGAGGCGACTCCGGGATGCTGGTCTTCTAGGCAGAGTTGCAAAGAAAAGGCCATATCTCAGACTGGCCAATAAAAAGAAAAGATTAAGATGGGCAAAAGAAAACAGCAGACACCGGACAGAGGAACAAAAAATTAGCTTTTTCTTTCAATAACAAGGACATTTCTAAGTGACCCCAAACTTTTGAACGGTAGTGTATATCTATGGCTCTGGTGTTTCTCACGTCTATATATGACTATATATACACTGTTCTTTCCATGACATAGACTGACCAGGTGAATCCAGGTGAAAGCTATGATCCCTTATTGATGTCACATGTTAAATCCACTTCAATCAGTGTAGATGAAGCGGAGGATGACAGGTTAAAGAAGGATTTTTAATCCTTGAGACAATTGATACATGGATTGTGTATGTGTGTCATTCAGAATTTTAATAGGCAAGACAAAATATTTTAATGGGGTATGGTAGTAGGTGCCAGGCCACCAGTTTGCGTGTGTCAAGAACTGCAACACTGAGTCGGCAGTTAGATAGTTGGGCCAGTAACCGAAAGGTTGCTAGATCGAATCCTCGAGATGACAAGGTAAAAATCTGTCGTTCTGCCCCAGAACAAGGCAGTTAATCCACTGTTCCCCAGTAGGCTGTCATTGTAAATAAGAAATTGTTCTCAACTGACTTGCCTAGTTAAATAAAGGTTAAATTAAAAAAAGAAAAACACTGCTGTTCTTTTTTTTTTTTCCCGCTCAACAGTTTCCCCCGTGTGTATCAAGAACGGTCCACCACCCAAAGGACATCCAGCCAACTTGACACAACTGTGGGGGAGCATTGGAGTCAACATGGGCCAGCATCCCTGTGGAACGCCTTCGACACCTTGTAGAGTCCATGCACCGACGAATTGAGGCTTTTCTGAGGGAAAAGGGGGCTGCAACTCAATATTAAGAAGGTTTCTAAAGTTTTGTCCACTCAGTGTATATTTCACATAATGACTTCACAAAGAAAAACAGTTTTCAGAAACCAGTATGACTACTAGCCTATATGAGGTAATGAATAAAGAATGTTAAATACTTGAGTCCAGTTCAGTCCATATATCCCCTAAAGGCTAGCTCAGTCCATATATCCCATAAAGGCTAGCTCAGTCCATATATCCCCTAAAGGCTAGCTCAGTCCATATATCCCCTAAAGGCTAACTCAGTCCATATATCCCCTAAAGGCTAGCTCAGTCCATATATCCCATAAAGGCTAGCTCAGTCCATATATCCCCTAAAGTCTAACTCAGTCCATATATCCCCTAAAGGCTAGCTCAGTCCATATATCCCCTAAAGGCTAGCTCAGTCCATATATCCCCTAAAGGCTAACTCAGTCCATATATCCCATAAAGGCTAGCTCAGTCCATATATCCCCTAAAGGCTAGCTCAGTCCATATATCCCCTAAAGGCTAACTCAGTCCATATATCCCCTAAAGGCTAGCTCAGTCCATATATCCCCTAAAGGCTAGCTCAGTCCATATATCCCCTAAAGGCTAGCTCAGTCCATGTATCCCATAAAGGCTAACTCAGTCCATATATCCCCTAAAGGCTAGCTCAGTCCATATATCCCCTAAAGGCTAACTCAGTCCATATATCCCCTAAAGGCTAGCTCAGTCCATATATCCCCTAAAGGCTAGCTCAGTCCATATTTCCCAAAAAGGCTAGCTCAGTCCATATATCCCCTAAAGGCTAACTCAGTCCATATATCCCCTAAAGGCTAACAGTCCATATATCCCCTAAAGGCTAGCTCAGGCCATATATCCCCTAAAGGCTAGCTCAGTCCATATATCCCCTAAAGGCTAGCTCAGTCCATATATCCCCTAAAGGCTAACTCAGTCCATATATCCCCTAAAGGCTAGCTCAGTCCATATATCCCCTAAAGTCTAGCTCAGTCCATATATCCCTAAAGGCTAGCTCAGTCCATATATCCCTAAAGGCTAGCTCAGTCCATATATCCCCTAAAGGCTAGCTCAGTCCATATATCCCCTAAAGGCTAGCTCAGTCCATATATCCCCTAAAGGCTAGCTCAGTCCATATATCCCCCAAAGGCTAGCTCAGTCCATATATCCCCTAAAGGCTAACTCAGTCCATATATCCCCTAAAGGCTAGCTCAGTCCATATATCCCCTAATGTCTAGCTCAGTCCATATATCCCCTAAAGGCTAACTCAGTCCATATATCCCATAAAGGCTAGCTCAGTCCATATATCCCATAAAGGCTAGCTCAGTCCATATATCCCCCAAAGGCTAGCTCAGTCCATATATTCCCCTAAAGGCTAGCTCAGTCCATATATCCCCTAAAGGCTAACTCAGTCCATATATCCCCTAAAGGCTAGCTCAGTCCATATATCCCTAAAGTCTAGCTCAGTCCATATATCCCCAAAGGCTAGCTCAGTCCATATATCCCCTAAAGGCTAGCTCAGTCCATATATCCCTAAAGGCTAGCTCAGTCCATATATCCCATAAAGGCTAGCTCAGTCCATATATCCCATAAAGGCTAGCTCAGTCCATATATCCCCTAAAGGCTAGCTCAGTCCATATATCCCCTAAAGGCTAGCTCAGTCCATATATCCCTAAAGGCTAGCTCAGTCCATATATCCCCTAAAGGCTAGCTCAGTCCATATATCCCCTAAAGGCTAGCTCAGTCCATATATCCCCTAAAGGATAGCTCAGTCCATATATCCCATAAAGGCTAGCTCAGTCCATATATCCCCTAAAGGCTAGTTCAGTCCATAAATCCCCTAAAGGCTAACTCAGTCCATATATCCCCTAAAGGCTAGCTCAGTCCATATATCCCCTAAAGGCTAGTTCAGTCCATATATCCCCTAAAGGCTAGCTCAGTCCATATATCCCTAAAGGCTAGCTCAGTCCATATATCCCTAAAGGCTAGCTCAGTCCATATATCCCTAAAGGCTAGCTCAGTCCATATATCCCTAAAGGTTAACTCAGTCCATATATCCCTAAAGGTTAACTCAGTCCATATATCCCTAAAGGCTAGCTCAGTCCATATATCCCTAAAGGCTAGCTCAGTCCATATATCCCCTAAAGGCTAACTCAGTCCATATATCCCCTAAAGGCTAGCTCAGTCCATATATCCCCTAAAGGCTAACTCAGTCCATATATCCCCTAAAGGCTAGCTCAGTCCATATATCCCATAAAGGCTAGCTCAGTCCATATATCCCATAAAGGCTAACTCAGTCCATATATCCCCTAAAGGCTAGCTCAGTCCATATATCCCCTAAAGGCAAGCTCAGTCCATATATCCCCTAAAGGCTAACTCAGTCCATATATCCCTAAAGGCTAGCTCAGTCCATATATCCCTAAAGGCTAGCTCAGTCCATATATCCCCTAAAGGCTAACTCAGTCCATATATCCCCTAAAGGCTAGCTCAGTCCATATATCCCCTAAAGGCTAGCTCAGTCCATATATCCCTTAAAGGCTAACTCAGTCCATATATCCCATAAAGGCTAGCTCAGTCCATATATCCCCTCAAGGCTAACTCAGTCCATATATCCCCTAAAGGCTAGCTCAGTCCATATATCCCCTAAAGGCTAACTCAGTCCATATATCCCTAAAGGCTAGCTCAGTCCATATATCCCTAAAGGCTAGCTCAGTCCATATATCCCTAAAGGCTAGCTCAGTCCATATATCCCCTAAAGGCTAGCTCAGTCCATATATCCCCTAAAGGCTAACTCAGTCCATATATCCCCTAAAGGCTAGCTCAGTCCATATATCCCCTAAAGGCTAGCTCAGTCCATATATCCCCTAAAGGCTAGCTCAGTCCATATATCCCCTAAAGGCTAGCTCAGTCCATATATCCCCTAAAGGCTAGCTCAGTCCATATATCCCCTAAAGGCTAGCTCAGTCCATATATCCCCTAAAGGCTAGCTCAGTCCATATTTCCCAAAAAGGCTAGCTCAGTCCATATATCCCATAAAGGCTAGCTCAGTCCATATATCCCCTAAAGGCTAGCTCAGTCCATATATCCCCTAAAGGCTAGCTCAGTCCATATATCCCCTAAAGGCTAGCTCAGTCCATATTTCCCAAAAAGGCTAGCTCAGTCCATATATCCCATAAAGGCTAGCTCAGTCCATATATCCCCTAAAGGCTAACAGTCCATATATCCCCTAAAGGCTAGCTCAGTCCATATATCCCCTAAAGTCTAGCTCAGTCCATATATCCCATAAAGGCTAGCTCAGTCCATATATCCCCTAAAGGCTAACTCAGTCCATATATCCCATAAAGGCTAGCTCAGTCCATATATCCCATAAAGGCTAGCTCAGTCCATATATCCCCTAAAGGCTAGCTCAGTCCATATATCCCCTAAAGGCTAGCTCAGTCCATATATCCCCTAAAGGCTAGCTCAGTCCATATATCCCATAAAGGCTAACTCAGTCCATATATCCCCTAAAGGCTAACTCAGTCCATATATCCCCTAAAGGCTAACTCAGTCCATATATCCCCTAAAGGCTAGCTCAGTCCATATATCCCCTAAAGGCTAGCTCAGTCCATATATCCCCTAAAGGCTAGCTCAGTCCATATATCCCATAAAGGCTAGCTCAGTCCATATATCCCCTAAAGGCTAGCTCAGTCCATATATCCCCTAATGGCTAGCTCAGTCCATATATCCCCTAAAGGCTAACTCAGTCCATATATCCCCTAAAGGCTAGCTCAGTCCATATATTCCATAAAGGCTAACTCAGTCCATATATCCCCTAAAGGCTAGCTCAGTCCATATATCCCATAAAGGCTAGCTCAGTCCATGTATCCCTTAAAGGCTAGCTCAGTCCATATATCCCCTAAAGGCTAACTCAGTCCATATATCCCCTAAAGGCTAGCTCAGTCCATATATCCCCTAAAGGCTAGCTCAGTCCATATATCCCCTAAAGGCTAGCTCAGTCCATATATCCCCTAAAGGCTAGCTCAGTCCATATTTCCCAAAAAGGCTAGCTCAGTCCATATATCCCCTAAAGGCTAACAGTCCATATATCCCCTAAAGGCTAGCTCAGTCCATATATCCCCTAAAGTCTAGCTCAGTCCATATATCCCATAAAGGCTAGCTCAGTCCATAAATCCCCTAAAGGCTAACTCAGTCCATATATCCCATAAAGGCTAGCTCAGTCCATATATCCCCTAAAGGCTAGCTCAGTCCATATATCCCTAAAGGCTAGCTCAGTCCATATATCCCTAAAGGCTAGCTCAGTCCATATATCCCATAAAGGCTAACTCAGTCCATATATCCCTAAAGGCTAACTCAGTCCATATATCCCTAAAGGCTAGCTCAGTCCATATATCCCTAAAGGCTAGCTCAGTCCATATATCCCCTAAAGGCTAGCTCAGTCCATATATCCCATAAAGGCTAGCTCAGTCCATATATCCCTAAAGGCTAGCTCAGTCCATATATCCCCTAATGGCTAGCTCAGTCCATATATCCCCTAAAGGCTAACTCAGTCCATATATTCCATAAAGGCTAACTCAGTCCATATATCCCATAAAGGCTAGCTCAGTCCATATATCCCATAAAGGCTAACTCAGTCCATATATCCCATAAAGGCTAGCTCAGTCCATATATCCCCTAAAGGCTAACTCAGTCCATATATCCCCTAAAGGCTAGCTCAGTCCATATATCCCCTAAAGGCTAGCTCAGTCCATATATCCCCTAAAGGCTAGCTCAGTCCATATATCCCATAAAGGCTAGCTCAGTCCATATATCCCATAAAGGCTAGCTCAGTCCATATATCCCCTAAAGGCTAGCTCAGTCCATATATCCCCTAAAGGCTAGCTCAGTCCATATATCCCATAAAGGCTAGCTCAGTCCATATATCCCATAAAGGCTAGCTCAGTCCATATATCCCATAAAGGCTAGCTCAGTTCCTCCATCACCGTACCAGAGACTATTGTTGTCTGTTATCAGAAAGTGTTTCTCCTTGTAAAAGTCATAAAAAAATAAAAATGAGATTAGAGTTTCTCACTTGCCGGGTCCATACATCCTTCACTGGGGTCGTAGAACGCCTACGTTTCTCACTAAGGTGTGTGGTGTGTTTTGTGCTCGTGTGTGTGTGTGTGTGTGGGAGGGGTTCACCCCCTCCCCATTAAAATGAATGTTGAGATGAATGAACAGTAGAAACCAATGGGACACCTCTTTAAAGCCACCACCCCTCGCTCTAATGGCTCATAAGTTAGGATCTGATGTGTGTGTGTGTGTGTGTGTGTGTGTGTGTGTGTGTGTGTGTGTGTGTGTGTGTGTGTGTGTGTGTGTGTGTGTGTGTGTGTGTGTGTGTTTACGTGCGTGCGTGCGTGCGGTTCATAAGTTAGGAGGTGAGTCTAGCCCTCCATGGGTCTCCAAGACAGGGTGTTCTCAAAGACGAATCCTTTCCTTTGGAAAGCACTTACACCCTTCAGCCAGTTGAATAAAAGCCTGTCCTGCATGGAGGCTTCTGCAATATAAATCACAGAGCAGAGCTGGGGACAAATATTACACAGCTAGCCAGCCTACACAGAGAAATGTACCACCCTACACAGAGAAATATACCACCCTACACAGAGAAATATACCACCCTACACAGAGAAATGTACCACCCTACACAGAGAAATATACCACCCTACACAGAGAAATATACCACCCTACACAGAGAAATATACCACCCTACACAGAGAAATATACCACCCTACACAGAGAAATATACCACCCTACACAGAGAAAAATATACCACCCTACACAGAGAAATATACCACCCTACACAGAGAAATATACCACCCTACACAGAGAAATGTACCACCCTACACAGAAAAATATACCACCCTACACAGAGAAATATACCACCCTACACAGAGAAATATACCACCCTACACAGAGAAATATACCACCGCTACAGACGGAGATGGCTTCTCTCAGTTTGGACCGCTAGTCTCTCAGTAGTGAGACGTAGTGCATAGAGACTGTTCTGACAGTCTAACGTAGTGCATAGAGACTGTTCTGAAAGTCTAGCGTAGTACATAGAGACTGTTCTGACAGTCTAGCGTAGCGCATAGAGACTGTTCTGACAGTCTAGCGTAGCGCATAGAGACTGTTCTGACAGTCTAACGTAGTGCATAGAGACTGTTCGACAGTCTAGCGTAGTACATAGAGACTGTTCTGAGAGTCTAACGTAGTGCATAGAGACTGTTCTGACAGTCTAACGTAGTGCATAGAGACTGTTCTGACAGTCTAACGTAGTGCATAGAGACTGTTCTGACAGTCTAGCGTAGTACATAGAGACTGTTCTGACAGTCTAACATAATGCATAGAGACAGTTCTGACAGTCTAGCGTAGTGCATAGAGACTGTTCTGACAGTCTAGCGTAGTACATAGAGACTGTTCTGACAGTCTAACATAATGCATAGAGACAGTTCTGACAGTCTAGCGTAGTGCATAGAGACTGTTCTGACATCTCTAACGTAGT